>PVIR01000003.1:419072-587880 GCA_004026965.1 Petromus typicus
TTTTTAGGTTTTTGGAGACAGGGTCTCGCTTTGTGGTTCAGGCTGGCCCTGAGCTCAGCCTCAAACTCACATCACAATCCTCCTGCCTCTACCTCCCGAGTGCTGGGATTACAGGCGTGAGCCACCACGCCAGGCACTGTGGTATGTGGTACTGGTTGCTGCTGGGTGTGGGTCTCCACACCCAGTATTGTTATGTGGTGACCGGGGAATCGAACCCGGGTCCTTGCGCTTGCGAGACAGGCGCCGGAACCACTGAGCTAACTCCCCGGCCCTCTTCATGGTATATTTTAATGAGCCAGTGCTCTTCCCTTTTTTAAAATTAACCTTTATATGTTGAGATATTTTCACGCTAAATTTCAATTGTAAGAAATGAAACAAGGGGATGCTGTATATCCTTAAATCAATTGCAACAAAGGAAAATGACTCACAAAATTTTAGAATTTCTCATGTTCCCCTTTCATAGTCCAGTTGTTTTTTTATTGGCTCCTTTTCCACTGGCCTCAGTCCCTGGCGATGATTCTTATGCTCTCCAGGTCTATAATTGTGCCATTTCACACATGGCATTTATATAGTTTTTTTGTTTGTTCTGTTTTGTTTTTGAGACAAGATCTCACTTTGTAGTTCAGGCTGTCCCCAAATTCACCATGTAGTTTAGGTCAGCCTAGAACTCACAGCAATCCTCCTGCCTCTGTCTCTCGAGTGCCAAGCTTACAGGCATGAGCAACCATGCCCCACACTGTGGTGTGTGGTTACCTAGACTTGAACTCGGGACCTTGTGCTTGCCAGGGAAACGCTGGAAGCACTGAGCTAAATCCCCAGACCCTTAAAAATTTTTTTTAAAGTAATTTTTGATGCTGCCTTTTATCATTCAACTTATATCATTACAGATTCATCTAGATTAGTATATATAAATTGCTCTCAGAAGTTTTTCTTCTTCTCTTTTGATTATATATTACATGAGTATACCAAAGTCTATTCACACACCAGAAGATATCTGTAATTTTCAATTTTTGTCTATTATTAACAAAATTACCATGAACATTTCCTTACAAGTTTTTGTGAGAACATATCTTTTCTTTCTGTGACATAAATGTCAATGTATACACAATAAAATAAAATAGCAGGAGTAATATGATAATTAAGTGTTTAGTTTTCAAAGAAAGTGGAAACATTTACCCCCAAATTTTTATATAATTTTTTATTCCCACCAGCAAGGTATAAATAATCCTTTCTCTCCACATCTTCAGTAGAATGTGGCACTACTATATTTTTTAATTGGCCAGTATGATAATGCGTATATATTGCTCATGAGTTTCAGTTTGCATCCAGTAATGTCTATTCAAACTATGCATATTCTCGTTTTATTTTCTATTTGTATTATTTCTTCAGTGAAATTTCTCTTAAATATCATTACTTAATTGGATATTTTACTGATAACTTTTTAAAATAGTTATTTAGATGTAATTGTTATATGATAAAAATATGTCTAACATACAATATGATAGGTTTGAATATGTCCCTACACCTAGAGATCTATCCACACAATTAAGTCAATAAACATATCCTCATTTTCAAACTCACAGTGTTGCACAATCTATTGAAATAAATTAAATACCTCAGATAAAGTAAAGGAGATAATTTGGTATGTATTTTTAAAGGATTCCCTACATGCTATTGAGAAGAAACATACCTAAACCCGACACAGTGACAAAATGCACTAGGTTCATATCTGTATCAGACAAAATAGACTTTAGGTAGCAAGAAGATTGTTGAATATCAGTAAAGAATCAATTGACCACGTAAATAAAATATAAAAATAAACATAAGTAAGATTTTCAAAACTATGGAAAACTGACAATCCACCAGAGTAGTCATGAACTTGAAAAAAAATTCACCTACATGAATTGTAGCACAAACCAGCAAGAGTTCAGTAAGTACAGATGACACTTAAACAAGAATAATGCAACTAAATTGAAGTGTCAGACAACTACCTAGACATTCACAAATATGTAAATCTGAAAAATTTCTGCATCAGAATCACAACACTATATTATGTGGCCAGTCACACTCAATTCAAAAATCACTAGTAGACAGTAAACATAAAATATTTTGCACTTCTGGAACTTCTAAAAGCACCACTTTAAACAACTCATGACACAAAGAACAACTTAAATTAGGAAACACTTTAAAGGATGATAGAAAATGTGTTAAAATGTGTGGACTAAAGCTAAACTAGTGCTTACAGATATACTTAAACATGTACTTATATGATAACAGAAGAAAAATAAATGTTAATTAACTTAGTTTTCAAATTCTGAAATTTGAAAAGGTGTAAAGTAATGAACTAAGTAAGAAGAAATAAGGTGAAGGTGAAACAGTAAAATGGAAGCTATCTTAATGCAGAGAATATTTCAGACAAAGGCGCAACAAACATATGTTGATTTTTCTGTCAATCCATGCAGGAATTATTTCATTTTCACAATAATTTTGGGGTTTATTGTATCTTAATTTATCATCTTTTTTTCCAGTTTTTATCTTTTATATTAGTTAACACTTCATCAATCTTTTAATTCAATTTTTCCTTATAATTCAGAAGCACAGACATAATCATATTTGTTGCTTTCCAAGAAATTTTCAAATATATATTTAAATTAACATATACAAATTATTAATGCCTTATCCTAAAATAGTGTCATGACTTCAGACATATTGACTCAGTTTTTTTCTTCTGATTATTTTCCCTCTAATTGGAGCCAGCAGTATCTCTGTATATGGTATTATATATTGTTTTAGTCCTATTAAATATACTCATCTGTATTCTACATCTTATTTGTTCTCTATCATTTTTAAGAAACTGATTCTATAAGTTTTAGGAATTTTATTCTTAGCTATGATTGTTTCCATAGACTCAATGCCAAATTAAGAAGACAATTCATTATTTACATCTGCAAGGTGTATTTCTTATGATTAGAATACAAGTTATATTTTCATAACATCATGTTTATATTACTTCAATCTATTAAAGTTCAAAATTTTCAACAATACCCCTTTCTCCCACAGTGACTTGAGTTATTTGTGTTACAGTTAAAATTATATTTCACTGTCTTATTGTTTGTGTTCATCTTAATGGGTTAAAAGTTCAAAGTGAGAAATAACTATGGGCTCACTTCTCTACCTTTACCCCAGAGGATATAAATATAGAATGAGATCTGGTTCCTTGAGATCCAATTCATTTTAATTTCCGTATATGTAATAAGACACTATATACTTGGAAAGTCTCACTTGCCTCTCACTGGAGAGTAATAACTAGTAATATTTCCTGAAAGTCAGTCTCATATTTGCCTTTCACTTTTCCCTCTTCCCATCTGGATCACTGTCCCAATTCCATCCCCTCTCTGGTCACACTTGCCCATTGCCCATCAGCACTTCTGGGATCAACTGAAGCACAGACTTCAGGTAGCACTCCCACATTCACCTCAATTTGGGTACACTGCCAAGAGCTACGTACTCCATACTTATTTTTTACTTGTGAGTTTGGGTGGCACTGGGAATTAAACTCAGGGCTTTTGTACAGAGTTATTTACCCAGTCCTTTTAAAATTTCTTTCCTTTTTTTTTTTTTAAATTGTGAGACAGACACTCTCTAAACTGCTGAGTTGCCTGGGCTGAGCTGGAACTTGGGATCACTCTGTACCCGCCTCTAAGGTGCTTGCATTACAAGTGTGTGTCGCTACATCAAGCTCACTCTGTATATTTTGGACATTAAAGTCACTTATCCTCAATTCAGCATCAAATACATGAATAAAAATCTGATTATAGGAATGTGAGCTTCCCATTTATGTTGTCACAGAACAGGAAAGAATCTGTCACTTTCCATATGGGAACTTTCAGATTTTAAGTACAATATAAGACAAATATAATCTTTACTTCAGAGCAGCAAAAAATGATTAATAGTGCAAAAAGGAAATTGACAAAGTGTTTAGAAGTGCTAGACACATAACTTTAAGAATCTAAGAGCAAGTGTTTGGGAAGCATTTTTTTAAAGAAAAAGTAAAATTAAATAACAAAGAACTGAGTCTTGAATCCAATTCCTTTCACTATGAGACTTATAAGTTCACTACTTTGGTAACATAAATAGCATTTTGACAATAAATTAGAAGTTCATCTGAATTAAGAAATCTGGGGAAATTACACTGGAAATATTATAGTCATTCACCGAAGGTATCCAAAAGAACCAAGAGAGCCTTCTCACAGACAGGTGTTTGCAAAAATGAATCAAGTGTGGCTGGTTATTTATCTCAGTTCTGGCAACTGCACTGCAAGTACAAGGTCCTGAGTTTGATCCTCGGTGTCAAAAGAAACATTTTTTTTAATCATACACATACACACACATATCTCATATGTATCAAGGAATCAAATAGCCACACCACTAAACACATGATAGAGAAGTGAGTATAATTTAATTGATTACCCCAATCTCAGTGTGACAAACATAGCAATGGCTGTTCATTACAATTTATAAAAGGACTACAAAGATAATAAACATGGCTATAACATTCCTTCATTATCCAATTTCTTCACCCTCTTCTACTTTTATATTTCAAACCATACTACTTTAGCATTCAGCCAAAAGAAACAGCAGGGCACTCTTGAACCTGCCACCAGTGATTTATTAAACTCATTTTCTATTCATTTGTTTATAGATCAAACTTAGAAAGAAAAGCTGAACAATATTGAACATATTTAATAAAAAACACACACACCAAGTATTTAAACTTTGCATTGTGCTAGCTTAGACATTTTGGGAGAAAGACGATGACTATACATAGGCAATTGCTCTGATGTAGCCTCTTAAATCAATACAGCTACTTAGTACAAGGTAGGCATTTACGCATGTTTAGCATTGGCATTCTTTCCAGAATATGACATTTCAGGTGAATGTGCTTTATTGCAGACATGAGAAAATAGATAAATGAACTTCTTATTGACAACCTCTTTCTCACTTGCTAGTGTTTATAAATGGGATGCCATTAATCTCACATTCACTATAGCAACAGTCTTCAAATCAGTGGAATATGCACTCCATTAGTAAAAGATTTTGCTTTGGCTACTCTATCTTGTTTATACAGATGTGTTTCTCATGTATATTATGAAATATACACAGATTTCCAGAAGTACAGGTTGAAATTATTGCAATAAACTCTTTGCAAAAACATTCCATCGTTTCCTTCCTGTGCTCAATGGTCAACTTCCTGAACAATCCATGCATCTCACATGTGACTGTCATTTCAGGGAACCTGCATGTTCCTTCCAGAAGCAGCAAGTAAGTGAGTATCAGTACTTAGAGATAGCAGAGCATATTAAGGGTTTTTCTGATCATTTCCCATAGAATCAAAAGGTTTTCATTAAACAATTCTCATCATTAGTAAATAATATGATATCAATTCTACATAATTTTCATTGAAAGCTCTACATAACTTTCATTGCCTTAACTAGAAAGGCACACACTTCTCCAACAGCTGGTATTCCAGATCTAAAGTCAAACATAATTACAGGATATTCTAAACAGTTCAGGGAGGGACCAGCCTAAGAGCCAAGCTCAAATTTGACCAAGGGGTGATGAAGATGAAAAATCAAGAGACAGAAACAACTTAAAATCTGAGGAGGAGGGGCTCATGTCTCCCTTCTACACACAGCCCCAAATGGCTGATGCAGCTGGGCTTTATTCAGTCAGTCACAGGCAGAGCAATTAGAGTTCTGCAGGATTCACCTGTCTCCTCCCTAACACCCTAAATGGCGCTTCTCCGGGTAAACAACATCACCTCAGGGGATCTTACTTTTCCCTGCTCTACGTCAGCACACTTGCGTGTGCTTCTTAGTGCTCACCATGGGGGAGAACAGGTCTCACTCTTCCCACCCGACCTCCACAAGTTCAGGTTACTTTTAATTATGTGAATATTTTGTATAATAAAACCACAGATTTATCCATTCTAAAAATTAGGATAGGATGTAGTATTAAGCTGGATACTCTGATTTTGGTATATTCAACATTCATCACATACAGAAGGCCAAATATTATATGATATAACTTCTATTTGAAATCTGAAAATGTTAAATTTATGAGTAGAATAGCAATTCCCAGGGCCTGAGGGTCCAAATAGATGAGGAGATATTGGTCAAAGTATACAAAGAACCAGTCGAAAAGAATACAGGTCTATTGCATATCAAGGTGACGATAGTCAGTGATATATTTTAAGTTTCTAGGAGAATGTGTTTCAAATATCTTAATGCAAAAAAAAATGGAAGAGATGATGGTTATGACAGTTAACTTGGTTTAATCACTCCATATTGTATTTATATAGTACCATAACAAAATGTCATATTGTATCCGACAAAAAACATAAAATTATGGTCTACTGATTATATTAATGCTATTTAAAAATATTCATAGGAAAAGAATATCCACATTTTATAATTTAGGTATTTTTACTGTTGTTTTCATGATTCTTTTTTTCTTTTTTGCACATTTTTAAACAGAGAAGATGACCATGTGTACCTATTTATATTTAGAAATGGCAGGAATATGTGATAAAGAGAGTTGCATCACTGTGGAGGTAAGTTTGGTTACAAATTTAAATATATACATCACCAAAAATTATAAAAAATCAAAGATAGAGCTAGTATATGATTCATCAATCCTACTCTAGGGTATGTATCCAAAGGAAATTAAATCAGTATGCTGAAGAGGCGTCTGTAATTCCATGTTCATGGAATGGTTACTCAAAATAACTGAGAAATGGAGAGAGCCCATCAACTGATAGATGAGTGAAGAAAATGTGGGACACAGACACATTCGATTACTATTCAGACATTCAAAGAATAAAATTTCTCAGTTGGTGATAGCCTGGCTGGAACTTGTGGTCATTTTATTGCACAAAAAAAGCCTGGCACACAAAGGTAAGTTTCACATAATCTCACCGATATGTGGAACCTAACACAACTCATCTCACAGAAGTTGAAAGTGAATGAAAATTACCTAGAGGTTTATGACTGTGATGTTCCTGCCTCATTTTCTTCATCTTCTTCTTCTTAATTTATAGTTTCAACCCTACTCAGTTAGTATTCAGATAAAAGAAACAGCGAGGCACTCTGGGACCTGCCACCAAGAATTGATTAAGATTAAATCCTGGAGGAGGGAGACGTGAATGGATACTAAGTTATATTCCGAGAGGAACAACAGGAAGTTCCAGCAGGCTACTGCACAGCAGACAGAGTACACATTAAGAGTGATATACATTTCAGAACCCTGGAAAAACTTTTCAAAATTTTCTACCATAAAGATGTGCTAAACGTTGAAGAAGATGGATGCATTTAACCTGAAAGCTAATAAGTACATCAGATCCATCAAAATTTGCATGTATAAAATAAGGAGATTTGAGAAGAAATCAATCACATTTGCACTAAACTCTTCTATAACCTTGGGCTCCTTTGCAAAAGTGGGTAACACGTTTGCCTCACTCTAAACTCACTGTCCTGGGTCATGGTTTTATCTTCATAGTGCTGCTATTCATTATAAAAGTAGATCAATGTCTCTGTATAGCTCATATATCTTTTCAGAGAGGCCAGAACCCATTTGGTGAGTGTCTCATAGACTGTAACGTGGTCTATAAGATTATTAAAAACTTAAAATATACAGTTTAACCAGGCAAAGTAAGATATTTCAATAAAGAGAACTATTGATTCGAAACTACAGTAAATTTTGGCACTGACAATGCAAAGTTAACAAGAAACATGAAAGCAGAGTGTATTTTATGGTACTATAAGCCTGCTTTCATGCAAATTTAATAACCATGACCATTATAAGTTACTTCCATACAAGAGAATTTTAGTTAACCTTATAGGCAATCAGCACATTGAGTCAGGAGAAACAGATGTGAGTATTAATTTGGGCAATATGAAGTCAAAGACATGAATTCAGAGTACACACAAAATTTGGTTATGAGATAATTGTGTGTGTGTGTGTGTGTGTGCGTGTGTGTGTATGTGAGTGCAGAATTTTTTGAGTTTATTGGTACATTTTAGGTAGAACTTATAAGGGAGGCCATGGGAATGGGAAAAAATAAGAATCAAGATATATCATGTATAGATCCATATTATATTTTTAAAGAAATAATCTAGTCTTTTAGAGTATATAAATCAAGGAACACATCACTTTAATGCAGTGTTTTGTCTTTATAAATGTCTTTCTAGATGCAGAGAGGTGAAATGTTTTACTCAAAGTTGGGTTACGGGATTTCAGAACAAACTCTAATATATTATTAATCAAACATATTATTTCCATTGTCCCATCTACATCACATTCTCAGATTGTGAACATATTTTATCTTATAATTTAAATGTAACTGATCTTTAAAGAATGTACAATGATCTAAAATTCTTTATAAGAAACAATTTGAAAAAATTCTCTATATGAAAAAAACTTATTCTATTTTTGAAGGAAGTTCTAACACACTGACAGACATAAAATTTATAAATAACACACACATATATATCTAGATAAATATATATAATGTATATCTAGATAAATATGTATTTTATATATATATAATACATTAGCCTCACTCTAAACTCACCAGGTAAAGTAAGCTATTTCAGTAAAGAGAACTATTGATTTGAAACTACAGTAAATAGTTTTTTCTTTTTTTGCACATTTTTAAACAGAAAAGATGATCATGTGTACCTATTTACATTTAGAAATGGTAGGAATATGTGATAAAGAGAGTTGCATCACCAGTAACATATATATATATGTTATATATATATTATGTTATCCATATATATATATATATATATATATATATATATATATATATATTATCCATTACTAACACATTTGATTACTTTTAAGCATTTGGGTTTCTTTTATAAGTGTTACCTATAAAAGAAAACTGATAAAATGCATTGAAATATACATTGAAATGTAGGAAATTATATATGAAGGCAAGTGATGTAATTACTTACAAAGAACATTTTTATCAGAGAGAAAAGAAAAAAAAAAAACTAATAAAAGTACAGATGTTCCTCTCAAACAACAATATTACAATTGAAAAACTTTTCAAATGAAGCAATGCTGGAAGTTCTATACTATTATACAAATGACGTACATTTCAAAATTATATAACTTATTTGTGGGAAGTCTTCATGAAAAAAAATGATGCAAAACAAATATACTTAGAACATAGCTGCATCTCTTTAAAATTTGTGGACTAGGGGCCGGGGAGTTAGCTCAGTGGTTCCGGCACCTGTCTTGCAAGCGCAAGGGCCCGGGTTCGATTCCTCGGTAACCACATAACAATACTGGGTGTGGAGACTCACCCCAGCAGCAACCAGTACCACATACCACAGTGCCGGGCGTGGTGGCTCACGCCTGTAATCCCAGCACTCAGGAGGCAGAGGCAGGAGGATTGTGATGTGAGTTTGAGGCTGAGCTCAGGGCCAGCCTGAACCACAAAGCGAGACTCTGTCTCAAAAAACCTAAAAAAAAAAAAAAAAAATTTGTGGACTCATGAATATCACACTTCTGCAGAGTTATTTTTCTGTAATATCTAGCTCCATACAATTTTATCATAATGACTATATTGATTCACTCTATTTCAGTGAATTTCATGGCTTGCTTGTGAGAAAATCATCTATTTTATTAGTCTGACCTTTAAAAAGCCTGCCTTGCAAGGACAAGAACCTGGGTTCGGTCCCTGATAACTACATAGAACAATGCCAGGCATGGAGACTCATGCCCCCCAGCGATCAGAACCACATACCATGGTGCCCGGCGTGGTAGCTTATGCCTGTCATCCCAGCACTCAGGAGGCAGAAGCAGAAGGACTGCTGTGAATTCAAGGCTGAGTTCAGGGCCAGCCTGAACTACAAAAAAAGTGAGACCCTATCTCAAACAAAAAATAAAAAATTTAAAAAACTTAGTTCACCTGAAATATTTCAGCAAAAACAGATGAAAAAGAACACTGGGCACATTGACTGTCAGAGGGAATGAGCTGTAAAAGCATAAATTACTCACAACAAAGCCAGGTGTGGTCATGTACAACTGTAATCCCAGCATGTGAGAGACTAAGCCAGGAGGATCGCAGCTTCCAGGCCAAGTGGGCTACTTAACTAAAACTATCACAGAAGCAAGCAAACAACAAAAATATACAAAAGAGAGTAAAAATCCAGCTGGTTTAGGAAGAAAATATCACTCAATCTAAGGGCACAATGTCTAACAAACATAGAAAAACCACAAATTAACTTTTACTTTTTAATTCTACAGTTATCCAAACTTCATATTTAGATCCCAGCAGAGTAGAAGTAACATCCTTCCATGACAAATGAACACAACAGGGAAATTCTGTAAGGAGACTGAGAAAGTGCCAGATTCCCTCTGGTGCTACTGCGTGTTGACATTCTCCTCAATCCATTTGACATGGTCTCTCAACACTTAATGTGCAGAACATTCACATTTGCTGGCCCAGTACTTTTCAATTGCATCCCTTTGCTTAGCCTGCTACTCAATGTGCCACAGATGATGGAGAGCACGAGATGGAAAAGACATGTGTTCCCTCTGCGCCTTATGCCCATCATGCTTCCCAGTGCTGCTTTACAGCAGGAAGGTCCCCACCTTTGTGGTGTACTGTTCTGGATGCTCAGAAGACACATTCCAGAGCTTAGACTGCTACCCACTCAGTAATGATGTATATCCATTTCTCCTAAGCGACTAATAGATCTTTCCTCTTGTCTATAAATCTATAGTCTGATCAGTATCAAGTAAATGGGATATTGCCAAGGAGATATTGACTTTAACACTGGGTGTAGAATCGGTATCAAAAGTAGTGCTATAAATTCAGAGTCCATATTTTCCAGAAGAGATTACACGTGCCAATTAATTATACAACTTACTGACTTTTCTTTGTCAATAATTTAATACATACCTCCACGTTTGACCTTTTAATTCCATGATAAATACTTTCTGGTCATGGATAATTTTCTTTTAGATGAAAAAGTAGTGACACATGAAAATAATCATCATCAAGAAATTCATAGCATCCATCATCATATCATCAATCTCATCAATTACTTGTTCACTTATTTTATGGAATAATTAAAATATTAAAAACACAAATTAACTAAGATTTTCAAATTATAAAATATTTGTGTTTTATATCCACATTTCAGGCTATGTGAGGTGTCTTGAATCTTTATATTTATTTATTTAGTTATTTATTAATCAAAAAGTGTACTTTGAAACTTGGTGGCAATTAAGAGTCCTTATAACCAATAAGTAATGTAGGAAGTCAAGGATAGTGCACTGGTAGTAATGAAGAAAGGGCAGAACTTAAATATTGTAGGAATTCTAAAAACTTGTTTTTGCTAAAATGTATATTGGACATCTGTGAAGTTTATGATTTATTTTGCTTTATAAGTATAGCCATAAATAATTTTTAGAATACACTAAGTTTCTGCAAAATTTAACTACAACTTAACATCAAGATTCCAAACAACTGTCCTTTTGTTTCAGAAAGTATTCTAACTTCAGAGAATATGCAATTAAATTAATAAGAGTATTTTGTGGCATTTTATTCCTAACTAGGAAAAATAGGGATAATATGGCACAATGAATAGAGGATAGTGTAGTTAAGAAAAAAATATTAGAAGTCCAAATTCTATAATTATAAATTAAAGTAGTGATTCATTATCACTTTGGTAAGCAAACTAAGAAAGAACATAGCATAAGTACATAATGTCAAATCAGTGGACTTCTTACACACTGAATATGAATTAACAAAGCACCGCAGGGGAAAAAAAAGAATAATCAGAAGGGCAATGGAGAGGGGAAATGAGGGGCTTTTTATTTTTATCTTTCTGCTTTTCTGTGCTTTGCAAACTTTCAAGCATGGGCCCAAATTAAGTTTACCAATTTTTTTTTAAATGTAATATACACATACTCTAGGGTAATACTTTATATACAGGATTTTCTAGAAACAATAATTATTTGAGAAGGAATGACTACATTTCTGAAAATTAGCCAGGGGTCATGCTGTATGCCACCTCTTCACTGTTAGGCCTTCAGTACCCGCTGCTCCCAGAAGCCTCTGCTCCTGTAATGAGACAGAATGGACACACTGCTAACAGAGGGAGTATTTTCTTTTGGTATAAATTACTTCCTGCCACAACATCATCTCAAACAGGTATGACTAAATAAAAAGTTTTACTTTTAATTCCTTAACTTGTTATTGGAAAATGAAATGAAAGCTCTGCCTATGAAGGATCTTAGTAATCAAGCTCTGTTATGAAAACCCCATGCGGTAGTTTTTCCACCTCAAGGAATTCATGCTCTAGCCGGAAAATTAGATAAAATAATCTAATAATTACAGAATAGAGTGAAATAATAAAACAATTGTCTATTTAGAAGTAAAATGAGTCCAATGAAGCAAACCACTGTTCTTGGAGAGTCTGAAGAAGACGCCATTTGGAGAAGTAAGTATGAAATAAAGTAGGAAAGAGGTGACCTATATCAGAGAGAACTCTGCAGACGAAGGCATAAAGGGGCTAGGAAGCATGGACTGGCACAGGGACTGGCAAAAGTTACAGTGAGCAGATGGCTACAGACAAAATGGAAATCCACCGAAAATCACCTTTCGGTGCATTAGCTAGGCACGCTGAAGTGATGGCATTTGTGCTACAGTTAGGAGAGCAAAGGACACACTGAAATGAGTATGGCAAAAGAAGTCCCAAGGTTTTAACACAGGATGTCTGATTATTGAATTGAGGGATTTTAGGGTACCTGTAATTTAGGTGTCAAGTATGAGGGAAATTATCTGTGGTAGAAATTATCTGCAGTGATTAATATTCCCTTCTTCGTTTAATAGCAGAATAATTTAGTCACAGAGTCACTGACCTTTTTGTTTTCCTTTTTGAAACAGGGTCTCACTTTGTAGTGCATGCTGGCCCTGAGCTCAGCTGTGAACTCACAGAAATCCTCCTGCTTCTGCCTACTGAGAGCTGGGATTACTGTAGCATGTGGTACTAATTGCTGGGGGGCATGAGTCTCCACATCCAGCCTTGTTGTATGTGGTTCCTGGGGATCAAACCCAGGTCCTTTGCACTTGGAAGGCACATGCCAGAACCACTGAGCTAAATCCTTGGCCCATAGAGTCTCTGATCTTCAATGGATGACCTACAGTGAGGCAAATGATGGAGTGTGGAGAATCTAAAGCCTTACTCATCATGAAATACATACGGCTCATCTATTCATTTCTTTATTTTGATTCAGACCTCATAAGTATTGCCCTCTGTGCTGTAATTCATGATAACTATATGACTTATTTTTCAAGAACTTGATTATTTTAGTCCTTTTAGTAAAATGTCATTTTGGTATGGTGTTCTACTCAAGGTACTATTTGTTTTCTATTATATTCTGTCTATCACAAAAGACAATGTAGTTTAATGACAGAATGCCTTTCATTAGGAGTGGAAGTATTGGGCAGGAGATTCAGCTCTGGTTCTGGCACTTGTCTTGCAAGTGCAAAGACCCAGTTTCTCCAATAACCACATACAAAGCTACTGGGCATGGAGACTGATGCTCACCAGCAATCAGAACCACATACCACAGTGCCGGGTGTGGTGGCTCATGCCTGTAATCCCAGCACTCGGGAGGCAGAGGCAGGAGGATTGCTATAAGTTCAAGGCTGAGCTCAGGGTCAGCCTAAACTACAAAAGTGAGACCCTGTCTCAAAAAAAAAAAAGAGTTGAAGTATTAAAAATAACAATAATTCATGTAAAACTTGTTTTTTATTAACTAATCCATTGTTAGCATAAAAAGAGTAATTTTAACACAATATCCATAACACTGGCTTTCAAAAACTTATCCCTTACTTCCTACTGTAAATATTGGCTTTAGTGGAATAGTGGTTGGTGTGCATTTCAGTACATTTACTTGAGAAATGCAGGAAATAATCTTCATGTTCACCCACTTGGTACAATCAATGGCATGATGTGCACCTGTGCAAAAGTATCAAAGTGGAATTTTCACCTACATTGTGCTCTACCTAATAGGTTTCATGTATGTTTATTTGACCATTACACAAGGTATGATATACCTATACTACTCTAGAATTCTTTTTTCAAAAGTTTTCTTTTGTTTTTTTCTGCATAAATGGCTCAATTCAGTACAACTGCACATGAAAGATCAGATTTGTAAGTTTGTGAGAAAGTCAAAAGTCAATCATCAGATTAATCATGCATGAGAGATGCTGAGCTATTATGGTAAAATACATGTTTTCAAAACAGAGTGATGTGGGTATTTGAGGATGATGGTCATAATGATTTTGATGTTGGCCACGTAAGCCAAAGTTCCTGTGATAGTGAAATAACACATGAATCAACTGTACAGACACAGAGAATGCAGACTTTCTTGAGTCACATGATGAAGAAAACAATGAGATTAAACATTTGACTCATTGACATGTTTCAAAGTTGTCATGCAACAGAATGGAATGATCTCATGTTAGAACTGGCTCCAAAAATACAGTGAGGGCCTTGGCAATATAATGGTGAAATATATTGTACCTAATGCCAGCACTGCTATTCAATGTTGGAAATTGTCACAGATGAAATGCTATAAGAAGTACACAAGTGAAAAGACCTTTGTGAAGTATACAAAAATATTCAATCTAAGTAAAAGTTCTATACGCACCAACAGCTATACTTACAAATGTATTATAATTTTTATAATATATAAAAAATACATGTTATCACTGCAATTGATCAAACAGGCAGTTTTCATGTATGCAAGCTGCCTTGAGTGTGGAGTGAAGATTATTTTTGTGGTAGAGTTCTAGATATACTTTTAATGTAGTTCACATTTTTTTTTTTTAAAGAAAGGGTCTTGCTTTGTAGTTCAGACAGATCCTAAGCTCTCTGTACAATCAAGGCAACCCTCAAACTCATGGCAATCCTCCTTCCTCTGCTTCCAAGTGCTGGGATTACAGGCATGAGCCACCAATCCTGGCACTGTGGTATGTGGTTCTGGTTGCTGGTGGATGTGAGTCTCCATGGCAGGCACTGTTGTAAATGGTTACCTGGGATCAAACCGGGGACTTTGCACTTGCAAGGCAGGGCCTGAAACCACGGAGCTAAATCCCCGGCCCCACATATGTTTTTATTTCTGATATTATCTTTTAGATTTTGTAAGCAATAAGTTTATGTGAAAATATTCATGTTTAATCTAAACATTCAATACCTATTAATAACTGAATATTTTATTTTGTTGATAACTTTATTTTCCTATTAACCACACATTGTATGATATAATAAGAACCTCCTGACAAAACAGCAAGACCACTGAAATGTCAATGGGTCCGACAAAAACATCCCAAAGCAAAACACATGTGCTATCAGTGTAAACAATATATGTGGGTGGAACATGCTATTCCCATGTGTTAAGACTGTGTTAAGGTGTGACAAATGAAGTAAAGATTGTTTTTGTAGAGTGACATTGGTATTTTCATTGTAATGCACATAGATATTTATTTCTGAAGTCCTAATTTAGAGTTATGCTCCAAAATCCAGTTGGTTTTGAAAATTTTGATGCTTTTCACAAACACTCAACAAATATTAAAAATAGAATAATTTACTTTGTGATTTTTTTTCTGTTAAACTCATTGTTTAATGTAATACTACTCAAATTTAAAATTAATCATTCATCAGGCCAGAGATTTAGCTCCATGGTTCTGGTGCCTGCCTTGTAAGAGCAAGGGCCCAGGTTCGATTCCCAGTAACCATATGCAACAATGCCGGGCATGGACTTATGCCCACCAGCAATCAGTACCACACACCACAATGCCTGGCATAGTGGCTCACACCCGTAACTCCAGCACTTGGGAGGCAGAGGCAAGAGGATTGCTGTGAGTTCAAGACTGAGTTCAGGGCCAGCATCAACTACAAAAGTGAGACCCTGTCTCAAAAAAAATTAATAATTCATCAACAGAAACATTCTAAAGAATAAATGTGGGGGGTCTGACTCACTTATGTTTATTTAATTTTATAAGAAAAAATGTTTTCCCTCTTAAAGACTCTATTAGCTCTATCATTCTTTGATGTTGGCTGTTAATGGGCATATATATATATATATATGTCTCCATATGTGTGTATATATATATATGTATATATAGAGAGCAAATGTCTCCATATATGTGTGTATATATAGATATATAACTATATATCTATATATACACATGTATATACATACACGTATATACATATACACGTGTATACACACACACACACACACATATAAAAGCAGACACACCTGCAATACATGTATTGCAGGTATGTCTGCTTTATAGCAACATAAAATTAAATAAACTAAATATAAGCACTTTATTTCATTACCATCATTATTAATTGATTTGTTCAAAAATATTTACTGAACTTTATTTTCCAAGTATTATTTCATACACTGGAGAAATAGTGAATAGAATAAAATATCTTCCAAGATGTTGTTCTAAAGGAGGAAACCAAAACCACATATGCAAATATATAACACAACTCATAATAGCAACTAGTCTTACTTAAATTAAAATGAACATGTCTTGAGAGGAAAGGCTATTTCCAATGAGTAGCCAGGTAAGATTTTTCTGACAAGCAAACGTTTTCAGCTATGCCTTTCAGACCTGGTTTGGAATTCTTTTCAGATAAGAATAATAAGAGAGGCAAAAAGGATAGGAAAAGCATAAAGAAAGTGATTATAAGTGTAGAACTATGAACTATATAATGATAGTGAAAAAATATATTAGCTCTTAGAGAGAATGTGTGATTTATAAAGAAAAAGTAGCGATGATAGGTGTAGGATTTGAAGAATTGGTATGTTAGTAGCTTCACTAGAAAAAGGGGAGATTCTAGATCATCTTCACTAGCTGAATCAAAGACTTCATTCAATGAGAGTGGTAGCCCTGCCCCACACATCTATTCTTTCCTTTTTGTGTGTATAATATAACCACTCAGGTTTAATTTAGGTATGCAAGTATCAAGCTAAAATCTACAAGTATACTTCTGACACACTGTAAGTTTAGCTTTTATCTGCCACAATAAATTATGTCATGATAAAGCAAGTTCCATATATTTTCTTTCTCTGCACATGAAAGTTATGTTTACACTACACTGTAGTGTATAAAGTGTACAATAGGATCATGTATAAAAAACACATAAGTTTAAAATATTTTATAACTAATAATATGCTGGAGACATTTGAGCCTAAAAAAAGTGTTAATCTCTTTGTTGATGGAGGCCTTAGGCTTGATACCCATGACTCCTGATGGCTCCAACTGTTGGTTACTAAGGGCTTGACTGGCTATCACGATGCCTTAGAATTAAAGAAAATCATTGCTGCAAGTAGTGACTCCTACTTTCACAAAAGGTTCTTCCGTAACTTGTGATTTTTCTAGATAGCTTTCTACCCACAACAGAGCAGCTTTCAAAGTTGTAGATAACTCTCTACACTCCTGCCACAACTCTAATTTTATGCAATGATGTAAATCCTCCAGTCATTCAAACAACGTTTCCAGCCCCTTCAGTGGGAGTAGATTCCATCCCAAGAATCTATTCCCATGTAAGAAACAGCTCATCCACTAAAGTTTTATCTATATACTCACATATTTAGGCCACAAGTCTAATTCTAATTCCCTCACTATTTCCATCATATATACAGTGACTTCTGCCACTGAAGTCTTGAAATCTTCAAACACATCATTCCAGGTAAGCATTGATTTCTTCCAAAATCATTTTAATGTGGATACAGTGGCCTCTTCCCACAGATCATGAATATTCTTAAATGCATCTAGCATGGTGAATACTTTCCAGAACACTTTGAATTTACTTTGTCTAGATCCATCAGAGAAATCACTATTACTAGAAGCTATAGTCTTATGAAATGTTTTCTTTGAATAATAAGATTTGAAATTTAAAATTACTCCTTCATCCATGAACTGCAGCATAAGCACTGTGCTGGAAAATGTAAAAACAGTACTAATCTCATTGTGTATCTCCATCAGAGCTTTTTGGTGACAAAATAAATTGCCAATGAGTAGTATACTTTCAAAGAAATCATTTTTTCTTGAGCAGCAGATCAAAACAGTGGGCTTAAAATATTCAGTAAACCCTGTTGCAGATTTGCTGTCTTTCATATTTTGTTCTTCCATGTACAAAGCACAGATACAGTACATTGACTACCATACATAAGAGTCCTAAGGCCTTGTGCACAGAAAAAATGAATAATAATGGCTTCATGCTGGAGTCAATAGCTACATTAACCTATAAGGCAAGAGTCAGCCCGTGTTTTGAAACCAGGCTCTGACTTTTCCATTATAGCTATGGAGGTCTCAAATGTAGTCTTCCAATGTAAGATTGTCTTCATTGAGGATCTGCTATTTAGGAGCTATTATCTCAACTGCCTTGTCCTAATGTTGTGTAACTGCAGCTTCTGCCTCAGCATTTGATGCTTAATCTTGAACTCTTATGCTTTGGATTATGTTTTTTTTTTTTTTCTTAAACTTCACAGAAAAACTTCTAGCTTCAAACTTTTCTTCCATAGTTTCCTCACCTCTCCCAGCCTTCATACAGGGCTTGCTATAATGACACTGTGGAAGATATCTGGGTCCCTCAGTCACCAAGTAGGCAGAGTTATCCCTCCAAACTACATTTTTCAGCCTCTAAATTATTGTGTGGCCAAGAAAGACAACATTTTTTAGGCAATAGAGGCTATGGTTTCTCTGTTAACTGCTAATCACTGCCTAAACACTTGCTAGGTAAGATGTGCACCACAGACAAGCAGCATCTCAGACCTTATTAGAAATGCAGACCTTGAGATGTCCCTCTTGACTCACTAAGTCAAACTAAGTTTCAAAGAGTTTTCTCAGATGATTATTATATACCCTGCAGCATAAAATATATTGCTGTAATCTACAAAGCTTGAATGTAAAGGCTAGCTCTTGTCTACAAATGATCATGGCCATGGAGAGTTAAAGAGGACTGAATAAAACAATACTGTAGTTAAGCCAGATGAAATAAATTAGAAGACAATATAGAAATGTATCTATGAGGTGGCTGAAGTCACAGAACAGTGAAAGAAAATTATTCAAGAAAAAGAGTGATCAAGAACCAAAGCCTTTTATTAGGAGAAAGTGATGTGTAATTTTGTGTGCCAACTTGACTGAGCCACTGTATTAGATTTCCCATTATTAGGACACAGTACCTGACACCTACAATTTAAGAAAGAGAGGTTTAATTTAACACATGGCTTCACAGGGTTCAGTGCATGGTTAGCTGCCTTGAAGGCAAAAACAATGTGGAAGAAGGGGCTGGTGGAGGAAAATTGCTCAACCGTGGCATATAGGAAGCAGAGCAGCAGAATATTGCCAGTAAAACAGGGAAGGAACAAGATATGGTATGCAAGATCATGTCTCTATATGCCAGTCATGCACACTCAGAAGTATGCTTTATGGATTCCCTATGGAGCTCTCAGCCCACCAACTGGACAACCTATCTTAACTGTCCTAGTTTCATGGTATTAAATTTTATTCTGAGTGTACCTCATGGTGTTCCTAATAGTATACTGAGTGTGGTACATATTCCTACCCAAAATGAATATGCCTTATCCAATCATTGGAAAGATTAAAGAATGATTGGTTACCACAGAAAAATTAATTTTCTTTGCCCAATGGCTTGACACAGAACAGTGAGTCTTCCAGACTAGAACTTAACATCAGATGTTCTGGTCTTCAGGCATTTGACTTCAGACTGGAACTATATCATCAATTTAGATGGGTCTCTAGCTTGTGGGTAGCAAATTTTGTGTGAATTGTCAGCCTCCATGGTTGCATGAGCTATACCTCACTGCATATGCTAGTGCAGTAGTTACATTTCTTTGTAAAACACTGGTTTAATACAAAGAATATTTCCATGGGTGTAGACTGTCAATTAAGTTTAATTACTTCTGGAGCTTCTAGAGTTTGCCCTTTATCTATTATATTTAAAGTATTAAAGACATTTCAGTAGCAAAATGAGTATTAATAATCCATGGGACAAAGTGGTAATAGAAATATCTGAATGGTATTCTTTCAATAACTTGCCAGCAGCAATAAGCTCAATACTTGAGCATAATATTTCTTTGAACATTTTTAGAAAACAAATATAATGACATTGGCAGCTCACTTCTAACATTATTGAACAAAGAGATAAAAGAAACAGATGAGCTCTAGAACTTGAATTCTCACCTCAAGCAGAACATAAATGACCTAAAAGATTTTATGAATTCCCAGAGGGATACCCTTATTATATTCTTTTTATTATGGTGAGATAGCTGAAAGTCAGATGTACAATTTCATGTTTCATGTTCTTATTGAATTAGAACATAAATTGAATTCTCGCCCTTAGAGATTATCTGCAGTTTACCCGAGGTCATTGATTAAGAAAGGGAATGGGGTGCAGTATCAGCAACTCAGCTTCTCTGGGACAAAGTGCTCAGAGTTTGGAAAGCAACATATCAGGCAGGAAAAGAAATGAGTGGAAGGCACATAGGAACCAAAAGGGAACAGAGAGAAGAAAATAGCACTGAGTGTTACTGAAGACTGCAGAATACAGACCGTGCTGCCACGGAGAGTGGCCTTGTAGCTACCTGTGGCGAGGTGGTAAAAAAATATGTTTCTTTTTTTTTTTAAATTTTTTAATCTTTATTGGTACATTACATATACACATCATGATTGCACTCCATAATGGGGATTTGTACCAGTATAAGACACAACTTAATTCTCATTTTTTCCCATAGCCCTACCCACCCTAACACCACCACCCCCCCCATATACATACAATTTGTTTCCTTACTTTTTTGTTTCTGCTCATAGAGAAGTGGAGACCTGACCTGGACCAGAAGAATCTTAATGTGATGGGAAGCAGCAGTGAGAACATGAGCCGCTGTCTCCCCTGTGAGCCCCCAGAGTCAACACTCAGAGAGTAAAGGTACAGGGCACAGCAGACAGTGGTCATAACACAAGCAGGCATGTGTGGTCACACTTGATCTAGGAAAAGGCCCTAGGTTTGAACAGAAGTCAGGAACAGTCCCACAGCACCTTCTCTGCCAGTTCCCCGAATGCAACAAGGGAGAGCACTCCAGTCATGGTGGACTTGGGAGCTGGAACCATACAGCCTCTGCTCTGGAGGGCTCGGTGACTTGTGCTCACCATTAACCCACCTCTGTACCAAGCACTGCTGTGAATGTCAATTCCCCCTGATCTTCCAGCTGGAGTAAGGATAAGTCCTACCTGGAGTTCTGGTCCTAAACTGGAACCTGAGCAAGGGAACCACAACCTAAAAGAACTGTTTTATCATTTTTAAATTCTCACTGTAGTTTTAAACCTCCTGGAATACAATATAGCTGAAACATCTGAAGACAGAAGAAGTGGGAAGTTGTTTTCTAAACAGGCCCTTAATTGTACAGGAAATAGCACCAAGAATCAACAGATGGATCATATCAGGCTAAAAAGCTTCTGTAGAGCAAAATGTTAAATCAGGAGAGAAAAGAGACAACCTATAGATTGGGGGAAAAAAAATTGCCAGCAACTCATGAAAGGACTAAGTCTAGAATATATAAAAAATTCATAAATTAAACTATACAATTAAAGACCAGGTCAGGAAATGGGCTAGAGAAAGAAACAGACATTTCACAGAGTAAGAAATACAAATGGTCAACACAAATATGAAGAAATTTTTTCAGCATCTCTGGTCATTAGAGAAATGGCAATTAAAACAACACTTGGATTTAATTTTACTTAGGAAAGAAGAAAATCAAAGAAAAACAAATACTGGCATGGGTATACCAAAAAAGAAATTATCCTACATTGTTGCTGCGAATAAAAACTATAACCATTATGGAAATAAGGATGGAGATTGCTCAAAGAACTGAAATCAGACATTTCATATGTCTCAGCTGTCTGTCTGCTAGATATCTTCTCCAAAGCACTTAACTCATCACAGCACAGCAATACTTAAAACTAGTGCTAATACTAATATAATTCATAATAGCTAAATCCCGGAAAAGGCCTATGTACCCATCAACAGATGACTGGATAAACAAAATGTGGCATCTATATATAATGGGGTACTACTCAGCTATGAAAAATGACAAATGTGGGGCCTTTGTGGGAAAATGGATAAAAATGGAAAACAAATAGTTGAGTGAAATAAGTCAGATACACATTTTTGAATATTGTATGGTATTCCTCACCTGAGTGAGGCACAGAACAAAGAAAATGATAAACAATGAATACAAAGGGACAAAGGAACAGATTCATACAACAAGCTAATAATCCAAGGGAACAAGAAGAAGCATGAAGGGGGAGTGTGAGAGGAAAAAGATATGCTATGTACAGAAATTTAATGACCCTTATAATGGAAACATTATGAGCCATAATGTGTGTTAAGACAAATAGTATCATGAAGTACAATAAAAGGTTATTGGGGAACCAGGAAGAGGGAAGAAGGGGAAAAAAATAACCTGTAATACGTACATGTAGCAACTCTCCAAGATGACTGCAAATAGTACGAAGTGCAAGCAGGTACTAATAAAATTTAAAAAGAAAAGGCAGAATGGGATGCTACAGGTGGAAAAGGCAGGGAAGTGGGAAGGCCCTGGTGAAGGCCTGCATGCTAAACCCCTAAATTTTAATCAACCTCCTTTGCCAGTAGGAAAGACTAACCCAGTCCTGGTGGAAATAGCTTTCCCACCCCACCAGAAATCCCACCATCACAGAAGATGCTTCTCTACCTGTGGTGGCATCTGCTTCCCTACTAATATGAGAGAATTAACCCAAGGGCCACATTACCTGAGTAAAATAGATGTTTTTATTTCTGAGTTGGAGCCATGAAAGACAGTAATTCCCCTTAGAACTCGTTTTTAAAGCCCTTCTTTATTTCTAGGCTGATAACTAGATTTATGTCCCAGAAAGACCATTCAATTAAGTACAAAGTATAATTCTTGCAGAGAACCATTGTCCTCCAAAAGGAGAACATGAGATTTTAATATGTACAGACAGAAATATGGAGAATATTTGTAGGGATAGATGAAGAACATGTGGGAAGATAAAAATGACATGAAACTAGTTCAGGCTGAAATTATGAACATCACTAAAAACAGTTTCCATGTTTAAAGCTGCAGTTTGGTTTGATTGATTGGATAAAACATGGACCAACAAGTGGCTCTGAATAATTAAAAATGTGAAAGTCACTATGTTCAATGAATAAAAGGACTCACAGGATTAAAGAATTATAATATATGTAATACCTGACTAGAATACCTATAATATGTGAGTGGATTTGCCAATTAAGATATTTGCCCCACACTGAAAAGGTACAGAAGATATACTTTTCAGTGGTACCATAAAATCTAAATTTGTAAAGAGAACCCTAACATCCTCTCAGAGCACTGTGCTTATTTTTCTGTAGGACAGAACTTAGTGGAAACTGAATTGAGAAGCCTAAATGAAACAGTAGTAATTGAGTCCTAAAGTCATATGACAGGCCTTGGCTGGCAAATAAAGATGGGTCTGGTTACCCAGAAGGAAGGCAGAGTCAAAGAAGCAGTTGGAGGACCCTGATGTGTGCATTAGTCTATGTCCTATGCTAGTTGATCATGCTCTTTGTAAAAGGGAAAATAGACAGGAGGCCTACTAATTGCATATTTATTTTGCTTAAGCAAAAACTTTTCTAGATCAAATAATAAAAGTCTGGGGTCAATTATAAAAATAGAATCACAGGCTCTTGATTAATTACAGATTTGAACCAGTTTATACATTCAGAATCCTTTGCATGAAGAATACCTTAGAGGAACACTAAGGTACACTGCCCAAATTCTGAAGAGTTTGTATTTCTCCCATACCTATCCCATATTTTCTTTTCCCATGATAACTTTTCTTTGTAGAAAAGGAAATGATCAGATCTTTTGGTAACTAGGAGACATGGCTCTGAACTGATACTAATTCTAGGGGACTAAAATTATCAATAAGGTCCACAAGTTAGCATAACAGCCCAAAGAGGTCAGAGGATCAATAAAGTTTGGGCTTAGTTCTATCTAACAGTGAGTCTTCAAACCCTGGGGTTATGTCTCTAGTTCAAGAACACATAATTAGGATGGATATACTCAGAAGCTTACACAATCTTCAAATTGGTTCCCTGACCTGTGGAGGCGGGACTATTATACAAATGAAGGTCAAATGAAAGCCACTAGAATGACTTTAAAATAGCAAACCAAAATCAATACTGCATTGCTAGAAGGATTAGATAGTACAGTTCCTCCCATCAGAACTTGGGAATCAGAGGTGGTGATTCCCTCCACATCTACATTCAACTCATCTATTTGGGTTGTACCAAAGACAGGTGGATTGTGGACTATGACAGCCAATTTGCATAAGCTTATCACATCTAGTTACTTTCACTTGCTGTAAGTGAAGCTTATATGTACCCTTATACTTGTTATGCAGCTACTGAGCTGAAAAATGCAGATTTCTCATCCCTCTCAATGAGAATCAGTGGAAGCACTTCACTTTTAACTATCAAACTCAGCGCTCATTGTTTTATCTTAGGTGTTTTTCAATTTTTCAGACTACAACAGCTCAAAATCCTGAGCTGGATTGATGGAAGCTTGGCCATATCTACCCTAGACTTATCAGTAAGATATCTGTGCATCAGATGGTGATAAATAAATCCAAAAAAAGTTTGACAGCCTTTATCCATTGTGAATTTTATAGTATCCCAGTGGTGTGAGTTTGTTGACATAACCCTCCTAAGCTGAAAGTGGCTACTTCTTTCTCTTCCTAACACCAGGAAAGAGGAACAGTTCCTAAGGGGTTTCTTTGGACTTGGGGGACTATCCACCCTCATAAAAGAATATTACTCCAGCTTAATTCTTTGAGTGTTCTAAAGAGCTGCTAGTTATGAGTTACAAAACTACAGAAGACTTGCAGCAGATGTGCATTGGTGTGCAAACTGCTCTTCCATGTGACTATGATCATTGATGGTAGAAGAGTCGATGAAAGGTAGAAATGTTTGAATTCTTTTTCAGGTACCTATGAATGAACACACTGCAAGCCCTCAGGATTTTGAAGAAAAGCCTTGCCATATTTTTCTTAGAACCACTTCTATTTTGTGAAATAGTTCCTTGCTATTAATAAGGGTTAGTGAACACTAAATATTTATGCTACCAAGTTCCTATATGACTTGAGCTTCTGCTCCTGAACTGGGGGCAGCATGGCCTAGCAATCCATAATTTAGACAACACTAGAGGAACTCTATCATCAAATGGAAGTAGTACACACATAACTGGCCTAAGCAGGCCCTAAAGACAGAAGTAAGTAATATGGTGTACTGATACAAATACTTACACTCCCCACTTTGATTATAATGCTTTATCTTTCCCATAAGCACATGGAAAGTTCTCTGCAAATAGCTGATCAAAGAAGAAAATGTTCAGGCCTGTATTACAGGTGATATCCAGGAACCACCAAAAAGTGGACAGGTACAATACTAAAATTCCTTTCTAGGTCTTGTTGTGAAGGACATTCAATGAAAGGAAACTCCCCGGGATCAGATATTTCAACAGGGGATGTATTTGCTCTTTATGTGAAGGATAAATGGTCAAACATGCAATTGCATACCAACTAGTGGACTGTGGCACATGATTTAATGGGATGGACAGGAATTCAGAAGGAACACAACTGGACAATTAACCAAAAAAAAATTTGAGGAAGACATGCAGTTTCTGACTGGTCAAAAAGCTTCTGTGAGACTCTATGTCCCATGGATGTGCTCAACAGAGTATCTTAGTATAGGAAGATTTTAATAATCAGATAAAATACCCAACTGTGTGGCTACTACTGACTTCTTCCTAGACCCCCTTTCAATTCCTAATGGATGCATGAACAAAATATCCATGAATGGAGCCCATGCAAGAGCTAAAGAGCATAGACTTACAGTCACTAATGTTGGTTACAGCTACTTCTGAAAACTGTACAAATATCAAAGATCAATATTTTATGTCCAGTATGACACCATTCTACAAAAGTTTTAAACACCAACCTGGTAGCCAATTGATTACATTTCAGTTATGAAAAATGATCATTTTGCTCTTACTGGAATATAAAATTAATCTCTCTGTGGACCTATTTTCCTTGCATAAAATTGTACAAAAACTACCACCTGGGTTTTACAGACGGTGTATGTACTCTCCTGGCATTCTGCTCCACATTGCTTGTGGTCAAGGAATTCCCTTTGCAGAAAATCAGGTATGGGAAGAGGTTCACGTGTATGGAATCCACTATCATCCAAATTCATTTATACAGAACTATGGTAGATGAAAATGGTATAGTTTAATAGATTGAGGACATTGAACGTCCAGTGCTTCAAATACTTTTCTGTATATTTATCTTCAAAAATAAGAATACTTCTTTCCTTAGAGTGTATGAAGGTCACCTTGCAAATGAATGTATGATCTGTTTCAGGGGAGAAGAGGCAGAGAAAAATCAGAAGTAACCTTCCTAGGTTTTACAATTGTTTCAAGGGAGAAGACCAATGAAGAGGTAAAAATGATCTTCATGTGTCTTGTGTTTTCTCAAGTACTAAAGGGCCATATTTTGGGGTGACATATCCCAAACCCCATTACTTTTAGGAAGCTGTATATGCTCTGAATAAACTGCCAACATGTGACAGTTTTCCTGATAATCAGAATGCACAGATCCAAGAGCCAAAGAGTGAAAATGTGAGTGATGCTGCATATTATTTCTAGAAATGCACTAGAAAAATATTGTGCTTCCTTTTCCAATGACCTTATAGCCTGATGGCCTCCAGGTCTTATTGTAAAGGAGGAATGCCATTGCTGGAAGACACACAATGACTCCACTGACCTGGAAGCTCAGACTGATACCAGCCAATTTAGCTTCTTATAACTTTGCAACAACAAAGAGAGTTACTGTGAGGATGAGGGAGACTGATCCTGAATAGCAGAAGGAAACTGGAGCCCTACTCCATAGCAGAAGCGAGGAAGAGTATATATGGAATATAAAATGTTCTTTAGGTTATCATTAAATCTTGATCCTGTAATTAATGAAAATGCAAAACTATAAGAATTCATCTCATGCAAGGCAAGTAGTGGTTATTTCAATAGATAAAAAACATAAAGCTGAAGTTCCTGAAGAAGGCGAAGAAAATGCAGAATGGATTAAAGAAGACAGTTACAAATACCACCTGTGACCATGTAAGAAGTTCCAAACACAAGGACTGTAATTATTATGAATATCTGCTCTTTATTTTGTTATAAATGTTTCTATGTTTGTATGAATAATCTATAGCAATATATTTATATTTATTAGTGTATTTTAATGATACTTATTAGTAAGAATTAAGCAAATGTATTTAAATTTTTTCTCTTATTTCCTTATAACAATACCATGTGGACTTTACATCTTAATATTCAGATACTACCAATTTTATATTATAGTATTTAAAATGGGATTTCAAAAGGAAGAATCAAAAAATAAGGCCTTTATTGACTTTCTGGGTAAAGGGTTATTGAATTTTCCTTGTATACAGAATAGTTTTAACATGTTAGGTAAAATTATGACATTGTTATTTACTTTGTGCTGAGAATAAGTCTGGCTCAAAGAGTTTCCAGTGAGTGCAAAATTGGCAAAGGTTGTATTTATGATGGTTAAGTCTGTGTTAATCTAACTGGGCCATAGATGTTCAGACTCACAGTAAAACAACATTTTCTATATGTCTGTAAAAATGTTTCTGGGTTTTCACATTTGTGAAAATGTGGAGAGCTTCATGGAATCAACTGAAAACTAAATATAACAAAAAACATGAGTGAAAAAGGGAACTCTTATTGCTTCACTAGTTGAAGTGGAGTCTTGTTGTTTGTCTCAAACTGAAAACTGAAATCCTGCATTCTCCTTGATCTTACGCTTGCCAGATTTCAGGCATAGCTTAAGTGACCAATGTTACTGATTGTATAGTCAGGTACTTACATACTTAGGCTCAGGCATAATCTCACACTTCTGATTATCTTGATTATCAAAACTTTTGACTTGGGATAGAAATATATAGCCTATTTGATTACTGACTGCAGATCTTCAGGATACTTAGCCTTCATAGTCACATAAACCAATTCCACACTGATATGTGTGTGCGCACATGCACGCACACACACACACACAAACACACACGTTTATATATAAATTGTTGTCACCAAAACTCACATTGAGTCTTGTCCTTGAGGCAGCAGTGTTGGGAAGGGGGTGCCTAGTGAAAGACATGTGAGCTTAGAAACAGAGCTCTTATAAATAAAGTAATGCTTTTCTCAAGTGAGTTCATAATTATAAAGAAAGGCCATGCCTTGTGCCTTCTGTCTTCTGAATGCCTTATTGTTTATCCAATTTCCATCATAAATTGAGACAACACGAAACCCTCCCTGACCAGAGGGAGCCAACCAGTTTTTATCTTCTCAGCCTCCATAATTATAAAATAAAATAAGCCCTCTTTTCTTTATAAATTACTCAGTCTTGGGCATTCTGTTATAGCAATAGAAGGTGAACTAAGATGATGGATGGAGAGAGAGAGAGAGAGAGAGAGAGAGAGAGAGATTATCTCCCCCTGATTCAATCTGAGAAATTTGACTGAACAAGCAGGGATTCACTAGTAAAACACTTAAAACTTAATTTAAAATACATATTGTAATTGATGAAAATAGATGACTCTTCATTCTAGTAATTCAAAACAGACCTCATGATGGGAACCTCTCAAATTTCATCTTAAAACGTACTACGTCCACTTGATCATGAGATGCAGGATAACCAATACCTCCTACTAAGAAAGAACTGCAGGAACAAGAAGCTGTGAGTGATCAACGTACAGACGCGGTGATCCAGGATCACTCAGAAAGTTCAAGACTTCAAGGAGGATGAGAATTTCTGCGTTGTTGATGATTGTACTACTATTCACCAAATACTTGGTAACCACTGCTCTGGAAGATTACACAGTTGTATTTCATAAACCTTGGCAATCAAAACTGATTTATTTCTGAGTAATTCCTGAGAGCCAGTTTTCTCTCTAATACATATGTAGACACATCTCCCATAGTCATAAAGTAAGAAAGTTCGTAGAATGAGGTATCACATAAAGAACTCTATTAGTTTATAAAAGGATAGAGAAAAATGTAAACATCACAAACATAGTTTTGCTCTGTCGACTCTAAATTATGGATAGGAAGTCTAAAAGTGTTTTCACATATCATAAAATAATATTTTAATTGGAAACTGAAAGCTATAACTTAGCCTTGGCAAATATAAGAGGCCACATAATTTACTACTTACACTAACAAATTCAAGATATTTATAACAATTATGCCAAATTTCTAACAGAATAATTTTGCTCAAAACCTCCAACCTTTATTTTTGTTAAGTCTTATACAATATTTCAGCAGCAGATAAACTTTTAAAGTCATTATTATTGTCATTCTAATCTTCCTTCATATTTATATGGTGACAGACATGTTTTTGAACTAAGAAAATAAAATCTTAGTATGTGAATTATAAAATTAGATATTTTCATTTCTTCATCCTAAATATAGCTGGAGTTTTGAAACTAACATATGTCTTATCTTTTGTAATAGAAAATATTGAGATTAATAATTCTAATGACATTTTACAAACTGAATTGTTTCCATATATTTTTTGAAGATTACTACAAAGCTGTTGAATTAATTACAGTTTACATTTATTCATAGCAAAATATATTTAGTAACTTTCTGCTTTAAAACAGAGAATGTTCAAGTGGCAAAAAGGGTAGGGGTATATAACATGGGGGAAAACGTGTTGGTAATAAAAGGAAACAAATCTTACATGTGTATATAGGGTGAGGAGGCTATAGGGTGGGCAGGAGAATGGGAGAAAATAAGAATTAAATCATGTCATATAATGGAACACATTTTCAATGTCAACTGTGATCATGATGTACATATAAAATGTACCAATAAATTAAATAAATAAAATTTCAAACATTCTTCATTTAATCATGTAAATCAAGCAACACAGCATTCCATCATTCTACACTTGATTCTCAATTTTATTGGCTTCATTTTAGGAAATAATTTGATTTTTCCTGTTGACATTTCTAAAATATACCTTTATCTCAGTGAAATTCTTTAGATGATTTTATGCTGAACTATTTTTTCACTGTGCTTCTTTTCTTATCTACATAGAGAAGCACACACAAACAAAAACAAAACTAGGCAATCTGTTTAACAAAGTGAAAAAACATAAGATAGAATTTTGACTTGTATTCTCCTCATAAGGTCTCATTACCTCTCCCAAATTGCAGTGTGGTTTGGGAAAACAAAGCAAATGAAAATATGGATTGACAAATCTCATTAGACGGGTTCAACTTTTTTCTGGGTTATCAATGATATATGATTGGTTAAATTACAGAACTGCTGAGAGTCTCAGTGTTTCTCAAGTGAAATAAGAATAGGCATGGCTTTTTCTATGAATATTTGTGAACAATAAATGTCAGGAGAAATATCAGAAGAAAATGAACATGTACTCATGCAAGTACAGTTAAAAATTATTTAAAATTCTGAAAAAGGTCAAAGAAATATTAGACAATGAAAAGATACCCCTTGCTCACATACTGAAAATGGCAATACTCCCAAATTTTTTATACAAATGTAATACAATTCCCAGTGAAAATATGACTAGCATACCTCAGAGAATTAGAGAAAACATCCTCAAAATCCACAGGGACCCAGAAGAGACCTCATTCCAGAAAGAATGGCTGCTATTAAGCAATCTAGTGATAATAAATGCTAGTTGGGGTGTGGGGAGAAAGAGACCCTTCTCTACTTATGAAAGGAATGTAGACTAGTGCAACCACCGTGGAGATTCCTCAAAAACTGAGAATTAGAGGTCCCATTTGACCCAACTAGTTCCCTCCTGGCTATCTTCCCAAAATAATAAAAAGGGCCCATACCACAGTATAATATATGCACCCAGGTTTATAGCTGCAAAGTTTATAGCTAAATCTTATAAACAATTCAAATGTGATCAATCTACTGAAAGATAAATAAAGGTGATTTTTCTTTCTATACAACAGAGTGCTACTCAGCCATAAACAAGGACAAATGAGGCATTTCTAGGTAAATGGATGCACCTTGAGACCGTACTCTTAGGTGAAATAAATCAGACATGTGTGTTAAATACAATGTTGTCTCTGGTGTGAAGGAAAGTGTAGATAAGAATAAAAACATATAACAGACATTGTGAAATAGGAATAAATTTTCCAAAAGGAAAAGGAACTATGGAAGGGAGAGTGGAAAAGTAAGGAAAACAAAAGCAAAAATGATAGAGGGTATAATGGGAACAAAGCTTTGTAAATAAGAAGGGGAAGAGGGATTGAAAGGAAGAGAGAGGAATAGGAAAGAAAGATGAATCAAGATATATCATATACAGGTACCAATTTTCTAAGATGGATGTGATCATTATGTATACCTGAATTGTACCAGTAAACAATAAAAATGATTGAAAATTCAAAATAGAAATGTAATCTACCATTTCAATATTAAAAAATAAAAACCACTATTTGATACTTCTGAGTTTCCAATTATCTCTTTTCCTCATTGTGATCATCATTTTCCCAACAGTTTAAGGTATAGAATATGAGAACTTTTAAAGAACATTTTTTCCTTAGTCAGTTAGATAGAAGAAATTCTAAACTATACCCTCACTTTATACCAAGGATGTGAGGATAAGAATGGAACAAGATGGCGGGTAGGACTTCACAGTGATTGTTTCTCAGCAGAAACATTAATATGAATGACTAAATTCACATACAAAGGCAATCAGATGAAAGATCTTGTACTTGGTTTTAGCATGATAATTTTTTAAATGCATTAATGAGAGTGGGAAGTGTTTTTCTAATACCTGTCTGATCCTTCTTAACCCCAGGAAGCATAGTACTTGGGATAGAGGAGGAAGCATGGTACTTTGACATGGACACCAATACCAGGTCAGCCACAATAAAACTCAGCACTGGGGAAACCATGGTAACTTCTATCTCAGTCAATAGTTGCATACTGAACTCTTAGACACACCCTATTAGCAAAGAGGAATTCAAATTCCAGGGAAACAGATCTGAGTTATGGCCTAGATCACTGTTGGGCAACTAATACCAGACTTAGGTTCCAAATAATCTACAGTGAGAGATGATACTTAGTAGATCATGAGGCTTCCCAGTATGTGTAAATACACACAAACCTCGGCTAATCATCAAAGACCCAAAGGGGAGAAAAAGGCTGGCCTCGCCAAAGTAAGAAGTTCTTTGCAGGTAGACTGCCCTCTGATTAGACTACAGACTGGGTCTGTCTGCATTCGTGCTTTACCAGCTCACTCTGGGCTTGCATGCTCCATAGTCACAACTTCCTCTTCTTTAAACTGCCAGCTGCACACATGTTCTAGTGGTTCTGGTTCTTTGGAGAATCCTGATTAAAATTATGTGCAGTGACAGAATCACTTACTACTTATTAGAAGACACTGAACCAGTCATCACACCCATTTTTATAGACACAACTGAAGTGAAATAATGAAAGACTTCTGAACATCATTTAATAAATATTGGACAGTTTGTGGACTGAATTGTGTGCTTTCAAAACTTGGATGATGGTGTTCAAACTCCAGCCTTTGAGAATGAAACAGGATTTGGAGGCAGGGTCTGTAAAGAAGGAGGTGAACTAAGATGCAGCCACGTGCTGGGAACAGATCCAAGATGACTGTCCCCCAGAGCAAAGGAGACAGATATGCTGATACACACAGAGGAAAGGAATCGGTAAGAGATGGAAAAGACAACTGGCCAAACAGTGAGAGGTCTCAGCAAATAATCAGTCTGCTGACACTTTGATCTCGGATTTACAGATGACTCAAATTTGGCATATCTTTGCTTTTCTATCCCCCATGCCATGGTACTTTTTATACCAGCCCTTAGGAAACTGCTACTCATTTTCACTGAAACATACCCCCAGATCCATACCACTGTGCTCTATACCAAGTATGTGGGCCATCTGCAGAAAACTGGGTAGACTCATTAGTAAGTAAGTAGTAGATTCTTAAGCTTTTTATATATGATATTTATTTGAAGACAAAGAATTTTAAAAACATGGAAAGTGAAAAGAATGGATAGTACTCCAAAAATGTTACAGCCACCATCTGGTGACACTGTATGGAGCCTTCATGTGCTCTATGAAAGTGTTATCTTGCTTTTGGACTCAGGTGGACAGAGAAATCTCCTGTGAGAAACATAAAGAATGATCTAATCTTTATGATCTGCTATTTAAGAAGTTATTTATTGGCTCTGAGGTAGCTAGTCCTTTTTCCTTTAAGATGAAACAATAAACATTGGAATCACTCTCTTGACAGCACTCCCAAGCCAAAATATCTATCTTCTCTGGGTACTAAGCCTCCTAAGATTTATAAAATGTTGTAAAGCATTTAAAAGCCTTATATGTAGCACAAACACTGCTTATGAGCTGGCTGCATCTAAGAGGCAATTGCTGCATTATTCCACTTTTTAAAAATTATTTAGGGAAATAAATATTGTTTACTTAGTGAAATGGCTTTCTGTGTGTCTCTCTAAAACACACACACACACACACACACACACACACACATATACACATTAATGCACACATACAGAGTATTTCAAAGAAGCACAAATTCTAAAATCAAATGATCGAAATCCTTCATTTCTCAACTCTCCATATATGAGGTTTTTGCATCCAACATTCAATGAATCTTGGATCAAAAGTGTACAAAAAAGAAAACTACATCAGTTCTGACCAAGTACAGGCTTTAAAAATGGCCATTGTTCTCTGAACAGTAGAGTATTAACAATGATTTACATATCCTTTACATTTCATTAGCTATTACAAGTAATCTAGAAATGTTTAAAGTGCTTGGGAGAAGACATGCAATTCACATATTAATCTAATCATCTCTCAGTATCCTGAATACCATAAAGATATCAAATTCTACTGATGACCCAGCTCTTTATATAAAATGGTAATATATTTGCTTAGAACCTATGCACATCCTCCTCTATATTTTAAACCATCTCTAGACTTCTTATACTATTTGACACAATATAAATACTCTGCAAACAGTTATTGTATTGATTAGGGGATGATGACCAGGAAAAAGATCCGTATATATTCCTCACACATGAAAATTTTGGAGTATTTTGAATTCGAGTTGGGTTGACTTTGCACGTGCTATACTTATACATACATACAGCCAACTGTACTAAGACATTTTATATAAGAGTCTTAAGCATTTAGATTCTAGTACCTATAAGAAGGACAGACTGGAACCAATTCTCACAAAATATGGAGGACAGGCTGTATTCAAAGCAAAGTTTCACACCAGTTTTCAGCTTTCATTTTATTGTACTAAATATGTCTTTGATCTTAAGAGAAGCCTTGTTTTCATTTAGTTTACAGATCTTATATGGGGGGGTGGTAGGGTGGGTAGGGCTATGGGAAAAAAATGAGAAATAAGTTGTGTCTTATATTGGTACAAATCCCCATTATGGAGTGCAATCATGATGCATATATGTAATGTACCAATAAATATTTAAATTTTTAAAAAAGCTTTAAAATCAAATTCAGGGCTTACCATTTATAATACTAACTCTTGTACATTCGCTGAATAATTTTTATTAAATTATTAAATCATTTAAATTCTCTGTGCATTCTACTTCATTTTCATAAGAAAATGCATTCTTAAATAGAATAAATATAACCTAACATATTTTAATACTGTATAATAAAATATATCAATTCGACACAGTTTATAATTAAATTCAATATAATTTGTGTCATATCAACTGAACGAAAAGCTTACGAATAAATCTATCATGGCTCTCATTGACTCAACAAATAAATAATTTTACAAAAGAGTTACTTATGTGTTTTCAAATACTCTTAACTTGATAGAACCTACATATCCATTAATAATCAAATGTTACATTTGCACTTTCAAAATTTAATATATAAATCAAATTTTTTAAACAAATATGGGTCATAAAGATTTTGAAAAGGGCAGAATAGTATCCAAAAACCTACTTTTGTTTCTCAGAAATCATCCAAATATGAGGGAAAAATAGAAATGTGTATCTTATTCTCAACAAAAGTAAGAAATTATGCCTGAAGGGTTTCAAATAGAATGGAAATATTACAGAGGTATAGTGAAAAGGCAGAGAAAGAATGTGTACTAGCAAATAATACCTCCCCAAAGTTAAGAGTACACCTGAAATGAACAATAAGAATCCCTCTATTTATCACAGCAGGAATAAGTATAAGCTAGGGATAGGAAATTCCCTGGAATTCTTTGGTTCTGTGAAGCAAAGTGATAGGCCTGAGAAGTCAGACAGACTTTGCATAGACTATGTGAAGCCACATCTCCCCTGCAGGTTGATCCAGAGAGAATTTCACAATTAACAACAACACTTTCAACAATCAGAGGCAAAACATTTCTGAGATGCAACCCTAAACAAACTACTAAGATGTCACAGAACTTTTTAGTAGACTGTTACTTGGCCTGAGACCTTTCTCCGCCTGACAAAACTTCAATGTCTTACTACTTAATTTAAATGTGAGTAACCTTGATTATAACAGGGTCTCTGAAAAAAAAAGTTACACTAGAAAAGGAGTATAGAACCAGGACAGCAAAAGACTGATCAGATAATATTGCCAAACAGAACATAAAAACAGTCAATTATTTTTCTCATTTCTTTAAACTCAATGAAATTGTATTTTCTCTAAAATCAGAAGAAAAAAAACAAGTTTTCAGTGAAAACAAAACACTAAAAATGCAATACTAAGTACCATCTTATCAGTCAGCTGTCTTGACTAACCAGCCTCAAAATATTTCCCCCTTTGTCTTCCGTTTGCTTCCATGCAGCATCTAGCCTAATGGTATCTCCATTGTACGAGAAGCAGACACATGACTGTGTATTTGGATTTGTACTGCCAAGTCCCAGAATAGTACCCAGCACATGGTATCTACTCAATAAGTATTTGCTGAGTATGACCAAGGAATCTTGGGAGTACACTGATGAATGTTAGGATATTTCACTGAATATGAAACAAATCACAGAATCTTAACTAACAATGATTGGCACACACAAATTTTTAGAATAAATGACTGAAAGAAATGTCACATGATAAGTGGGAGGAAGCAGGTGGATTATAAGTCTATCTCAAGTGGCAGCAACCTTTTGTGAGCAGATGTTACTGATAGAATGACAACTAAGCTGCTAGGAGGAGTGAAATCAGGATCTTGGTAAACTAACTCTATCTCTAAAGAATCTGTTTATTTTGACAACAGTATACAAGTATCTTTACCGACGTACATAAGTAACACAAAACACAATTCTATTTAACCTCAGAGCAGAGTCTCCTTGAAAATTTGACTGGGCAGGTAAAAAACTATTTATGAAAATTAGTTGAAAAGAAGAGTTACTTTCATTGTTGAAATAGCTGTTTGATTAGATTGAACATGAAGGATGGTAAATTGCGGACTCTACTAATAAGATTTCCAAATTGAGCTGGATAGAAGGATACTGGGAACATATATCTTCACAGCATTATTTCCAAAATTCATGAGACTTTTCTTTGGCTTTGCCTGTTAGTGCATAAGAAAAGTGATAAAAATCAGCAAAGCATGTATTTGAACTGCAAAATTTGACAGCTAATAGTCACAAAGCAAATTTAGAAGGTGTCATGAGTTTATTCTCTTTATCAAATAGGGATAAACTGTGAGTTCAGTCCATTGCTGAGCAGTTAGAAATAATCTCTTCCCTGTCAGATCTGACACTACCCTAATGGAGGACCAGGAAGTGATTAGTTCATAGTACAATAAGTGCAACTCTGATGTTTTAGTACTATTGTAAACCTAACAACTTGACCACTGAAGAATAACTAGTTGTGTGGAAATTAATATGCATAGTGAATATAATGCTATAATTAGTATATTTAGTCGAATGAAAAAATAGAGAAATTAGATCAAATGAGTGTTTATCAGTAAAAATAGATTGTAGCAAGTAGAAGATAGCCTCATAATTGAACCATAATTCTACTACTTCAATGACAATGCCTCAGACCAAAATTTTTACCTCTCTCTCAGTCCTGGTACTAACTCATCACTAAGTTTTAAGAAAAAACAAACAACAGCAACAACAAAAAGAACAAATGCCTGGTTTGCTTTCTCCAGAGGCCATTACCTCAGCTTCTACTAAATCAAGGGTTTGAGGTAAACCGAAATATTTGGAGAACCTAACGGACTCATCTCAGTGGTGCCTGACTACCTCGGTCATCAGGGTAAGGTTTTATACATTCTATGTGATATGGTTAATTTTTCAGATGTCCTAAAGAAATATTACTCTTCAGTCATATTAGTGATATTAGCAGAGATACTGACTAGTTTATATATCTAACCAGCTCATGAATTTTAACAATATGTCGCTAAAATACTTGTCTGCTAATAATGGGAAGAAGATTGCCAATGCTGGCTTTATATCTCATAGTTTGATTTATTTCCTTTCAAATGCCAAATGTAGACAATCATGTAATACATTCAAGAAAAGCATTCATGTAACCAAGTTATTGCCAAACAAGGTGATATTACGACAATTCTTATCTGGAAATACATATACATTTATGGGAAATTTAAAATAACCAAAAGATGCTGGGCATTGTGGCTCATGCCTATAATCCTAGCACTTGGGAGGCAGAGGCAGGAAGATTGTCATGAGTTTGATGCTGCTTCAGGGTCAGCCTGAAGTACAATGTGAGAACCTGTCTCAAAAACCTAAAATAATAATAATAATAAATAATAAGTAAAGTAACCAAAGGATAAATGTTTGGGGATAGAGTATACTCAGCTGACATTCTCCCAAGACATGCAATATTCTAGAGTACACATTAGGTTTCCAAATTAAAAGATTTTACAAATTTCCAAAGGCAGCAACGTGGATTTATTAGCACTTACTCCTCTACACTGATATTCTGGAGGTATTTTAGAAATAGCACAAGAAATAGTTACTCAGGCTGAACAAATTACCTACAAACCATAGTTGACTGGAAATCATAGTTAAACACATCACCTCTAGTTTAAGGTCCAACATGTGAAGAATTTACTAGCCATCTTTCTCATACTGAAAGGAAAAAAAATTCTGAACTATCTAAAAATCAGTAATATTCACTGGGTCACTAAAGAACTAAGGCTGAAGGGAAAACTACCTCCCCGAAATCTGAAAGACCGCTAAATATAGAACTGTGGACTAGAGAGAAGACTTAAATTTTAATCCACAAATAACTGGAAGTTGAATGTAAATGAAATGGGACCATGCAATTCCTAAGAATTCTCAAATTTTCATCAGGAAAATTTGGCAGAAATTCACCAGATTCTCACAGAGAAGAGTCAATATAAATCCACTACGCTTCTGACACTAAGCACTCAAGTGACACAAGAAAGTCTGTGCATTGGGTATAATGATCATGTGTAGAACAGTGGCGCTGAAACCTTCACAGCTTTCAGTGAAAACAGAGTCCACTGGGAAGTGTGTAATAACGTAGGCTCAGTGCCACTGCCCACTGCCCTAAACATGCAGAGAGATGTATTCTTGAAAAAAAGCTACAAAAGTCAGTTCGAAAGTTACTTAATTAAAATAATTTAAAAGAATCTGATGATTAGAAGAATCCCCCATTTTTCTGATTCCACTGCTTCTTTTTCAGATGATGTGGCTAAATAACATTTTAAAAGCTCTGTCCCCTGTGTATGTTTTATTCCTAATCAATAGAACAGAATGGAGAAATAAGGACACCACCATGAGGCTGCTTGAAAATCTGTAGGAAGTATTTTATGGCAGCTTTCTTCATTCCAGGAGTCTTGGGCATCCAAGATATCTCTAAGTACCTGAAAGCTTTCAACAGCTCTGCTTCCTTTCGGGGAGGAAATGGCACATTTCACCTGATGCTGTTGATTCACTTAAACCAAGAGAGCAGTGATTCTTGACTAACTCTATGCCACAGCGTACATTTCTGCATTATATGGCCACCTTTTTTGCCATATACATAATTCCTCCACCCCTGGGCTCCCAGACAAAAGGTTTCACAAATATTTTTATTTGTCTGCCAGCTGCTTGCCATTTGAGGCTGTGGCCCTTAGGAGTTTATTCATGCTACCACACTTCTTCGTGAAGCATTACAAGCACAACAAAGGGGCCTCAGATGCTCTGAGAGCAGAGCGGAGAACAAGGCCTACTGCAGCTGTCTAGAAACAGAACAGGACTGCAGCTTTGAACGGGACACCTAATGGCCTCCCACTGGCACTGAGACATTAATCAGTCCACTTGCTTAAATAATTCTTCATAATAAAAGATAATCCATGCCTTGTAGGTTATTTATCCTCATCCTTCCTATAATTAGTCTTATGTAGCCTCTACTTATTTTAAAGTTCTGAACTTTAAAGTGTTTTTTTTTTCTTGATTTTTGTGAAGGTAGTTTAAACGTACGCAAAGCAATCAGAAATAAATTTAATAGCAACAGTTACAATAAATACAGTGCTGTGTAGCTTTTAATACCATGAGCAATTCTGTCTTAGTCATTATCCTGTCGCTTAGACAAAAGACCCAAAACCTACAATGCAAAACAGGAAGTGTTTATGTGGGCTCAATGGTCTAGTCCACAGTAGGCCTGTGGCAGGGCAGCAACACAGTGGCAGAGGGCAGAGGGGGAGAACGTGTTTGACCCGTGACAGCCAGGAGGCAGAAGGAGGGGACGTGGAGGGGAGGTTAAACAAATACTGCACAGTCACACCACCTGTGAGCATAAGAGATCCTCTTTATTCTTCTAGTTTGGATATGTCCCCTTTTCCTTCTTGTCCCAGAAATTCAGACTCCAAGAGACATCAGATAAGTCAGTTTTGGTTGGTTGTGTTATGCCTACTACTAGGCACTGCCAACACAAGTCCTGCCCTGTTCCAATCTAACAGTCTTGTCACAAAGATACCAGTCTCTGAATTATTGTAGATCCATCTGTCAAGTACATTGGCATTAGCAAAGAAATTTGTCAGGATTTTTTTTAACTCAAATTGTATCAAGTTTAACTTCACATTTTGGGCTACAAACATCTTCCTGTATTCAATGCTTTATGTATGAGTGGATAGGTAATACTGTAGCAATATTCACTAGTTTTATATAAATGTGTCTGAGGGTCTACTACCATGTCTCAGACTTACAGCAAAATCTCTGGAGTCAAATATCTTTAATCTTAATATATACTTTGCCAACTCTTTTGTCACCTCAAAACTTAGTGGACTTAAAACTAAACATATCTACTTATTTTGGTACTGGGGATGGAGCTCAGGACTTTGCACTTCTAAGGCAGGTGCTAGAGAACTTTAATAATTTCAGCAAATTGACTGAGGACAAGATTTTTGGCAATGTTATCAAGGGCATAAAGTACACTTCAAAGAGCTAGATAAGAGCAGAAGAAGTATAATGCCATGTCTATTTTGCAATAGTTTTGAAAGTCAGAGTCATTGTAGTTTTTAGGAAATACGTATATATATATACATATATACATACATACATACATACATACATACATATATATACATAATGAGAACATCTGTAATGTATCTGCCATTTGAAAATGTAAAATTCAGCAACTTTTATAACATCCACAGTGTAATTTTTTCCTATTGCAAAAGGAAACCTGAGCATATTAGTACCCATTCTCTGTTCTTCTTTTCAGTAACTGAGGTTACCATTAATGCACTTTCTGCCACTATGGATTTACTGTTCTGCACACTTCATACAAATAGAACCTGACAATATATTACCTTTTAGGACAGGCTTCTTTTAATTAGTATAATATTTTATAAGATTTATGCATTTTGTAATATGAATAAATAATTCACTTTCATAGCTAAGTAATATTTCTTTTGGTGGATATGTCATTTTTTAAATAAATTAATTAGTGGACATTTGGAATGTTTGTTTTGCTTAGTATAATTAATGTTGCTATGAATATTTGTGTAAAAGTTTTTTTTTTCAATATTGGAGATAGAACTCAGGACCTTTTATTTATAAGGCAAGCATGGTGCCACTGAGCTAAATCCTAGGCACCATGTAAAAATTCTTATCAACATGTTGTTTTTTTACTTCTTACAAAATTAAAGTCAAGTAAATGTAAAGTGGTTGTGAAGTATCTCACTGGTACTTTATTTTTCATTTCCCTAATAACTAATTATGAATATCTTTTAGTATACATTTGAGTCATTTGTGTATTATTTGGAGAACTGTATTGTTGAATATTTTATATGATTTTTAGTTGAGTTGCATTTTCATAGGTCTGTGGAGTAGCCTGGTAACCAATAAAATATTTTACAAATATTTTTCTTTTATTTTAAGGATTGGCTTTCAACTTTATTAATAGTGTCCTTGACTGCATACAGGTTTTATTTGTACTAAGTCTAATTTTTCTGCATTTTCTTTGGTTCTTTATAGCTTATGTAACAAATCTAAGAAGGATTTATAAAATCTAAGCCATTACAGACTTACCCCTATGTTTTCATCAGATATTTATAATTTTACATCTTATACTTGGTTCTTTGGCCCATGCTATTGTTTGAGTGTTTTTGTTCCTTCAGAACTCATGTTGTAAACTTAACCCCCAATGAACCAGTGTTGCAAAGTGGGGTCTAACGGGAGGAACTTAGAGTCTGAGCATTCCGCCTAATTGAGTAGGTTATCATTTGCCATGAAGTACGCTTCTTTAAAATCGTCTCCTTTCCATCTTCTGCCACACAAAGAACAGATTTCATATTGGAAGAAAAGAAGCTGAAACTTTACTCTTGGAAGCAGAATATTCATTCTCACCAGACACTGGATTCTGCTGTCTTGAAGTTGGACTTCCCTACCCACAAAAATACAAGGAGATAAATGTGTATTCATTTTTGAGTCCCTCATTCTGTGGTATTTAATTCTAGCAGCAAAAATGGACTAAGAACCAATTTAATTAATTTTTGTATATGGTACCAAGTAGTTCAAATTTTTTCTTTTGTATGAGGATATTCTAATATCACTTACTAACAATACTATTCTTTCTTTATTGAGTGTAATGACACCTAAGTCAAAGATCAACTGATTTATTGATGAGTTTGTCTCTGTATACTCAATCATTTCACACTAATCCATTTTTTTCTATTGTCTTATGATCATACTTCGTTGGCTGTTAGACTGTTTTTGAAAATTGTCAACCTTGAACTTTCCAAATATCTTTTTCTCCAAGATGATTCTGACTGATACCTACTTATGGGTCAGATGTTCTTGCTCCTTTGCATGACTCCCCATTTCTGTTAAAAATTGGTCATTTTAAAAAGAATAATGCAGCAGCAAGTCTAAAAATAAGATAACCACTGATTCCAAAGTTTCTATTGTGGCAATTGTTGTTGCTTATTTAGTTACTTTCCAGATGGTTCTTATAAAGTAAGCATATTTGTCAACTGGACTTTAAGTCTGTAACATTCATTAATAGTCAGCCATTAAAAGGATCAAGTTTTTCTCAGATGACCAGAACCTATGAGGGTGCCAGGGTATACATTTTGTATCCAATCAAGCAATTAACAACACTTTCTTATGTGGTACTTCTTGTTATGAAAGCTTCCAAGAGGTTGACAACTCACAGAATCCTGCTTACGTGGTACACAATCTATACATTGACATGGCCACCATGCTTCCCAGTAACCTGGGGCTTCCCAAGCCCCCAACCACACAGCACTCTCAAATATTTCTTTTGACCATTCTGTGTAGTTTTTATTTATTTATTTATTTTGGCCATATCTATTACCCATGAAATGATTCAACAAAGTCTACAAAGTAAGAGGCTCTATCATCATGTAAAATGGAGAGAATTAAAATCAATGCTCTCAAATGGACTCTTCCAAGAAGTCATCACCCAGATTGTATATGTCTGCATACTGTTGCTATGATGATTAATCTTGATGGCTAACTTAGTTGGCTTTAGGGATGCCCTGAAGACTGGTAAAGCATGCTTCTGGATGTATTTAGGTGGTTATGTGGCTTTAGGGACAATATTTGGTCACCGTCTTTTTTTCCTTTGGCGCTGTTTCCTTCCTCTGATTTCTGGATTCCAAGAACTCAGTAGCTTTGCTCCATTGTAACTTTCTACCAAGTTTCTTCCTTGGAGGCAACTGATATAGGCTGAAATCTCAGAAACCTGGGGCCAAATAAACTTCTCCTCTCATAAGTGAAGATATTTTTGTCAGAGCAGTGGAAAGGTGACATACAAAAAATTGGTACAAAGAAATGGAGTTGACACTGTAACTGTACTTGATCATGTGGTTCAGAAACTTTGGAACCAGCTTGCAATAAGAGTTCAGAGAAGAGGATGAGTGATGTGCTAGAACAAGGGAAGTAGGACTTGATGGGAAACACTGTAGGAGTTTAAAATAGAGGAATTGTTGAGCAAAACAGATATTAAACATTGTGCTCATAAGGTTTCAGATGGGAAAAAAAAAAAGACACCACTGTAAAGTGGACGAAAGGCCATGCATTCTACATTTTGGTAAAATACAAGAATTTGCAGGGGCCGGGGAGTTAGCTCAGTGGTTCCGGCGCCTGTCTCGCAAACTCAAGGACTTGGGTTCGATTCCCCGGTAACCACATAGCAATACTGGGTGTGGAGACCCACACCCAGCAGCAACCAGTACCACATACCACAGTGCTGGGCGTGGTGGCTCACGCCTGTAATCCCAGCACTCGGGAGGCAGAGGCAGGAGGATTGTGATGTGAGTTTGAGGCTGAGCTCAAGGCCAGCCTGAACCACAAAGCGAGACCCTGTCTCCAAAAACCTAAAAAAAAAAGAATTTGCCTACACTTTGTCCATGCCTTAATACTTTGTAAAAGGCTAAATTTAAGTGTGAGAAATTAACTACTCTAGGGAACCAAGTGATAAGGCTTCCCACCACTCAGGTGATCATGTGAGTACTCCTGGCTGCTTTTAGCTAGATTTATACTAAGAATCAAGTGCAAAAAGCAGAGCTGAAATATTAGGAAACCGTAGGCCAGAAGAGAAGCCTCGGTAAAGTTGGGGCCAAAAGTGTGGTTGCTGAAGAGACTAGTGCCGTTAAAAACAAAACAACTATATTGTGCTGGAACAAAAAAAATATCCTGAGAGCACATCAGGAATCAGTAAGATGCTTCTCGCTGCAAAAATCAAGAGTTTAAAAGTACAAATTCCTTTCAAACACTATCTTTCAGAAGAAGATCGTCAGGCAATCTGCTGACTAAGGACTATCTAGGAAAGTATTTCCCTAGAGGCAATCACCCATGTTCTGCAGCTGAGATCAAGAAAATCTTGGCTACTACTCAAAAGGGAGCTGACCTTGACATCATGTATGTGATGCTGCTTTGCATGCAACCACAATGAGAGTCGTGAAGTCATTGTGGCTTCCACTCAGATTTCAAATACAGGCCTGGGGGGGGGGGCAGGAGATGTGGAGGGACAGACCGTGGGTAAATCTATGAGGGTGAAGCCAGGAGACCATGGACTGAAACATTTGAAACAATGAGCCAAACAATATTTTTCTTTTTTATATTGAGTATATGTTTGGGACTTTGCACCAGAAACAGAAAGTTGACTGAGTTAGTATTAGAAATTTTAGAGATAACCAATTTATAAACCCCATAAGGTTTATTTTGGCTCATAGTTTTAGAGGTTTCCCTTGAGAATCAAGCAGAGAGCCTGGGATATAGCTCAATGGTTCCGGCACCTGTCTTGCAAGTGCAAGGACCCGGGTTCAATCCCCAGTAACCACATAACAATACTAGGTGTGGAGACTCACCTCAGCAGCAATCAGTAGCACATACCACAGTGCCAGGTGTGGTGGCTCATGCCTGTAATCCCAGCACTCAGGAGGCAGAGGCAGGAGGATTGCTGTGATGTGAGTTTGAGGCTGAGCTCAGGGCCAGCCTGAACCACAAAGCGAGACCCTGTCTCAAAAAAAAAGAATCAAGCAGATCCATCACTTTGGATTGATGAGAAGACAAAACATCATCATAGGAGTGAGTGGCACAGCACAGACCATCAACTCATGGACGAGAAGCCAAAATGAGAAAAACCACACTATCACCTGTGAAGAGGACACTCTACTGACTCAATACCTCACCTCACAATATGCCCTATCATTTAAAGTCTCCACCACTTCCCAACAGCAGACTGCTGGGGACTAAACCTTTATCCCATACACCTATGAGGGCCAGTATATTACAAATCAAGGCTCTATATCCTCCTCAGAATAAAGCATTAGAAAATTTGCCAGGTTCTGCTCCCTACAGCAAAGGGAGAGTGGGCTGCATTCTTCAAATGTACCACAGACCTGGGGATCTTAAGAATGAGAGAAGGGCCGGGGATATAGCTCAGTGGTTCCAGTGCCTGTCTTGCAAACACAAGGGCCTGGGTTCGATCCCCGGTAACCACATAACAATACTGGGCATGGAGACTCACCCCAGCAGCAACCAGTACCACATACCATAGTGCCAGGCGTGGTGGCTCACACCTTTAATCCCAGCACTTGGGAGGCAGAGGCAGGAGGATTGCTTGTGAAGTGAGTTTGAGGCTGAGCTCAGGGCCAGCCTCAACTACAAAGCGAGACCCTGTCTCAAAAAAAAGCTAAAATAAAAAAATAAAAAAAAAAGAATGAGAGAAGATGCAGATACTTTAAATCTCTTTATTCTTATCAAAATACAGTCAGCTTTTCTTACTAAATGTTGCCCATATTGTTGTGTGGCTTTAGTCCAGTTCCAAAGTCTTCTGAAGTTGATTCTGGTTCTACTGGATTTGTTGCCAGTGCTATTTTGTAAATAAATGAACTTACTGAAGTACTTATTCTGTCATTTTCATTTATACTATCATATATAAACTATAACTGTTTATTCATTAAAATGATATACAGATTGTGATCTTTAAAATCAAATATTCATCTCTCAGATACCAGTTTAAAGTTCTTCAAAGTGTGCTAAATATGAATTAGTACAATTTCAATGAATGTCTTAAGTCAGTTTTATTCAAAATCAATTTAAAATCTAAAAACTTATATTAGAATTGTCATATAAAATTATCTTCCATATACAGATTGAACATGCATGACATATCAGAGGACTTCCAGTGATATTCTACATAAGATATTTATTTAGCAATAAATATTTCACTGAAGCTAGGAATGGAATTTTTAAAAGAGGTAAAATAATGTTACAAGATTCCCATAGGGAATTCAGAACCATTTAAGAGTAATTTCATTTGACATTTTCTCTGTCAAGTTATTACCTGAGTCAGATTTCTACAATATTTTATATCTATAAGGACTTCTGACTTTTTTGAAATTTTGAGTTATTACATGATGAGCAAATTATTTTTTGTGTTAGAGTAAATCATAAAGAAAGTATAAAATTGGATGCACAGCCAAGGGGATTTTATATGTAAAATTGGCATATTACCACAGAGACTGCAGAACTGTAAAAATCCCATTCCGCAGAATAGTCTCTGCCTCAATCTTGGGCATTATGCCTGAGGCTGAACAAGTAAAGATGATCGACATACCTGATATTATCAGGGAGCTTCTGTGTGGGAAGACAGAAAAGTAATATCATTTAAATATAAGTAATTTATTATAGGACTTTATTAAAGCCTGCCTGATCCAAAAGGAAGAAGTAAATAACTTGCAGTCCAGAAAAATCATATATGGAGAAGATATTAAAGCTAAATCTTATAAAATGCATTGAAAGATGTCTTCTAAAATAAGAGAAAGATATTCCAGAAATAAGTAGGAGTGTACAGAGATTAAATATAATTATCTTATGCGGCACAAATGTGTTTTTTTTAGAAGCTTGATTTTGTTCTGTAGACACCCTCCCCATCTCCACACTGCCTTCAACAGACGGCCTAATGGTTTTAAGGGTAATGAAGCGCCCAATACTCATGAGCCATCAAATAAAGTTTAATAAGGAGTATCACCAAATATCTTCAGGCACATTCTAACTGAATATCAAAATAAAAATAATCACGTTTATTCCTTCAAATATTGCTATACATGAATTTAATGTTTTGACTTTATTGTGGCATCTTAACCACAGATGAAATTAAATCCAAGGCTGAAGTTGACCAAACAGAATGGAAAAAAATATTTAATTACTAATAATAGAATTAAGGGATGAATCAACCTTTCTTGAGGTGGGTGTATCTTGGTCCTCCCCCTATATAATAAACATTCTTAATGGTATTGTATGTGATACTCCTACACACACATACAGTGAATGCTGGTCAAATCAAATCACTATTTGCCACAGACCCCACACTCTTTCCAAGCTCTATAAATCTCCCTTCTACTTTTAAGGTTGAAATATTTTAGCTTCTACATAGGACAGGCAACCCATACCATTTGTCTTACTTTTTTTTCTTTTTGAGACAGGGTCTCACTTTGTAGTTCAGGCTGGCCCTGAGCTCACTATGTAACCCAGGCAATCCTTGAACTCACAGAAATCCTTCTGCCTCTGCCTCTCAAGTGTTGTGGTTACAGGCTGAGCCACCATGCCCAGCATTGTGGTGCATGATACTGATGGCTAGTGGACATGAGTCTCCATGCCTGACATTGTTGTATGTGGTTACTGGGGATCAAATCAGGGTCCTTGTGCTTGCAAGACAGGTGCTAGAAGCACTGAGCTAAATCCCTGGTCCTTTCTGTATCTTTAAAAGCCAAATTTAAATATGACATGTTACCTGTGGCTGAAATAAAGTATAATAACATAATGAATAAAGATACATCAATAATTGAAGGAAGGGAAGCAAATGGAGAATTCTTTTTTTTTTTAATTTAATCTTTATTGGTACATGATGAATACACATCATCATTACATTCAACATTGAAAGTTTGTCCCAGAATATGCTATGACTTGATCCTCATTTTTTAAAAGTACCTGAAGAGGGGTTAGGAAATAAGAGACCCTGTGCTTGATGATGATGACTAATGATTTTATATGAACCATGAACTAATTTCAAGATATTCTAAGTGAAATACTCATATAAAAATAAATGTTTATATTTGACTTAGGAGGAAGGCAGAAGGCAAAACAGAAAAATGCCATGATATTCTGTGGCACATAAGAGACGGGCCAAACTCAACTAGCAAGGAAAGGAAGAGATGGATAGAGGTCACGGTAGCTCAAAGGGAGGATAAGTCTTGGACCCAGCTGAGCGGATGTGAGACAAAGGGAAATTAAACTTCAGAGGATATGTTAAGTTTTTGAAGTTAGAGCAGAGAAGAATTAGGAAATGTTACATGATATTTAAAGATAATTTTAAGGGTCCAAATTCTAAACGCTTAATTTGTAGTGGCTAAGCACTTGGAGCTCACATATTTACTGACTCAATAGCCACTGATCTGTGCAGTCACAGGACTTTGTCACTACAGATCTGTCATCATCTCCTCGTTATTCAGACACACAAATATTCCATTCTGTGCTGGTTTGCAGAATTTCTAACTGGAAAGTCTTTTTCAGTTCCTTCGTTTTTCTCTAACAAACATCATGCTTTTTTTCCCCGTCTTTTGGATTTTCACTTCATATTTAGTTTTAAATATATATATTTATAGTTTTAAATATAAATATATTTTTATATATATATAGTTTTAAACATAGTTTTAAATATTACATTTGAATGTAATGTGACTAGGCATGTTTTTATTTTTGCTATTATTCTGCTTGAGTTCCTATGATTAGTGAAATACTGTGAACTATTACTTTTTTAAGTGTTTTTTGTTCTCTTTTTTTCAGATGTGGAAGCATCCATCTAGATCAGTTGAGTCTAGGTATGATCACTTTCCCCAAAGTTTCTATTTTTATTATTTATTTACTTTTGTAGTACCGGGGATTGAACTCATGGCATTTACAGTGAAATAATTTATCAACTATCCTCCTTTTCTTCTCTTTTACTTTATTTCCAATTCCCTCCCTTCTCTTCTCTGCTTCTCTTCCCCTCTTTCTTCTCTTCTGTTTCATTTTCTCTTCCCTTTTGTTTTTTTTTTTTTCTTTTCTTTCTACCCAAGGTCTTACTAATTTACTAAATTAACCTAGCTGTGCTTCTACTCGAGAGACTCCTGCCCCAGCCTTCCAGAGTGTTAGGATTATAGATGGGTGCAGCACCAACCCAGCTTGTATAGAACTGTAATTGTGAATGCATTCCAGGAAACATTTGTACAAGAATAAAACAAGATAAAGGTGTGTAGTATACTTGTCCAGAACTGGCAAAGTGTCTAAGTTCATTCATCTAGAATGTTAAATGAATCTCACAGAGTTGATTTTTGGTAAAGTATATGTCACTGCTGTCATTAACTGTGCTGAAGCATAGTTTTCAAATTCTCAAGTGATAGATTATTTTCTTTTGATGTACAGTGTCAACAGATGTTTATTCTCAGTAACTTTGTTCCACATTCAGACTTCCCCAGGTCCTGGACATCTTCCTCTCACTGAAGACCTTCACCCATTCTTTTGTGTCTCCCTCAGCAGTAGACTGCTGTTCGTTTGTACTCCTTGCTAAGCTCATGAAAGATTTGGATCTAGTGAGCTCTTGCTACTTTTCATTCAGCATCAATTGTGGGTATGATATTTATGCTTGTGACTCGTGTGCAAAACTCTGAATATTTCTGCTCATTCATTCCAGTGGGTCGCTTCAGGCTCATGTCTATGGCAGATCTTGAGAAGAGTTTTTCTTTATCTTCTCCTCAGGGTAGACATTTTCCTTTTAATGGAGTGGGACTCTAGGACTGGGAGGTTTTAATGCTGCTCTCTGAGGAAGAGGCAGCTTTTGCTTCAGTCTTCTCAAGGATCCATGGCTCTATAGAGCCAAGGAATGGGAAGGACAGGTTGTTCCTCCTGCCAGAAATAAATGGGTGTCACTCCTGCACTTTCTTCCAGAATCAGCAGGGGTGAAAGCATTTGCTGACCCACTTTAGATGCAATGATGTTTGTCTTTATGAGACAAATACTTGGCAAAGTTGACGGTATTTTACATCTGTCCTACAGCGGCAGCCACTTCCCTGCTCAAGTGGGTCCCTAGACTGGAGTGCTCACCCACTTCGTATTGTGTCCACGGTCATTTACAAGAGCTCCTAATCGATGCCGAGTGAACAGCTGAAATATAAATACTCCCGCATCAACTCCTTCCATACACCATTCCATGTTACTCAACTGAAATTTCTAATAACGTGAAAGGACTGCAAGAAATTATACTATCTGGATTTTGCACAACTATGTTTTTTTAATAAAATGTATGTAATACTTTATAACCAGTATATTTAACTACCTTGAAATGTTAAAAAGTTTTTGATATTCAAGAATTTAACATACTCAGGTATAGACTGCCCAGAAAGTGAGAGGCATTCTTAAATCTGTCAGACCACATTATTTCCTAGCAAGCTAGTAACTTGCAATATATGCAGTTATATGTCTTCAGCTTCACAGAGTGCATGTTACTTCTCAGTTGAGTTAAGTGAACATTTTCTAAGTGCCTTGCCCACATATGGCTTTTTTCGAGCCACTGGTAACACAGCTCTGAGCAGGAGACCAAGATCCCACGCTTATAGATTTCAAGTCCTACTGAATAAAATAAGTGTTAGATGGATAATCACATGATTACTTAATTATAGTTATCATAAGTGTAGCAAAAGATTAGAACAGAGTATGAAATTCAAAGCACACCACGATCACGTACCATTGGAGATGTTCAGCTGAAGAAGAAGAAAGAGAGAAGACCTTTGTTACTTCTCATAGTTCTTCTGGATTACATAGTGTGTGGCCTGTTGTGGAGACAGGTGCACTATCTTCAGTCCCTTGAGCTTTATGTTCATCTATTTTTAATATTTTCCTAATTAAATGATTATTTATGGAAGATGATATGGAAGCATTTCTTGGACCCAAGAGGCATCATAAATGTCATTAAAATTATCATTCATAAAAGTTTTTTTTTTAAAGTTATTTTTATTTGTAAATAAGCACTAAAAAATCCACTATCTGGCATCCTTCCAGTATGTGAACAAAGTAGTAAAACAAAGTAGAAATTTTGAATAAATCCCTGCTCACTACAGCCTAGATAGAGAGAGACTATTCAGTAAGCACATCTATCAGAGAATTAATTCAATTATACAGAAAATGAATAAGAAAACATGGTTTTGTTTCTTGTCACTTTTATTGGCACAGCTTCAAGCTTTCTATCTCATAGACACTTTCCAAATCATGTATTCTATTTCAAAAAGATGTCATAAAAATTTCAGAATCTGGTGAGTGCTCTAAATATCATGTATATGGTGGACAAGAATATGGAGTGTTACTTTTCGATCTTTAGTATTATTATCACCGTCAACCGAAGCACAGTCCAGAAATCAAGTAAGGAAGAAAAAAAACATGAAAAGTTCTCCCACTGAATTTATTTCATTTCCCAAGCTCCTAAGGCATTTCATTCTGTGAAGAGTCAAAAAGAAGATTTCTCAGTATCTACTCCAAGAAATCAGAGGGAAGATGTTTCGTCATTTTAGACTGGCAAGTACACTTTTTAATATTACTTCTTTTCTACACATTTGCCCTTACTTCCAATTTTTTTCATCCTATTACTAGAGCAAGTGGTTAAAAAAATAACCCACTGTGTAGAACTGTACAATTGTACCTTGAGACACAGAATCTAGAACTGATGGTCACCATTTCTCAAATGACTAGCAGATCTCAAACATTATTCCAGAAAAATTTTTAAAACTATCTTGAATTTCTCAAGCTACTCTATACAGGAGATAGTATTTATCTTCATTATATAAATGAGAAATTAGTTGCCTTAAAAAAGTGAGTAAATTACTATGGCCACATCATAAAGAAAGGATTTAAGACCAGTAGTCTCATCCAAGGCCAGCCTGGTCTCTCACTCAACACAGACTCTCAAAAAATGAAAAGATGTAAGAATTTCATCACAAAAGTACAAATGGGTCACTTTTTATAATGTCTCATAAATCGCATTTGTTATATAATGGATCTTCTACAATCTATAGGGGGGAATTCTTCCTTGAGAATGCAACTACTAACTTGAAAATAAGTATCCAAAGTGGTTAAATGGTAGAGAGTGTGATCCTCTGGGTAAGAGGGAGGGCGGGAGGGTAGAAGGGGAACGCATTGTCTGATTTGATTTTGAATGAAGCTAGGAATCTTGGAAGAAAAAAGAGACCTCAGGAGAAGAGAGAACCTAGAAGGGGAATTTTTTGTTCCTATTATGAAATTGGAAACCATTCTTTAAGAACATGAAGAAAATGGAAAGATGTTTTCTTAATAGCTAGAAAAATAAAAATTACTAGCTGGAGAGAGATCAAGTTTAATAATATGACACTGTAACAAATAAACACAGTGTGAAGAGAGAATTCTAGAGCAAGGGAAGGAGAGAAGCCTGACAGGTGAACAGCAGGGAAATCCAGCCAAAGGCAGTCACAGGTGCTTCTGGGTTTTCCCAGGAGAAAGAGACCAGAGAGTGTAAGTACAGAGAATGTTTAACTCCAAAGACAGATTCCCACTCAGGCAGATCTTGTAAATTCACTACTATTTCTCTCACTCCTATGTACAGTTGTTTCAAAACAACTGTAAACTGCTACTAAATTTTCATCTTAGAATTTATAACACAACTTGACAAGAAGCCCACCATGGCACACAGGGCTAATGAATACATGCACAACAGGGGAAATGGCAGCGATGATTACTTTCAAAGCTTCTCCCCACCAAGATTTAGGCAGAACTCTAAACTATACTGCCCGTTTAAGACCAGTGTGCTACTGCAAAGTCTCAGATTAAAATGCTAGACCTTTAGCGGCAGTTATCTAATAGATTTTTCACTTCTGTGGATTTATTCCAAATGGCCTACTTCTAAATAAAACGTGCAGCATGATTTCTCTTTGGGAGCCCCTGTGAAGTGGAGGCCCCCGCTGTTTGCCTCACTAAACGAAACCCACAGAAAAGCATTTCACAGGATGATACAAAAGTGAAGGTAGAAATGTGTGAAACATCACTTGGTATCACTTGAGTAGGGTCTTATATTTTAACTGGGCTGAATAATACATGAATGGAATATAATACATACTAAAATTCTCATGAAAGGCCCTTACTTTGGATATTATACTAGCTCCAAATCCAGTTAAATCAACTGCCCCTTTTTTCATTTTTAAACAGAAAACCTACATGTTCAAATATGTATTTCGTGGTGTTAAAACCATACATTAGAGCCCATGGAGATTTTGGTTTTTTGCTCATTAATATTAAAAGACTGTTAAACTGACTTAATTTTATTTTCTGTTTTTAAGTGAAATGGGGAGTGGGAAAATCTCTTGGTAAGAAATAGATCTTTTTTAACCACCCAAGTTCACATTCCCTCCAAAAGGGCTAGAACACAGAATGGATGACTGACCCTTCAGTTGGAGGGCTCAGAGCCAGGCAGGAAAGGACATAGAAGAGAGGCCATGAGACGATAAGAGGCATTGTGCAGGTAGGCACTACCGTGCTGGCTGCCCCTGTCCAAAGAGGCAGCAAGAGGGACAAAGCAGGTCAGCCAGGAGGCAGCTCCGTGGTACCAGAGCCATTCAGGAAAGAGAAAATAAAGGTGGTGTCTCTTCCGGAGACACGCCCCCACCCCCACACACTTCCTGTTGAGTGAAGGGATGACTTAGAGGGGAGCACAAATGCTCCCTTGGGCCCTCCAAGCTGCTGTGTCAGATGTCACATCTCCTGTTCTGCAGCGTGGCCTTTCAGTGACTCCAGTAGAAGTGAGAAGTCACAGAATCTTTGAGCCTGTGACTGACCACTGTGGTTACATGGACCAGCGGAAGTAGACAGCCAACTCAGGTCCTCCTTGGAATAGGACTACTCAGCCCCCGATGGTGCACAGTGGAGCCAGAGGTACCAAGTCAGGCACTTAAAAAACTTGTAACTGAGGAGATGCCAAGGAACACTAAGAAGTGTGTACGATTTTGGCGTGATATGTGGACCAGTAAATCAACAACATATGACATTCATTAGCAACAATGGGAGCTTGTGTCGGTGACCAGTCCGTAAAGCAGCACAGTACCACTGTAATTTAGGTGTCCGCTGGCTAACTCAAGCGAAAGTGACAGAAGGAAAAATGGTTCCTGAATCAGCAAGGAAAATAGCAAGTATTGCACAAACTGTTTTGATTTCTAGGGGCATCTGGTATAGGATGTTCTTTTTGTTTTAACTCAGAGTTACCAAGGTTATTGGAAGCATTTAATGAAAGAAATTACAAAAAAGAATAGAAGGTAACTACCACCTTATGAAGAATGATAAGTAACTCAGTTACAACAGAAATGGCTTCTGCTTCATGGGAGATGGTGAAAATAAAAAATGAGTAGTTTCCAGAGAAAACCTGTTGTGGAAGTTTTCCTTTTCATCATTCAATTAATCTGTGTTGAAATTTTAAAAGAAAGTCTCAGATTAATTACCTCGCAGAATCCCATTATGTTTTGCCACCAGACTGAAATTTTACTTCTAGGGATAATTTTAACCTATTTCTACAGACACAATTAGAAAATTTTATATGAAAATTCCACTTGACAATGTTTATAATTTTAGTAGAAGCTTTGAAAGACAGGAAAAAAAATGCAGAGAGAAAATAATACAAAGTAAAGGCTTCTAACATACGAGTGAATTCGTTTAGATGCCTTGTGTGCTATATTTACTGCCTAGAATTTACTTATAACCCTAAAATTAATAATCATTATATTTTCACAGTCATTCATAGACATACAAGAAAGACAAAAACTATAGATTGCATGATATGTGTTCACCCACCTGAGCCTCAATAAGATACTTCACATTTTTACTTTAAACTTTGTGCTCTAATAAGGTGTCTGTTTCATAAGCTATTTAGTGACACATTTTTCATTTTAATTTTTTTTTCATTTTCTTGGTGATTTATTTGTAAAAATGACCTTAAAGCATAGCAGCCACCTCCTGCCTGCTGTCACTATGTACAGGACAACTATGTGTCCTTTACTGAGGAAAATCCCCATGCTATATAAGCTTGATACAGGCAAGAGTTAGACTAGCTCTGAGTTCAATATTCACTTCTGCTTGGAACCAGTCTTATTCACAAAAAGAATTTGTTCACAAAGTCTGCATTGAATATTGAACAATACCACAGCCATCTTCCCCCCATGAACACAAATCCAGCCAGTTTCCCTGGAATAAGTTCATGAAAAACATGTATACACATTTCACAAAAGAAAGTTTGTATAAATACTTAATATTAAATTTACTGAGATATCATGAGATTAAAACACTTTACTTTCAGCCTCTACAATTATAGCAGCTACTCAGAGAGGTGACCATTAGCTTCCAGATATTTATTAGTAAGGCAAACTGTTGCTTGGGTAACATTGAGATTGCTGCCTATGTACTGCCAATTCTTCTTGAAGGGTGGCAGTGTAGAGAGAGATCTGGAATGTATAATACCCCACATCCTCTAGGGTCACCCACAGGGGTTAATGCCAGCTACTGAAGAAAAAAAATCATAGTATTTTTCTTTTCCTGGACTGTGTATACATTTTTGGCTCTCTCTCCCTCTCTTTCTCTAGAAACAAACAAGGTCATATCTTGATTTGTTGACCAAAACTTTAGAAGCAGGGACTCATAAACTTGACAATTGAGGAAATTCAGGGTTAAATACTTGTTAATTCAGTGTTTCTGTAGAACGAAGAGCCCATGAATAATGAGAATATACTGTATTTGGAAAAGAGACAACACCAAGAATCCCATTAAAGGTATTGATTCTGTTTGAACTGAAGGGGAAGATATGATCTGGGGTTAGATCTGATGCTGACAGATTGTAGAATAACAGGGAACTAAACTTAAAGTGAATTCTTTCCTTCCTTTGCTTCTTTCCTTACAAAGAGTTTCTATGCTGAGAAACCCTAAATACTTACAGTAATGATAGAAACCCAATAAACGGGATCCCTTGTTTCAGGTTAGCATTTCTTCAGAAAATGAACAAGTTGGAAAAGCATTAATAAGCCTGCTTGTTTACAACAGTATGAGCAATGAGTGAAAGTCAGCAGAAAATACTAAGCTACTATTGCTTTCTTTCGTCCAACAGAAAACTCACCTTTCTCCCTGAGAGAGAAAAGTGTTTCAAGGTAGTAGAAGCACTAATTTTCCTCCACTTGGGAAGAGAGTAGGCCCAAGGCTGCCATAGTTTGGATACAGTAATCCTCTAAAAAGAAAATATTTAAAGTATAAAAAAAAAATGTTACAGAAGATTTTTAAATGTATTTAGTTGAGGGGAAAAATGCAAAAAGAAAAATGCAAGATATATAAGAAAAAAATGTGTGGATAAAATTGAAGCAATATGAGCTCGCAACAGAACCTGGATTGCTATTTTGGAAAGCAGAGAACATATCAGTAGCAAATATCATTCTGATCCTTCTTATTCTAAATTATTAGTACTTATAAATTATAATAGAAAGTAGAGGCACTGTAATGACTTCCAGAGAAAAAGAATATTATGTTCAGATTTATTGATATGAAATGTGTTCATAAAAATAACAGCACAAAAACAAGAAAAGTAATCATAACTGAAAATAAAGAATCAAAACTTCTACAGTCTAATTTTAGTGTTCTTTTTCTGTGGCCCCTACCCAAGAAATTCATAATTAAGGCTTTCCAATTTACAAACTTTATTAGTACCAAGTAGTCTTTTCATGTATGGCATGTATCACATGGAATCAAGCCCAGTATGGAATAACATTTACTCCTACTGAATAACCTTTTGAGCAGTATACAAACTGACTACTTCACTATGTTTGGTCCAAGAGAAATTATATAGTCATACTAGACACTGTCATAGATGCAAAAATAAAAGTTGACTCAGAAGCGAAATATGAGCACACTTAGGTTAACTCCCCAGAGATTTTATGTTAGACAAATTAAAGGCTTCTGTAGAATGCACTAGAGATGTGTCAGCTGTCTGCAGATACTTTTAAAATAAAAAGCTTATTTAAAATAAAGGATCTGTGTGATACTAAAAAAGATGTCAGCCAATGCCAGTACATCCTGGAGTTACAAAAACTACTTTTATCTCTAGTGGGAGCTGCAACTGGCTTCCTGGAAGATCAGTGGTTTTTGTCAAGAACCCAGTTTGGAAATTATGGAACGAAAAAGAGAACAATACAACATACTAATGCTCACCATATGACAAACCATATGTTTTCTGCATTCTTATAATTCATGTTTCTAAATATCAGTGGAAGAACTGATGCAGAACACTGCACCACAATTTTTTAAGGAAAATTCAGAAAATGAAAATTTTAGTTGTCACTATGGTAGATTATTCTATCAAGATAGAGAAATTTGTGTAATAATCTAATAACCTACTTAAAACCTTAAGTAATTTTCAATACAGAGCAAAGGATTGTTTTATGAATTTTAAGTGATAAGAATAAAATTTACACCTAAAGTAGAACAAAACTTAAAGAGCAAGTCGCCTGCTTCAATATTTCATTTCTTTCTAATTGCCATTGAACAAACTAATTGACTAACAAAGAAAACAGCACAAACTACTTGCTACTTGACTTCTTGAGGACGATACACTTTCCAAACCACTGAGACAGTGTTTCCCAGGTTGCATAACAAATTTCCAGAACCCATTTGTTATCTCACAGCCATCCAAGCGTGGCCTTCTGCATGCATTGTCTGGGGTCTTGAATGAAATGTGCAGAGCTACCAATTGCATTCCTTCCCAGCGCTTGTGGTCCTCTGATGCCTTACTCAAGCTGTTGGTAGAATTCAGTTCTTTGAGGTTGTAGAATTCACATTCCTATTTTGTGACAGGCGTGCAGGGTCCTTCTTAGTCCTTCAATGCTGCCTTCTTCCGCTCAATAACAGATCTTCCCCCACAGCACGTTCAGAACGGGGCTGCCTGAGATTTGTATGACCAAGACAGTGTCTCTTGGGTACTTTCTTCTCATTTGAAAGTTTGCCTGAATGAACCCACTCCCCGAGCTGACTGTATAATACATGTACTGAAAACATGTACTAACAAAGTATCAGTCTCATATAAATTTAATTTTAAGAAACTATGAATTAAATGACAGCATTGTCTAGGCATAGTTGCTCATCTTTATTCCCAAGTACTTTAGTTCTTCAAAATTCTTTATCAAGACATGTTTGTAATACTTACTTAAAACATATATCTTGATTTTTAATTCTCTCACTCTTCCATATCACCCAATCCCAGATCCCTTTTTCATCTTCACAAAATCTATCTTCCTTTTTCTTATCATCCATTTATTTTGCTCTTTGTATTATTCATACTTTAGCTTTTCATCTTAGAGAAGCCATGCTACATTTAATCTTCTGTGCCTGATATATTTCATTTACCTTTATGGTCTCTAAGTGTATCTATTTTCCTATAGAAGACTCAATTTTATTCTTCCTTGTAACTGAATCGTATTCCATGGTGTGCAAATCTATGTATATCACATTGTCTTTATCTGTTCATCTGTTGATTGGTATGTAGGCTGGTTCCAAGATTTAGCCACCATGATTTGTGCTAAAAACATGGATGTGCACAAACACCTGTCATGTGATGACTTAAACTCTTTTGAGACAATATTTAGAGGGATGGCTGATTCAATTTCTAATGTACGTTTTTTGAGGAATCTCCATACTGATTTTCATGGTGATTTTACTAACTTACACTCCTACTCATAATGTAGAAGGGTTTCCTTCTCCTCACAATTTTATCAGCATTGTTTTGTGAGTTCTTGATTATACCCATTCTTTTCAAAGAGAGAATCTCAGTGTTGCTTTGATTGGCATTTTGTAAGAGCCAAACTGTTGACTATGTTTCTTTGTGCACCTATTGACCATTTTTTCCCATTTCAATTGCTCTTTTTTGTTTTGTTTTTGGTAGCAGGAAGCAAACTCAGGACTTTATCAGGCCAGCATGGCATCACTGTGCTATATCCTCAGCCCTTGAACTGCTCTTTGCTTGAGTCTTTTCTGAGGGGTGTCTTCTATCTGAAGAGTAGCTGGAAAAGTTTCTCCATTCTATATGCTATCTCTGAATGCTACTCAGTTTACAGAGGGGATGATTTTATAGTGTGCATCCACCAGGGGATGGGAATCTTGAAAATCATCTCAGATATTTACCCACTTAAAGTATTCTTACACAATGCAGGGTGGACAGAGCAATATTTAGAGAAGAATTTCCCCATCTTTGATCCATTCTATTGAAATAATAAGTAAACAAAAACAAGTAATAGGGAATATTAAAAAATATAGTGAAAAGAAAGAGTGCTGATGTCATCTTATTGTACAGGGATGGTGATTTCTTACTTTTACTAGAATCTGGTTTTGGGAAACTGTAACAGGAAAATATTCAGAGGGATAAAGAAAGATATTCAGATCTGGAGAGAATGCCCAGCTTTGACTGGTCTCTACATTATAGCCTCAGCATTCTACAACTGTTCTGAGCAAGAAGAAAATAGCAGTACCAGAAATGAACACCATTTCATATATATATATATATATATATATATATATATATATATATATATATATATTTTTTTTTTTTTTTTTTTTTTGTACTGGGGATTTAACTCAGGACCTCACCTTCATCAGGCAGGTAATGTACTCTGAGCTGAACCTGCAGCCCATATTCTACATAGTGGCATAAATGTGTATTCTTTTTTTATTGAAATCTTTATTGGTATATTACATATACACAATAGCCTTTGTATACACAAACAGTAGACCCACTGAGAAAGAAATTGGAGAGTCAACCTCTTTCACAATGGCACTCCAAAAAAATAAAATATCTAGGAATCAATCTAGCAAAGGAGGTGAAAGACGTCTACTCTGAAAACTACAGCACTCTGAAAAAGGAGATAGAAGATGATGTCAAAAAATGGAAAGACGGGCCGGGGAGTTAGCTCAGTGGTTCCCAGCGCCTGTCTTGCAAGTGCAAGGGCCGGGGTTCAATTCCCAGGTAACCACATACCATACTGGGTGTGGAGACTCACGCCCAGCAGCAACCAGTACCATATACCACAGTGCCGGACGTGGTGGCTCACGCCTGTAATCCCAGCACTGGGGAGGCAGAGGCAGGAGGATTGCTGTGATGTGAGTTTGAGGCTGAGCTCAGGGCCAGCCTGAACCACAAAGTGAGACCCTGTCTCAAAAAACCTAAAAAAAAAAAAAAAAAAAGTGGAAAGACATACCTTGCTCCTGGGTATGAAGAACCAATATCGTCAAAATGGCTATACTCCCAAAACTACTATACATATCCAACGCAATCCCAATTGAAATCCCAACACATATTTCACAGATCTAGAGAAAAAAAATCCAAATTTCATCTGGAACCATAAATGTGTATTCTTGACCAAAGACAAAATTTTGCAAAGATCTCCCACCTCCAAAATCTTTCCTCAAAATGAATGCCACACCATGGAAATGGAGGAAGAGAGACCAGTGGGTCCTTGAATGCACACAGTTGGACTATGAACAATTCTATCCTAGGACAATTTCCTCATGATAATTTGACTGCACTTTGTGGAACAACTGTGTTCGACAGAGATAAGGTCCCTGGCCAGAGTGTCTTTCATTCTCAAAGGTTACCTGATGGCCTTCGGAGATACTGCTGGCAGATCACCAGTAGTAATCAAATTGGAAAGATTATTCTTAACTTCATAGAAAGGATCTATTTAATTTTCTAAATAAAAATCTGCAGGACTTAGACAAAGTCAACTCTTCTGAAGGATTAGATTCTTACTGTGGTTCTTTATTGAACTAATTTTCAAAAGGCTGTTTGATTTCTAAGCCACAGTTTCTGTATGGCTGTTTGTATGTGCAATGATTTATCAGCTGCCATGTGCCCTTAAGATAAATTTTAAAACTGTTCCCCATAAGAGGTACAGCCTTATTTTTAACACAAATAATTGAAAAGGCACTAGGGGCTCCTGGAGAGGTCTGACTGTGTCATTCCAAGAATACCGTTTTCTGCACCAAGTCAATAACAGAGCAGCATGAGAAATGGGTTCTGTGCAATATAATTTTGCAGAGGAACAAGTAGACACTAGGTAATACTGGGAGGGTACTCTGTGCTTTTAGTAAAGAGGGAAACTCTAAACTGCTATTCCTATAGGAGTCCAGCAAATTAGCACACCATGTATTTGCAGGCAATTTCAATTATCATAGAAAAGTAGCTCTTGCCCTGCTAAGTTAGACCCTTATTTTATCATGCAGTAAAGCATTATTTATTCTGAAAAATTTACACTTATTCCAGTCTGATATACAATGATAGAGCAAATGATAACTACCATAGCATAGGAATGAGTTTTGCTAGCAACAGCATTATAATTACTTTGAAATTCATGGATATGCACAAATGTCTTTCTCTTGTCAGCTGTTCAAGCGGGCAAACGTACTCTCAACACGATGAGGAGAATGAGTTTATTTGAATGAAACTCTAATGTTTCGTAACAAACAAAACAAGTGAGTGAGATTGTTTCTGCATGTTTAGTTATTTATGCAAAGGGAAAATGCACCCTTGGGACAACTGGTAATGGAGCAGGTCTGTGACATGTGGGTGGCATAATTCTAAAGCTAAGTTCAAACTGTAATTATATTAATTGATTCAGGAGTATGAAAAAATGTAAATCTTGGTTTATCAGAGATCATGTCTTGTATCACTTGCTTTGTTCTTCCTGTCCTCTACCCTTTTTAAATCCTTATTTCACTGGAAATTCTTATTATTGGCAAAGGAGATTGAACAATAAAGAGTACTGTTGGTGGAAGTCAAAAAAGGATTCTTTTTCTTTCCTCACAGTGAATTGTGATTTCAGAGAGGCACAGTAGAAAAATTTAGAAATAGTGTCCTAGTTCCAAGAAAATTGCTTTGGAAACTTCTCAAAGATCAATTCATTAATAGAGTTCATTAAATGAAACTTTGTTGCCATTGGTACACATTCACTGAAAAATTTAAATGAGGGCAGAGGATATAGTTTGGTGGCACTGTGCACCTGGCTGGCAAGCATAAGGCTCTGAGTGTAACCCATGGTAATGCAAAATATAAATATAAATGAGCCACGAATCGTGGTGTGAGCCTATAATCCCAGTACAGGGGAGGCTAAGGCAGGAGGCTGCCACAAGTTCAAGGGCAGCTTGGACTACATGCTGAGATCGTGTCTCAAAAGACAAAAACAAAAATATGTATCAGTGAAATGGCTCTTCAGAATGTTCAGGCTATTTTTTCCAAGATAAACTGGAAAATTACAATTTTTTTGTTTATTAAGCTGTTTATATTATTTGCAAAGACAATATCAACAAAAATGATTGAACAAGGAATTAATATAATCATATCCAGTAGTGATCTGAAAATAAAGATTTTCTAGCAATTTCACATTATTTTTAAAATTATACTATTTTGTCCTTTAAACCCGGCAGTTGTAAGTTCAACAAGTTCATATTTTATTTTATAATGCATTTCAAATTTTACACTGCATTTTAACTGAAAGATTCTTATGACTTTATTAAATTCTTTATAATAATTCCAAGAATATCTCATCATTTCTAAATAATTCATGCATATTTGTGTAGAAACAGGAAATAAAATAGATGAAAGAAGGCATATTGCAAAGGTCTGAGTGAATTCTCAGATGTGTAAATGATAGCTGGGTTAGTGTCTGACCATCACAATGATAATTATGTGCTTATCATGAAGGATTTAAAAGTCAAACAAGATTCTGTTTGCTATACTTCTTACATTTCAGCTTCTCTCTCATGAGATTCATATCAGATTACAAAAAAAAAATCACTCCTTAGAAACAAAACTCATTAATTAGAAATTAGTTTTGGCATGATTTTTCCATGATTCATATAGATTTGAAAATTAAGTAGAGTTTTACATGTTCATTTTATCAGTTACATACATTATATTTTTGTTGGTAATTATTTACCACAGAAACAAAAATTCCCTATTTTCTTCTAAAATATTTATACCTAAAAAAAATTACTCATCATTTATTCTTCTAAAAAAATTCTTAAAACTCAGAATATTAAGCATGTTATCAGTAAAACAATAATGTTAACAAAAGGAATCAATATATAAATATTTTACACAATATGAAACATCGATCTATAGACAGCTCTATGAGCCTTGTGAAAAAACACGCAAGTAAATAGATATTATACTACTTCATGGATAAGAACACTAATATTATAAGAAATAAACTATTATTTTTTCTTAGGAGATGTGAGTAATAAATACCAGAAGGAAAACACAAATGAAATGTTGAAATTTTATTAGGCACCAATCTCTGGTAAAGGCTGGAGATATAAAGATGAAAGTGGTTTGTCTGTTCACCAGGAATACAGTCTTGTGCTAACCATTATGCTTACTGTCCTGGAAGTATTTTCAGTGATGACAGTCGATATTAGGAACATGTAATTCAAGTGAGCTTGTCTGAACAGGTTCCTGAGAACCATAATCCTGAACTGATACTTAGAATCTCGACTGGAGTTTTCCAGGTAAAGTTTAGTGAAATGGGAAAGGGGGATTCTCTCCACTGCTGCAGCAGTCAGAGCGTGTCTGTTGCTGAAAAGCAGTAGTGTGAAGCAAAGCCAACGGTGGAAGAAGATAGAGTGCAAGTAATGGGGACAACAAAGGACTGCGTTTTTATGATATGAGTAATTGTTGAGGAGTTTCAGGAAAAGAAATGAGGCATGTGCATCTTTTACATAGACTTCCAGCAACAGTCTCAATATATTTATTTACTAAAACAAAACAGTAAGATCGGCTTTTTATTTCTAGCATTGTCTAGAAGGGGTGATAAAGATCTAAGTCAGGACAATAATACCAGGATTGGACAAGGAGTGTATAATTGAATGAGTATAGAAAAATTTAAATGATTAGACTTTGAGATGAAAGCCATGTAGTATGAGAGGTTGATCAAGTGATCAGAGAAAGACCAAGGTCCTCAACAGAAAGAAAGAACACATTAAGAACTTGTGGTGGAGAAGACTATTTGAGGACCGATTAAAGATGTCTGTACAATTTTTATGCACAGAGATCTTTATAACAGCAGATGGGAACTAAGATGAGTATGTCATTTAATTGTTAAATTAAAAACGTCATAGCTTTCAATAATAATGTCGAGTATAAAGGACAATAAAAAATATCTGAAGAACAGTAAGAATTAGGGATTAGAGAATGGGAAAGAATGGTCACAGGACAAAAACAGGAAATAAATGGCATGGGGTCAGGAAAGACAGAACCCATCTTCAAACACAGAAAGTGTCGGTAACCGAATGTGATGCTGAGATTCAGCTATGCTTAGAACATTTTTGATCAAAAGAAACAAGTGGAAGTTTGTTCTTTCTTGAGTCATCTAAGAAATCCTTTCACTAGTGCCACAGAGTGACGGTAGCTTTCTTTCTTTACTGATTCTGCAAAGCAGTGTAGCAAACGACAACAGCCTCAAGAAGTTTCCGGGGTCCTGCTCTTCCTACTGCGGAGCGGGCCCTCCCTCCCCGCCCGGGCTGAGGAGTGCTGCGGTGAGCATGCAGTGTTCCGCCCTCTCCTTTGACAGGAATTCCAGTTCTGAAGTAGAGAGAACGTGAAGTTCCTCTCTGTATAAGTCACCGATGGCACATCCCAACACATTTTGCTCCAAATTTTCTTTTTGTAATTCTTTCTCCTTAAAGTGGTTCTATGTTGACTTTTCTTCCCGGAAGTGTTACCACTGAAGTACTTACCCAGTTAGTTCTCTTCCTGGTGCTCCAAGTGTGCTTTCTTCTGTCCACTACTTGAAACTGTTTCAAATGAGAAAGCCGTTCCCGTTGAAAGATGCAGAGAGCCACCATCTGTATCACCAGAGGAAGTTCACCAGGCCACTGATGATGATGACTTCTCTTCTACTCAGGTAATTTGCCTGTTTTTTTGTTGTTGTTGTTTTGTTTTTTCAGATCTATTTCTTTCTCTTCCTTGTTTAATTCTGCATCACAATAAAATACTATTATTGCTTGTATCTAGATGTCCTCCCAGAGCCCCATGTGGTCATGGGTGGCGCTTTTTGGAGGTAGCTGGATCCAGAGTGTAGGATTCTGAGATCAAAGATGTGATGCTGGGATGTGATGCTAAGGTTAAGGCTGCCTCGCCGTGGGGGTGAGTGCTACCTGCTCCAAGGGTAGAAAGTCTGGCTAGAATATAAGGTACAGAGAGAGGGCCACTGCTTTTTCCTTGCTGCTTTTCCCTCGCTTTTCTGTCTTCTGCCTGCCAAGAACTGTTTCTCCTCTGCAGTGTCTATCTGCCCTACCACCCTGCCCTGGAGCCAGCCAATTATGGATTGAAACCTCTTCAAAATGTTAGCTAAATAAACCTTTTCTTCTTTAACTGTGGACATTGGATATTTTGTTTCAGCAACAAGAAAAGGTAAGAAAGACAAATCCAATGTGCTTCTGAGAGGATTGGGCCAATGCAAGGCACTGATGAATGTCTGGAAATAGTGGAAAAGCTATACAGAATATTTCTCTTTTGCCATTCGGTCTCATGGAACATTTCCTCCATAATTTTAGTTCCTGGGACCATATCTCTGTCATGATTCCAAGACTTTGTAGCCACTGGTAGCATTAAATCCAACCAAATTTCCTTCTTTCTGCACATTAGTACCACAAAATGCGGCTCACAGTGGCATGGACACTGATGACAGTGTCCAGTGTCTTATCTCAGGTGTTTAGTGTGCCATCTCCCTGGCCTAGTGAGAGCTGAAGCACTGTAGGACTGTGGTTCCAGGCACTGTGTTCTCATCACTGTCTTAGCCTGCCAGATAACTCTGTGTCTTATCTTTTCAATATGTTCTTTCCTAAAACGACAGAAATGGTTTTCTTGTTTGCTGTTAATACAGTGACTGATATACAGTGAATCCTAAGAGTACCACTTGTAATGAAACCAATATAAAACAAGAGAATGGGAGGGAGATAGTTGTTTGAAATAAGCCCCATTTTGATCAACTTAGACAATACCAATGCAATTCTGCTTGACAACAGCCTTGAATCTCTGATTTAAGGACAGTAATTTGAGATGTACTGGGTCAGAGGGGGGAAAGGTATAGTACCAGGATGTCTGTAAATTTCTCTAGACACCAACTATGTTCCTCTCTTCAGTGTGTAGACCTGTGTCCAGGATCTGTGCATCTATCTTCCGGGCTATTTCAGTAGAACTTTGGAGAAAGGCTTGGTGGTATCCATCATGTAAAATGTCACAGTAATGTCCAATTCCTGCAACAGCATTCTGCCATTAATTTTGTATTTTCTTGTCTCCCAGATGGGACACAGCTTAACAAACAAACGTATCACTCTGCTCTATATTCTAGGGACTGGAAGAGAAAGGAAGGATATTAAACAAGTATATATAGAATGCATATATGGATTTTTGAGAAACTACATTTTTGTTTTGTTTCAAAAAATACAATCCTAGAATTAAGAACATTACATTTGAAAGAGTATACTACTTATCAGCTGCCTTCAGCCTCCACTGACTTCCCGCCTGAAATCTCTGTGGAATATCTCTTATGATAATGTCATTTCTGGGAAAACTCCTTATAAAGGCGCAGTTACTTCTGCAGTGCAACAGCGCATTCCCCTCATGTTGATTTGAATGCTTTTGTACCACACTGTAGTAACTTCCATGAGTGTCTGTATCTTCTCTTAGATTTGGAACATTTTAGTTCAGAGCTAGGTACCATGATTTATACCTGGCCAGAGTCTTGGTATGATTTCTAGCACGCCTTTTCCTTTTTATTTATATTAGTATATGTTTGAAGAACATAATATTATATTGTTTGTGGGGTGTTGGCCTTAGTTGGAAGGGGTCAATAATGAACAGCGAATGAGCCTCATTTCTCTTACAGTGCAAGCAACATTACACATACATGTGTACTCTTTGAAAAGCAATGCATGTAAATATTTGAAAATGCTTCTTGAATTTTACCTGATGAAAATGTACATTAAATATATTTCTACTTTATTCTATTTTAACTTTTTATGATGAAAACTGAGACAATATCAAAACTGATACAGCATGTTACTATGGACACTCTTGCCATTATAAAATATAGAACAACTCAGATAAGAGAAGGAAAAACAAGAAGAAAAGAAAATAACTTGCTCTCCTGAGAATGTTCTACTGCATTTCTTTTTCCTCCATGAAGTAAGGGATTTTTCTGACTGTGCTGAGACATTACTCATTATGGAGTGAGGACAGAAAAACAGTCAAATGATAATTCTGACTTGGTCCCACAAAGAAATTAACTTTGCTTCAATTAAATGCTTAATTTAGAATACATTGTTGATTTTTTTCTTGCCATATATTGTTGGATCATAATCTTTTATTTAAACCCCTTCTAGTCAGATTAGTTTTCAGATTTCTTAAGTATTACAAAAGTAAATGACAAGCAGCCATTGTATATTAGAGAATGCCCCAACAAAATCTGGGTGGCATACCAGAGTCCAGCATGTTGCTGATTTGGTAGGAAATTGTATGGCTATTGAAAGTAACAGGCATAAACCCTATAGTAAACCCATTTCATTGCAGTTCAATTTTTTAGCCAGGCAAGTTCAATGAAGTCAACCTTGGCTAAAAATCAGTGACTTTTAAGGATTACTTGGACGCTGAAATTATAAACTTTAATGGAGCTTTTACTACTGAAAACTCTACATTAGATATTTTTCAAATAAAACATACATCTTAAACTATATCATCACCAAACTTATAATAAAGCTAATGAAAAACTACCAAGGCCAAATGAACAGTGGCAGAAAAACAATGAGTGGAGAAAATGTAGAGGGAAGAAACATTGGAATTTTCAAATATCATAAGATAGAAAATTAAAGATTTAGATATTATGTACATATCATATATATAAGACACTATGTATTATTCATATACTAAATAAAGAATAGAACATATTGCACATTAAGGAGCAAATAGTTCTTGGCCTTATGCTCTTTGTGCCTAAAATTCATATAAAGAGGTGAATTATACACACAGTTGAAAAAGATACACAAGAATCAAGGAGTATCTGAGTACAGTGACATTTAGAAAACCTGTGGTCACAATGTAGACTTAGAAAGTCAAACTATTTTGGGAGGTGGTGGAAGTCCAGTTTTATTGAGAGATGTTACAGTTGAGACCTTAATTTCCCTTGTTTTTTCCAGAATGGCCTGCTCTATCTGATGTGTTCTTTAAAAGTATTGGGATAGATTTTGTTGAGAAAGAATGAAAGAATTTCCCTATTAAAATGATTTTAAATGAAAATAAACTAAGATCAGAATGTGAACAACAAAAGATAATATATTGTTAAGCTTGCCATAAATATTTTATGTTAACATAGTCTCTTTTTATTGATAAAACTATTCATAGTTTGTAAATTTTCCAACAATGGACTAATCAAAAATAGATGATTGTTCACATATTTATATATTTCATCATGTTAAGACAAAGTGTTCCATCCACTAATTTTATCAGTTATAATTTATAGTATAAAGAAAAGTTTGTTCAAGCACATATTTAGAAGTAAGAATTAGGAAAGTTACTCTGGGTAATATGGTTTTTATAAGAATATTTCTAAGCGATGAATTTTTAACGTACTTTCCATACCTTCATTATCCCGCAGCAACACCAGGAGCTAGAGCATGGAACATAAACAAATTTCACTTGATCAATACAGACCAGTGGTTCATACAACTGGGATCTGGGAGACCATATGTTCCACAGATGTGTGTAATTTTCCCACAAATACAGACTCCTTTTTCACTATGCATCACCATGTCATTTCTTTGTTAATTCTCAAAAGAAACCCTTATGACATCACAGGAAAGACAAGATGATCTTGAGAGCAATGACAGATGGTGAAAGTTTTTCACATAATTTCAGAGCAACATAATTATGATGGATGAGTGTTGTATGTTTTAGATGGTCCCTATGAAAGGTTTTTTTCTGTCCTTTGACAACTTCTCCTATTTTCCTCCACCTCTTTATAGAAACTATTGCTTTTCACCTTCCTTATTTTGCCATCTCTCCTAAATTCCACACTTCTTGTTTTTCTGTTTCCTTTCAAAGTCCAGTGAGCAGTTATCTTAGAATGGAAAATTTAAAAACTACTTATAGAAATATATTCTAATAATAATATGCTATATACAAATTACTGTAATTATACTATTTATATACATTAATACATGAATAAAATATATAAAAACTCTACTTTAGTTTAGTGTTTGCTGCAAGGAAAAATTAGTAAACACTGATTAGCCAGATTTACTTTGTTTTTTTGGTTAATAGTTTAGTACAGCTGTTAATTATTTCTTTTCCAGGTACAAGGGTTGAACTGTGGAGCTTGTGTGTGGGAAGTAGGCATAGCACCACTGAGCTAAATTCACAAACCTTTCTGAGTTTTGGGATTGTGTTTTTTAGTTTGTAGGGACTTTTTGTTCTGTTTTGTTTTTTGCTGTTGTTGTTTTGATTGGGGATGGAGCTTAGGACCTTGTGCTTACCAGGTAGTCACAGCACCACAGAGCCAGCTATGTAATTGTTGATCCAGCTAATAAGAATGGAAATTTCTATAAAGAGAATTTTATCAAGTATTTTCAAATTTTCAATTACGATTAAAAAAAGACCCTGATATAAATAGATGAGTAAAAGCAAGAGAAATGAATATGAAGGAGATGTACAAATAGAAAATCACTGAAGTAGTTATATTTTAGAAGTTTACAACTACAAGCCCCTGAAGACGGCATCCCCTGATGTCTAAAAACAGAAATGATACGGAACTCTCTCAAGTCAACTGATGAAATAGAGTTTGCCAGAACACTCCCAGTTGGAGTGGAGGATGAAGTGGCTTTTTTTTTTTTTTTTGAAATTTTTCATTTCATCTGTCACCCCCCCCACACACACACACTCTACCACCATGATGCACCATTACACCATTTACAGCATGTCATAAAACTCTCCTGTAAGAGTTAAGAAAACAAATATAAAAGTGAGCTCACCATTTTCTTTGTATCAAATAATTCATGTCTCTTCACAGAGTTATTGATGAATTTAATGAAATTTTTATGACAAGAATAGAAGAATGTAACAAGTGACTCACTCAGAAACTCACAATGTTAAAACGAAGTATAAATCCTAAGCAATTCTTATGGAAAAAAGAAATATCTTAGTTATAATTATGTTTATTTATGCAGATTATATTCAAAATTTGTTTTATTAGGAGTCTTTTTTATGTGAACTGAACATTGGTACATATAGTTACTAAAGATGAATTTTTTAATGATATAAGATTTACATTTAATATAGATAATATTATAATGTGTGAACAAAGAGAAAAGAATACTCCTTCAAAAATAGGAACTCTCCTACAAAAATTTGGACTTGAAATAAATCTCTGCAAAAAATAATAGCATTTTAGCAAATGATAGAAATAATGAATTTAAACTTTAGCAGGATCTGCCAGTCACAGAGAGTGTAATTTGCACAAAACAGAAAAGTAGGTCTAATTTCAAGTAAGAGTTCTAATGCAAAGAAAGCTGTACATGAGAGTTAAATGATGTGGGACATATACAAGGAGTGGCAAAAATATACGGTAAGGGTTTATATTTTTTTAAATAGAGTAACAGAAATGTTAACCTCTCAAAATAAGTCCTTCTTACTTTGGACAGAGTTGTTTCATCATTCTTGCCACTTATGAAGCAGCTCTAGAAGCCTTCATTCTGCCTCATTTTATGAAGTGTGATCAAACATGGTGAAGTGCCATTGCTGATACCACTCAGCAGAAAGGGAGGCTCACGTGACCTCATCCACCTTCTTCCCCAGATTCTAGGCACAACAGAGCTTCTGGATCATCCCCAGAGTCAAAATGACCATGAAAGGTATGTGCTTTGCATCGACACAAAACATGAAGGCACAACTAAAAAAATGAAAGGAAACTTGAGAAGTGCTTCACAAAATGGAAGGCTGGTAAGTATGTTCACAGGGAGGGGAATATTTTGAGGGAAAACAATAACAATGGTCTTTTGCTGTCATAAAATGTTACAAAAGGAAGAGAACCAAGAAATGTCAGAGGGCTGCAGAGAGGGATAAAAGTGAATTAAGAGGGGTAACGCATGAATTTCCTTATGTGAATGTAGTCATGTATGGCAAATTATTAATAAAAGTAAAAGTTTTAAAAAGAAAAAGAAAAATATTTAGAAACCTATCATATTTTTCAATCATACCACCCAGACGATCTATTACAGGAAAGCACATTTGGTAACAGGAAGAGATTAATTATGATCTTTACACTAACTCGGAAGGAAGGAATGCTATGTTGTTCCTCCTCCATGATGCCTGTTTGTCATCCCTGCCTTGGAGCCAGCTGTTTAAGTACTGAAACCTCTATGAACTGTAAGCCAAGTAAACCCCTTCCTCTCCAACTGAGGGTGCTAATATTCTGTATCATCAACAAGAGAACAGTAACTAACATGGAAATTCGATACCAGAGAAGTGGTGGTGTTACATGGTCATTACCTGTGATTCAAAAACCTTTGGAACTAGCTTTAGGGAAGGCGAAGCATTATTTGGAGATATTAGCTACACAAGCCGAGCTTGAATGCCTTAGTCTTTTCTGTATAGGAGATTCTGGTCAGAGCTCAGAAGACCAAAAGGTCAATAAAGACCAGACTCAGGAAGTGTCCGCTGGGAAGAAGGACAGCATTGACTGCTGGACTCCAGATGATGTATGTTGTGGCTTGGGAGAAAGTTCGTCTGCATTTTGCTCATGTTCAGAGACTTTACTGAAAGATTTGGAGCTGCCAGCTGAAAAAATAGAGTTAGAATACTTTAGGCTGTTCTGTACGGGAGATTGAGGCCAGAAGGCTTGTAAAGACCAGGCTAGCGAAGTGTCTGCTAGGAAGGGCTCCACTGGCTACTGGACACCACATTGTGTGCTATGGACTGCCAGAAATTTATCTGCATTTTGTTCATGTCCAAAGACTTCACTTGACTCTAAGATTAGGGGTGGTAGACTAATTAATATTGTAGAAGAACTTTCAACGCAGTCAAACATTGATGTGGTGGCATGGCTACTGTTGAGAGTTTTTAGCCAGGTTATGTTGAGAATCAAAGGCAAAGAGCTCAGCAGAATGATTTGACATGTTCTCAGTCTGGCCAGAAAGGAAGTGACAGTAAAGCCAGGGACTGGAAAGACACAGCAGAGGACAGCCTGCACGCTGAAAAGAAACAGAATAAAAAAGTTGGCCTGACAGCATTACGGGAAGCAGCAGGGCTCCATTTTTCATAGTTTTGGAGTTGTAAAGGTCAAAGATTTTGCTCTGAGAAGAAATCTCCAGAGCACCATGTTTCAGAATGACAGAGGTCCAAGAAAGTTGTTCCAAAATGGCAGCAGCCTAGGTAAACTGATTCAAAATGGTAGCTGGCTAAGAAATTTGTTCCAAAATGATGGTGATTTAGGGGAATTTCTTTTAAAATGGCAGCTTAAGGAAGTTGTTCCTCGGGATTTGGTTTATAGCCACTGGACAATACAGCTAAGACCGGCTACTACTGTTCCAGCTGGAAGCATCACCAAGCACAAAGATCGGGTTTTAGGCACACGATGGATGCAAGAACTGTGAAGTCAGGAAGGTCCCCATCTAGAGTTCAGAAGGCCTGGGAGGCCAGGCAGTGTGCTGAGAGGGGAGGGTGTAAATCTGTAAGTGTGAAGCCAAAGGGACAATAGAGATGCCAGAAGTGTGGAGAAGCCAGGAGCATAGATCATCCAATGAAAACTGCAAGGAAGGAGCAGAGCCAGACCAAGAAAGAGGACATGAGAACTACACCAACCCTCACTGTGAGAGAGGCAGAGCCACCCAGCCTGTTTGGAGTTCACAGCTTGGCACAGATTGTTTAGATGCTGAAAGTTGGACTGTGGAACTTGAACCTTTCCTCTACTAGCTTGTTGAATTGCTTTGCTCCCATTCCTTTGTATTACCTTGCTTATAACTTTTGGAATGGAAATGTCTCTCTTGTCCCATTCAATGTTGGAGATGTTTAACATTCTTATCAATTAAAAACAGAGTTAAGAGTTTGCCTTTAATACTTTAGAATTTTCAACAATGCTGAAACTGTTAGGACTGGCAATGTTTAGAGAAGATCTAAATGGCTTTTGCATAAAGGAAGGTACATGATGAGTCTTTGAGGGATCAGGGGTAGAATATGTGCATTTGGGTCTAGATGACAAAGCCTCATGCTTTTCCAGAGGTAGTTCAATCTAAGTGTACTATTGACCTAAAACGGGGGTCAGGCCTGAGGGTACCAGAATTAAGGGCATCAGTGCTATCTACCTGAAATAATCTGGATAATATAAAAGGGGCAGAAACACACTGTTAAGTCTCCTTGTTGCCTTTGTTGCCCGGTGTGCATCACCTTGTTTGTCCCCTGCATGTCTGTTTGCCTTCCTTACCTTGGAGCCAGCTGATTATGTACTGAAACCTCTATGAACTGTGAGCCTAATAAAGTCCTTCTCCTCTAATTTTGGGTGTCAAATATTTTGCCTCAACAACAGGAGAAAAATAACTAACACAACAACTAGTGATATTTTAATCAAATCACTTCAAGAATAAAGAAAGTGATATGTGGTATAATATCTAGCTTTATCTGTGAAATTATTTGCCTCATCAAGAAGACTATCTGATAACCTTGAGTTTATTTAATTTATTTAATTTTTTAAAGATTGGAAGTTGGAAGCACCAACAACAAAATATAGACAGTTAATTTACAAACTTAAAATAAGAAAATATATGTAACAATTTCATATTCTGAAATGCTAATGCCATTTTCTCTCATAATATCATGATTATTGAAACTTTTAGATATGAAAGTTATAAAAGAAAGCTGCAAACAAATATTCCTATAAAGTTTAAGTCCAATTCCTTTCACTTAGAGTAATCTAAATATACTGATTTCTTAATTTTTCTGTTTGGATAATCTCATTTCAGATTCTAAGCTAAAGTTACTTCTTTATATAAAAGTTCTTCAGAAAGGATATTATTAAAATATAGGATAAGACTCATGTTCCCCATAAGACTAGAGAGGAAGCAGAAAAAAGAGCAGCATAAAGTACACTTAAAACATGAAAGGATTGGAAATTATGAAGCAACTTGGATGGGATTTTAAATCATACTCTAAAAGGGAGACTTAAGAAAAAAATTCAAATTAGTTATCCTATTAAAGATACTGTGCAGGATAAAACTGACGATAGGAAAATATTTTATTCATCATATGCTAACTAAAATGTAAGAAGCTGAAATAATATCTTACACACATGCTTCAAAGATAAATATTAACGAATAAATTTCCATACAGAAAGTAAGAGAAAATCTACAGCAGCAAATCAGTCTAAGGCGTTTTTACTTTTTTCTTCTTCTTTTGTCTGCTCTATAACTTCAATAAAATTAGAGCTCTCTAAGCATTTTTCCAAGTTCATATTTTATAACAATTTATAAATGAAGAACAGCTGGCAGGTTTCAAGGCCACATTCACAAAAGTGAATCTGTACAGAAAGTCTTTGCCTACGCCTACCTTATCTTTCCAGCAGAAGTGAATACACATTTCTCAGAAGAAAATGTACAAATGGCCAATAAATGCATGAAAAATATTTCATGCTGCTGTCCATCAGAGAGAAGCAAATCAAAACAACACTGAGGAAGATTCAACATGGCTGAATAAAGGACTCACGTTGCAGCTACTTGGAGAAAAATCAACTAAAAGCACAGGTAACTGGAAGAAAAGGAGGGATATACATCCTGATGCCAAGACAACATTAAGATTCTACCTCAGTCCAGAAAGAATGGCTATCACAAGACATAAAATAGAAAGGGCTTGTGAGGCTGCTAAGAAAAAGGGAAATGGGGAATTTTAACTAGCAAAACTGTTATGGAGAGCTAAATTAGACAGACACTAATACTCAGTCAGAAGAGGGATTAGGCTAGCTCTCCAGGAAGTAAGTGGTTAGAAGCAAATTTGAATAGATCCAGGTGTGAAGAGGGAGGCATAACAACAAGGCATTCTTGCATCTCTAGAGAGAAATAGCAGCTTGAGCTTCTGCTGTGCTTAGCACCACCTGGTCCTGAGAGCCCAGATAACACCTGCAACTCATTGGTGGATGACCAGATCACCTAACCTTTGTTCCTTCTACATGAAAGGTTTAATAAGTTCAAGTGAATAAAGCTCACCAATATACTCTTGCTATGTGCTTCACTTCCCTACTAAATCAATATTAGCTAAGGTACTATACATGGCACCCTATAGATCAGAGATGGTGATCCTTTTAAAGCTTTCAATAATACAAACAGCCAGCTGTGGCACCTGTACCATGGGTTTGCCACCACCGCTATAGGATGATTTCAGCTTGAGCCACAGCTTCTCAAGTCTTGATTCTTAAGTAGAAAACACCCTCAGACAAAGAGCCTCACTGGAACCTCACAGTTTATGAGAAATTCTCTCTCAAAAGTCTATTACTCTTCTTCCTGTTTCACAGTACCTACCAGACCTTTGAGACCTCATTTACACTTTCAGTTTCTCACAATAACTGGGTGGGGACAGGGGAAAGCAAAGGAGGGAAGAAAACGATGGTAAAAAAAAGAAAAACGGAAACAAAGCTTGTGTATACAGAGGATGAGAGCTGAATGGAGGGCAGGGCAAAGGGAAAAAAGTAAGAATCAGGATATATCATGTATAGGTACAAATTGCCAAGGAGGAATGAGATTATAATGTATTCCTAAAATGTACCAATAAACTCAATTTAGTTGTTTGTTTTTTTTTTTTAATAAAACCCTATTAGTTTTAACTTTCTTTATCCTTGAGTCCATTTTTCAATACCAGGAGACACAAATTTGTACATCTGACATTTAAGAGGTTCAGAATTGTTTCCAGGTGACAAAAACACTATGTAAATCATTACGAAGTTTCCTCAAAATACTGAAATTAGAAATTCCAGTTGACTTAGATATTTCTCTCCTAGCTATCTTTCCAAAAGAGTTAAAGACATACTACCATGATACATGCCTACCCAGGTTTACAGAAACATGTCATAAGAGCTGAATTGTGGAAGCAGTCTACATTTCTATCAACAGTGGAATGGATAAAGAAAATATGGTGTTTATACACAGTAGAATATCGCTTTGCCATAAAGAAAAACTCCAGTCATTTTTAGGGAAACAGATGCACCTTGAGACCATGTGAAATAAATCAGATACGTAAGACAGCAAGCATCCTGTTTCTCTTCTGTAAGAACCCCAAATTATAAATAAAAAGTTAAATAAAACAGATATAGAAAGTCAGGAGATAGATTTTATTCACATGGGAAAGGGATCAAGAAGAGGAGAAAGGAGGTGAAAAATGCATTAGGCATATTTTCTAATTCCTCAAAAGGACATAATCATTAATGTAATGCCAACATGGAATATTAAAAATAAAAACTGATACACAGTGACTCTGTAGGGCCTCTTCTCCCCATATATGGATAGAATCTCACTTTTTTGGACGAGCAGCAAAATATATTAATACTCTATATGGTAATTAATATATAAAAATATCTCTCATATTCTATCCTTCTGTATGTCTAAAAATCATGGGACATTTAGTAACTGTCAACTCTATAACAATTAATTATAATTCAATTTCTGATTTGAAGGAGATGACAAAGTATTAAATCAATATTTACATGGAAAACTTTATGGAGTTTCATTCAAAATAAATTCTTAGATTTTATTTGAAATCCCTGAAAAGAAGCAGCCTCAGTAGTAAGAACAGAGGAATCAGTAAAGACAAGGGGTAAGGCTTGACTAATACAAGTGAAGAAAAGAGCTATCACTCTCTCTGAATCTTGAATCTTGCCTTTAAAAATTTTGTCTGGACAGTTAATTACTATGAATAAAACACTTAATATTCAGATGCCCTTTTCCTTGGTATCAACGTACTTGATTTAAAATGTTCGGCTTGTAAACATATACCCCAGAGTAATTTTTTAAAGAGAATAGTAAAAATAAAAATGTGTTAGGCAACATGCTTGTTATAATGTGACTTTTTGTAAGTACTACATATCATGTTTGGATTCTGCTATAGAATGAATAAAAAATTGAAATGTCATTTTAATCAATATCTTATTTGTCTTCATACTCCCTCTTGCACTGTAAATAGAACAGTTTGTGGTCATGGTAGATTCTCCTAAATGTTTTAAAAATTAGAGTCTGTTTAGGAAATAAAAGGTCATTTATTATAAATGGTGAGATTTGAGGCACTCACATGTGAACACACGAGCTCGGGGGGTCGCTCGGCGCATCTCTGGGGTTTGCAACATTCAAGTGTCGCGAAAGCAGGCGCGCTTTCTGGCAGAATGACGGTTGGGAAGGTTCAGGAGTCCTCAACAGTCACTGTCCTCGGCCCCTAGTGTCAGCGTCGTGCGGAGGCTGTTGCTTCAGGCTCCGGACCAGAGAAGGCAGAGAAAGAAGCCCTTACTTTGGATGATGCTGGTGATACCAGTAATGATGCAGCTGCTGTTGAGACTGCTGCAGAAGACACTGCTCTTTATCCCAATCCAGAGAATGCTACACAAAGGGATCCTCAGGCTCCTACCACAATTCAAGAGGATGGAAGACCAATTCTGCAGGTTGTTGGCCATTGTCAGGACATATATCGTGCCATTCAGCAGGTAGATAAGAAGTGTGATGTTATTTATAAAAAGGTGTCAGAAATTCATTCTTCATCCGATACAAACAAATTGGACTCTCAGAAGCAAGACAATTCTGCTTTTGACACAATGAAGACTGAAGAGGAAGACATGGAGGCAACAGAGCATGTCAATACACTTTCACACACTCAGAGTTACAACTCAACTTCACCAGTTTGCAGACCAGAAAACAATGATGAGGAAAACCCGATAGAATCTCCTAATTCTGAAGAAGCAGCGGAAATTGAGCGGGAAACAAAGGCCGAGTCATTCTATCCTGAAACACCACCTCGTTATACACGCAACTACCGTAGCCAGCCTGACAATAACTGTGCCAGTGGGCATGGCATCCCCATGTTGCCTTGTCCCATCGACATGTTTTCTGGAGAAATTGCGGCTCCTCTGACCCAGAGAGACCCCACACCGAAACACAGCTTGGACTTAAGTTGCAGTTCCGGCTACCCGGAGAGAAAGCGTTCTCGAACAGATTTTGAGGGACCAGCTGATTTTGCTGCAAATTCTCCAGTTGAATCTAAAGCTCTTGTTCTGAGACGACCTTTGCCTGACAACCCTATAAACTGGTCTGTGGAAGATGTGATCATGTTTCTGAACCATACAGATCCTCAGATATCAAGCCTCCTCTCCGAACTCCTGAGACAACATGAAATTGATGGGAAAGCTCTGATGCTACTCGACAATGAGATGATCATAAAGTATTTGGGTTTGAAGCTGGGGCCAGCCCTGAAGCTATGCCACTACATCAAAAAGCTTAAAGAAGAAAAATTCTAAGTGCTTTCAAAAATTTAGATTAAGCTCATCAGTTCACTTTCTTGTTCTTAGTTTTTGTTCTATGGAAGGTTCCTCTAAAAATGTTACCTCCAGGATTGCGAAACTAGTTAAGTCTACTTCTTCAAAGGCCATTTAAAATGTTAGCATTAACATATTCAAACTGAAAGTTCATTCCTTTTGTCTGTTAATTTACATTGTATAGTTTACAAATATATTTCATGCAAAAAGATATTTCAAGTAGCAAAACAAAGAACAAAACAAAACAAAGATCTTTGATTTGGGAATAAAAATACCAGAGCCTGAAAACTTGTATAAGTAAATCCGTGAGAATTTTACTTCAGAGGAGAATTTAATGTTAAGTCTGTAGCTATCATCTCTTTCTCAGATATTCTGATACCGCAGTATACTGTTCATATTCTAACAGTTTCCAGAAAAGTAATAGCCATATAAATTATCTGCCTTTCTATTACTTCTTTGTATGCTTTACTTGTTCAAATTTAGTAGGGAAAAGCATTTATAGATGTTCATCATATGTTCTTGCCAGTTTTCAGATAGATGCAGGACATATAGAAAGATCATTTTATGAAAATAATGTATTGCAAGAGTAGTTTGGATGGAGTCTTATAATTTGTTCAGAAAAATACCTATTATTTTAAAATTTCCATATTTTAGCTGAGTTGGACATTCAGATAAGAATGCCTTATTCACATCTTTCTGTTAGAATATATCTCAGTTTTCAAAAGATATGCTTTTTACTGTGCATATTTATCCTTCATTTGTGTATTTTTCATATTTATATTTTATTCTAAAACAAGTATACACACAAGTAAATCTTTACTTTTTGAATTTAAAATTGTACTTTGCACTGTTACAGAGGTAATGAGGAACTTTTTATTACTGCAATGTTTTATTCTTTAAAAATATATGTGTATCACTTAGCATCACTGGTTCCTCTTGACTTACTCTTCCGGGAATTGGAAACAGTCTCTAGATTGATTTCCTTACAGGGAAGCTCTCTGTCTCATTCAGTGTTCATAGTTAATTTACCTAGTTCTGAGCCATTTATTCTCTAAACTTTGGAACATAGCTGTAACTTATTGTTTTAAACTGTATTTCATAATTTAAAACCTTTAAGAGAAATATATTATTTTGTTCTTCATTATTACATTATTTAATTGTTGAAACAATACAAACTGTGAAAACCATTGCTAATAGTGTCAGCCATTTGTTAAAAATAACAATAAAATGTTCACTAGCTGCAAGAAAACCGGACCATGCTTTACCTACAAATGTAATAATGGGATACATGTAATTTCAAGGATGATTTAATTTATGTTATTTATTATGTAAGAGATTCTACCTTAAACTTGGTATTTTTTCAAATTGTTTATGTGAAGGTGCTGTACTATTTCTCAAGTGTTTGGAAAATATTGTTTCACTTTTTAAATTTTTAAAATATAATAAAATTAAATAATGCCAAAAAATAAATAAATGGTGAGATTTGAAGAGTTTTTATAGACTGTGTTTGTGTGACTGGGAAATATTGTTATCTAGAAAAAAATCAATGAAGAAAGATTTTGCAAGTGGGCTGACTGGGAAAAAAACTTTGATTTATTTGACTGGGAAATCAAGACACAACTGGGAAAATTTCTCTACCCTCTTTTGGGGCACTCCAGTTAAAGTCTGCAAACTATGGTTCCCAGACCATCTAGAATTACTCAAAGATGCCAGGGGGGTCCTTTCCTCTGTATTCTACTTCTGTCAGCATCAGTCCTGGAGGAGACACATCTCTAGTCTCCACCTTCTCTTAGTACCCACAGAGCTAAGAATAGTTATGCAATATCCTCTTTTAGAAATGTTGTCACAAGTTGTAGTTCCATACTGGAGCTCACACAATTGAATGACACCATCTCTTTCCTTTATATTCATAGCCCTGAGCAGCTGCTTCCTTGAGTATTGTCTTTGGTTTATATTTTTTCTCACTATTGCTCTTCTAATACCTGAATGTTTAATCCCTCAAATTAATTCTCACTATTTGAAATATGAAAATGGCTCTTGTTTTCCTGACTGATGCTTGTGTGATAAGAGTTATGTCAAGACAAAGCATGTTAGGACTGATTTATCATGGAGCATATAGTGATAATTTTGTGTGTGTGTGTGTGTGTGTGTGTGTGTGTGTGTGTGTGTGTGTGTGTGATGTCTATGTTACAGATGGGCCTGGCGCACAGTGCAAGTAACACTGTTCCATTATGAGACTGAGGAATCAAACACGTTCTGTCTTGAAGTCAACAGATGTTCCTTCTATATAGGAAAGGATAGCTGAGTATTTTTGGCATACTTAAAGGCAACTACACTATACTTTATAGGCTAAAAGAACATTATGTAGGCACTAATATAAAAGAGAAACAACATCTACCTGTTTTTTGTTAATGATAGCTAACAATTTATAAATACTCTAGTATAAATTCGTTATAACTGTCACAAGTGTCTAAATGGAAACATTTCTCTGAGTTTGTGGTTCTAGAAGACAGTAGCACAGATGTGGCCGTGTGACATGCTGACCCCTGTTCCTAGCTTTTGCTTTACTCGATCCCAGACATTGACTTTCTTGCAGTGATGTAAGATGTCTTCATAAAACTCTTTATATTCCAGCCACCATTAAAAGAATATATCCTTGTAGCAATATCTTTCAGAATATCTAGTCACAGTGTTGATAGAAAAAGAACTCCTATATTGAAGAACCTACTATAGCATTACTACAGTATTCCTTTTACATCCTGTTAACATAGAATGATCAAAAAAACTGGTCTGACTTCAAAGTCTTGCTAACTCATAAAGGATCTTGTCCACTGTTTCCTGAAGATATTATTTTTCCCACTTTCCTGCATCAAATATCTCAATTTTTAAACATTTTATTACTCATTTTTCAGTTAAGTTTAATGCAGCCTCTGTGTCTTGCACTTAATCTTTTTTCCTTCATTACTCTTGTTATACAAAATATACTCATCGTGCTCTTTAATATTCAGTGTTCTGTGCCACATCAACCTACAAGTTTCCCTCAAACACATCTTCTTAGATTATCACCCCTTCCTATCACCCCTTTCTCTACGACCAAATATCTTCAGAAAGCAGTCTTTCCTTTGTCTTTACACACTTCATTTGAAATTGCTCTCAACCAATTTCAACAATGTGTCACTCCATATAAGTCCTTTCTTATCATCCCCTTAAACTGACCTTTAAAAACCTACTGACTTTATAGGAGCCTCATATCACCAATTTTTCTGTCACTGAAAAATCTCTTTACTAACCTGGGCTTTTATTGTTGTCTTTTTTGGAAATGCAAACATTTCAGGTATTTTTGTCAAATCTGTATCTCCATAATTCTCTGCATTACATCACTCAGTTGTCTCATCTTGTGATTCAAAAATACCATCTCCATGGAATTAATACTTGAATTTATGACCCAAAGGGCCTCATTTTCTGGCAGGCATTTAAGCAGTAACTGCCTAAGCCATTCTTTATTTCTCTGCCTTTTACCTAAATCACAAAGTATTTTCAATATTACTGTCATGACTTTATTTCACAATCCCCTCACCTATTTAGTCTGGTAATTTGTTTACTTGAATATCTTCCTTCAATGCACTATGAATATGAAACTGAGTTACCTTTATACACCTTTAATCACATTACCACTGTCCTGCTCAAAAGCTTGTTTTTCACAGAGCAGGGAGACTGAATGGAATCACAGAATTCAATAGTCCAAGTCCCATTTACTCTCACAAATAGTTTTAATTGATTCCCTCTAGTCACTCTCAGTACTAATCAGTTTTCACAATTTAATTATAATATCCTAGTCAAGACTTCAAGGAATGGAAACATAGTCAAGCAAGTTTAAAGAAGAGAGTATTGAAGGGGCATAGAATCTAGAGAAAAAAAATAACATTAAATACGGAGATGAGATTTGACTATCAAATTTGACTATCAAAGACTGAAGCAGTCTCTCAGAGTTTTGTTTGCTTCTCTGTAAGAAATACACCAAATATAACCCCCACTGTCCTGAGTCCCGTGATATTTCCATGAACTCATGCCCACTACCCACATCAGTGCTTTACCTTCTTCTACCTTTTAAAAGACAGATTTATGAGCAGCTGGCCCACCAAAAGGATGAGTCAATGTGGGCTCTGTCAAAGGTGTCCTACACTCATAGACTGTTTGAGAACACACAGCATTTTCCTTTGTTGAGTACTTGCTTATATTGTGCCTTCTACCTGTGATGTTGTGTACTCCTTCTTACTCCTCTGCCCTTCAATTACTCAAGACTACTCAACCTTCCCAGCCCTCTACAAAAGCTATATCCACTTGGAGTTTTGCCTGATTCCTCAGTTGAAAGCAATCTTTTCCTCCTGTGAAACTGCTATAGCTCTTCCTCTCAATCGCTGTTGTGGCAAGTCTTATCTCCCAAATTCAGGTAGAAGCAGAAATTATCGTATTCACCCACAATGCATAGGTCAGTACAAAGAACACAGTGACTGCTTGATAAATACCTACAAAATGGCAAGTAGTACTCTAAAGAACAACTAAAGGGAGGATATTCTTCCAAAATTTAAAACAAGTGTTATTTATTTTGTCCAGAAAATATGTTGCATATTTTCATAAATATTGGAAGAACAGAGAAAAAGTGATGGGGAATAAAACATACCCAGGAAGTACAAAGGTAGCCTAGTGGTCTAGCACTTATCTACCTTGCACAGGTCCCTGAGTTCAACCAACAGCGCTATCACCAACCCCCCCCCCCCAGCCTCCAAAAAGACTAAAACCAATTCAGTCCTGGTTATTATCCTACATGGAAGGTCATAGGCCTAAAAGGTAGATTTACTGTACAGAAGAAACAAACAAAAAGATACCCAGCAATTTACTGAGCACTTAAGAAAGAGATAACATTATGTTAAAAATCTTACTTCTAGTAATAACTTCTTTTCCCTGGCAATAAGAATTTCATGAGTTAACCATCATTTTACCTTGGCAATTGTTTAACTCTGTTGGATTTCTCCTCAGTGTACTACCTGGCAGAGGGAATGTGAAACGCAAGCCATCAAGAGAGGAGATGTACAGCATTGTCTCAGTTTTGCAGTCTTTTAAACTCTAAATTGTAATCACTTACTCTGCAGATCATCCACTGGAAGATTCTCTGCCATAAAAGTACTGTTGACCATCATGATGTAAAGGCTAGAAAGACATGAAAGTATCCCTGCACCCAAAAGATGACTTATTAAAATATCAACATGACAATTCTTACTGTATTTGAGAATGGGGCCAGAAAACTTTTGCTTCGAGACAATGGCTTTTTTCCTCCAGTGTGCCTGGTTGGTAAGTGCCCTGGAGTTTGATGTAGTGTCTTATGGGCTTTAGGGATGAATGTGCCAGCGTGACTTGGTCTCTGCAGAACTCACTGTGCTCATTCTGGTGCTGGAACTCAAACATCTGTGTTCTCATCCAGGTCCCTCTCTGGCTTTCAACTGTGGTTTATATTTTTCTTATAGTTTGAATAACATTGTTGAACTTAACATGAAGTTGTATCTGAGGTTCCTATCTCAGCTTTCACTGTGAGACATCATAAATTTCTTAAAGATACACATGGGTAAGTGTCCCCTAAGGCCAGGTGCTCAAGGTTAGGAAGTAGTGACGAAGAAGCTGAAGAGCTAAGGTCTTGAGTGGTTTTCCAGTCCCACCGGAAGGCGATATCCAGGCCCTGGCCTCTCCCTTATTTCTGTCTGTGCCTCCTCCCAGCCCCCAGGCAACAAGCAGCTTGCTGTGCCATGGATTCCCATTAGACACGGGTTTCTCACAGGCACAAAAGGTACAGGCCACGTGACAATGAACTGAAATGTGTCAAACTGAGCCACAACCAGGCTTCGCTCCTTTAAAATGACTGTCTCCATCTAAGGTGTTTCTGTCAACGTGGCAGAAAACTAATTAACACACATTGATAAAAGTTAGTCTCTCCAAGTTTCATTCATTTCTTCTAGATATTTTGAGTAAGTTACTGTCTCACAATAATTTTATTCTGCATTTGTTTGTCTTATCCAAATCACAGTTTTCTTCCACTAAATTATTTTAGGTTTTATCTAGTTAACATTTCACTATGAGATTCTTTTAGTTAGTTATTTCCAGGTTTGGTGAATGAAATTCTATTGAAACAACTTTTTTTTTCCTGTGTAAATGCTGTGATTATTGTCCTCTGGGCCATCAAAAGACAGCTTTTAACCCATAAATTATCCACCACTGACCTCTGGGAAGATGGCCATGCAATATATATAAACATCAGGCATGCTATACAAATCCAGCGTCTAGGAACATCTTTTGCAATGCTTTCTTTCTCGCTAGATTATCATCATCATCCCTTTCATATATACTCAGCCTCTTCTAACATGGTTCTCTATGTCCCCCCCCCCCACCCCGCTCTATATGAGGAAACAGCATTATATTTATCTGAGTCTACCCTTGGCTTTTATCAGCGACAAGTGCTAAGCACAAGATAGTTTAAAACTAAATGTTAAACAAAACTATTTTGGGAGAAACATGCCCTTTGGCTAAGACATTTTGTTTGTGGGGTGGCTGGGGTGCATTTTATCAACCTTTAGAGGATACTTAATGGAGTATAATGTTAAATCCTTCCAGTAAAATATGTCAAAAATCTATCATTTTCTTTGAGCTCTGCACACATAAGTCATGGTTAAATATAACTATTAATCTCCACTTTTAATATATAAAGGTACCAATGAAATCTTTTTTTTTTTTTTTTTTGAGACAGGGTCTCGCTTTGTAGTCAGGCTGGCCCTGAGCTCAGCCTCAAACTCACATCACAGCAATCCTCCTGCCTCTGCCTCGCGAGTGCTGGGATTACAGGCGTGAGCCACCACGCCCAGCACTGTGGTATGTGGTACTGATTGCTGCTGGGTGTGAGTCTTTACACCCAGTATTGTATGTGGTTACTGGGGGATCGAACCCGGGTCCTTCTCTTGCAAAACAGGTTCTGGAACCACTGAGCTAAATCCCCGGCCCAACAAGTGAAATCTTTAAGGAACATAAAAGGTATTTACTTCAGGATTAATTAATTGTTACATTGCTACTGTTAAATTTCTTTATTCCCTCAATGTTTTAGTTAGGTCATTGTGTAAATGTAAATTGATGCCATACGGAGCATAAGAATCTGAAAATTCTGTCGGGTCCTGTTTCTGTGGGCTACTCATCTGGCATTGAACCACGGGCGGGGGTCATCAGAAGGAGACGAAATGGTGGAGAAGCCTTTATTGCCAGCGCTCTCAGCCCTTATATACAGCCCCACTTCCTTGTTATCAACCTCCCCAAACCAGCCCCATAGGGGGCAGTCTTTGTCTATTTGTTTTCCTTTAATCACGGTGGCCCAGAGGGGCCTGCTGTGTACGCGCCGCCTTGCACTTCCTTGATGGAGCCGGCGTTGTTTAGCCTCAGGGGACCCCACAAAATTCCACCCCAGAAGTGACAGCTCCCCGGTGGGAGCTGTGGACTCACTTGGGCGGGTCGCTGCTGATGAGTTCCGCTTACCCCTTTTCATATCGGTACCTTAAGTTCCCATTTAGAAACATCTATTCTGCGATTACGGTGGCACTTGCCTAGCACAAATGAGGCCCTGGATATGATTCTCAGTATCAAATAAACAAATACCCTAATTCAAAAATTCATTATCTTGGGGACTGCAATGTAGCTCAATGGCACCCCACCTGCTTCTCAAGTGCAAGGTCCTAAATTTTATCCCTGGTACAAAAAAAAAGAAAAAAACAAACTAAAAGAAAGAAAAATCATTATCTTAATTTTCTATTGTCTTATCTTCAATAAACTGTAATAACATGTATATTTTATTTGACTTGTTTTAGGTATTTATATCATTAAACCAGGAGATTTGGGGTGAATGACTTAGTTTTATTCTTCTTATAGTTTTAAACCCTAATATAATCATTGAAAAACCACATAAGTTAAATAAGTATGCATTGTAGACATAAGTATGAATATATTGGTAGTTTAATAATAGGTCTATTACCTAAACTATATGCACACACTATTTCAGTGATCTTTTTAAATGTCACATTAAAAATACTATGACAATAAATGTCAATAGTGGATTACTAGTTCAGTAATGATTTCTGCTTTTAAATTGAGATCATACATCTTTGTCACTGCAAGGTAATTAATGTAAATCATTTGCATACTCTTGGCCAAATTTTTTTCCATTCTTTAATCGTATAATCACTACCAGGAACAGTGAGAACTGTGACCTTACATAGTGACTAGTGGCTTTGCTTAGAATAATGAAACTGTCATTTAAGTGTGTGAACAAATAAATAATACAGGAGCCTAGAAAGAATGTTTTATCAACTGGAAAATTTATGGGTGATGTTAATATATGTCTTTTTTTTCAATAATGAATGTATTAAACTATTATGCTCATCTATATTTTAGTAAAAATCAGTATTTAACAGTTGGTTCCATAAAGTTTTGATTTACCTTCTATTTTCCTTTTGTTTTGTTCAGTGTATTCTTTCTGGAAACACTGAAGTATTCTTCTGTGCTTTACTAATACATTTTGCTACAATATTTCCTGTTTCCATAGTTTTTGCAATCTTTCATTCTTTTCTTCTTTCTCATTCTTCTGGCTTGTTTTCATTTTCTGATACTTTTTAATTACTTTCTGGCTTCTTTCACAGCACCTGTCACATCTTGTTCTTCTTTCCACTGATTCATACTTCATTATCCTCTCTCATGTACTCCTGTCTCATTCATCTCCTTGGCTGCCTCATGGTCAGTGAACGAAGTATTTTATAACAAAGAGCTCAATTCATGTTGTCCCTCTTAATTCCATTTCCTGCTTTCGAAGAAGCCACGTGCAACTGTCCCTCCTCCTGGTTTCAGAAGAGAAGCTCCACACAGAGATCATTTATACATTTCACATACAGGAAATTTTCTCTCATTGCCAATGCAAACTCAGTTAAGAAGATTCATGTAGATTTAGGGCATGAAATTGGTCTTCAAAAATTCCTCATCTTCTCTCAATTATTTTCATTTTTAATGTCTAGAGTATAATAACCAAAAGAAGTTGTAGTTTTTATTTCACACTCAAAAATAAACTTTTACTAGATAAAATGAATTTAAATGCACTAGATCTTTCTTATATACCACTTAGCTACTTTTAAGAAAAAAAACTTAAATGTTTAGATTGGAAACAGTGAGTTACTAGATAAGATCTTCATTGTCCAAACTGACAACACTCGATTCTTCTCAAGACCTACTAAATGAAAATAATGTTTTCTAGAAAGTAGTTGATTTAAATAAGATATTTGCTGTTTTCTAAACACTATCCATTCAGTGTTAGACATATTAACTGTGTAGGTCCTTACTACAATGCTGTGAGGCAGATGTTGTATTTGTCTTCTTTTTATAGGGGAAAAAAGTGAAGCACAGAGAGACTGAGCGACTTCCAGGTCACTGGTCCAGGCACCTACCCCAGCCATCCTAAAGCTGGACAGCTTGGACTCGAGGAAAGCACAGAGGATGCCAGAGACCTTCCTGGCCCTCAGACAGTCTACAGAGTTGGCTCGGTGACTACTCACTAATGACTAGAGCAATAAGTGATTAAGTTTCAGGAGAACACAGGAGGTTTCTTGCATTAATATTTAAGTTCTGTAGAAATAATCAGTGGCAAAGATTCCTGATATTCAATGCAGGTTGTTATTTTTGACTTTATGAAACCCAATGTATATTCAATACAAAACTCAAATGCATCATTTCTCATTGAGGAAATACAACCAAATACAAAGAAGCCAATGTAAGCACAATAAAGTTATAAACTGATATATTTCAGTGTTTTCTCACATAAATGCACTGATTTTAAAGATGTTATGTCTTTAAAAATAATATTACTATAGCGAGCACTTTCTGGGTATTTGCAGAGTACACAATTCTTTGTATGGATTATAATATCTCATTCTCCAAATAAACTTTTAGTAGAAGTTGTAAGGGTGTTGGTAGTAGGAACAACATTAATAAAATAAAAGAAGAGGAAGAAAAACAGTATGGGTCATTCAGAAAGCAAGCCAGCTGTTGTAGGTTCTGATTCTGAGGCATTCTTACTTAGTTCAGTGTGATCTTTTTCACTCTTTGGGGGGAGAAGTCCAGGCAGCCTTTCTACAGGAACATTCAACTAGATAGAGTGATTGTCAGACACTGAAAACTCAGGGCCATAACTGTGACCAACTGAATTCTCTTATGAAATGCTTTTAATATGTTCACTAATTTAATTAGGATTAGTTGCACAGCTGTTAATTTTTAAAAGAAAACTGTTCATTAGTGTTAATAGGAAATCATTTGATGTAATTTACCCTAATCCAAGATATTCAGGTAATTTCTACAGATGGAAAAAAATGAACAAAAAGCATCTGAACAAGAAAGAAACAAAACCCTGACACTGGGGAGAGAAAGGTGAGAAAGGTACAGAGGAAGCTGATTGAGGAAGAAGTGATGAAAAGCTGTGAGTGGCTCTCAGCTAGGTAGACTTTTTGAAAAGGACATGACTAGTTTGCACTCACCCTGCCCTTACAAACAAATAAAAGACAAGATAGAAAAAAATTAAAAAAAAAAAAAACACTGCAAAATAAACACTAAATCTAAATGCTCTTAGAAATGCATGAAAATAGTGCATACTCATAACAGCTGGGGATATCAGTAGCAGCAGCCCCCTCTTCTTACCTTTGCCTGCTGGAAGAACTCAAAACAAACAAGATCTCAATGTATTAGTCAGGGTTATCTGGAGGAAGAGAATCAAGAGAAAACATACATGTAACTTGTAAAGAGATGTTTTAGGTTGGCCTAGGATGAGAGGTGGGTGGAGCTGTAAAGGTTGGCTGCCAGCTTAGCTCAAGGGAAGCCACAGAACAGCAGAACAAGGACGCAGCACCAACCCCAGGTGGAGAGCGTGGAGGCTCAGTGGAGGCTCAGCATCATGAGTCAGAGTCCACGTGGAACACGGAAGGAAACGGAGACCCTATCGGTCCCCAAAGGTGTCAGCAGCCTAGAACAAACTTCTCAAGAAGACCATGGGACATGGAAACAGCCAGACTTTCTGCTCCTTCCCCTTTCTATCGATCCAGGCTACAAGGCCAAAGGTTGCCACCACCTAATCTGGGGTGTTTCTTCCCCCCCAATTTGCTGATCTTATTTGCCTATTCATCACCCACAGATACACCCAGAACTGGGCTTTACACCGAAGCCAGGTATTTCTCAGCCCATTTGACTTGACATTTGACCCTGAATGATTGACAGTCATGGTGCATGATTAGAAATTTTTTCCTATAATAGTCTCTCACCAGAGACTCAAATTACTTATTAATTGTCCTTGAAAGTGAAGTGTCAATAATATTTTGCTTTACATTAAAGCTTTAGTTAGCAAATTAGAGCATGGAAAAATTATCTTGAGATAAATTAGTCATCTGGAAATTGCTAGAACTTTTTAAGTCGTGATAGGGCTTAAATATTTAGGGGCCAGGGATTTAGCTTAGTGGTTTACACATCTACCTGGCAAGCACAAGGTCCCAATTTGAAACCAGGTAACATATATCACAATGCCTGGTGTGGTGGCTCACACCTGTAATCCCAGCACTCGGGAGGCAGAGGCAGAAGGATTTCTGTGAGTTTGAGGCTATCCTGGGTTACATAGTGAATTCAGGGCCAGACTGAACTACAAAAAGAGATCCTGTCTTGAAAAACAAAAAGAAAATGAAAGATTTAGCTACTGAGGCAGCCACATGGAGCTCACTGCTGAATGTGAAACCTCATCATCTCCCTTTTAAGTGGTGAGAGGTTGATCAATTAACTAAACCTCTGTCATAAAGCTAGTAAAATATAGCTGCAAATTCAACACATTTCTGTCTCATTTCCAAGAAGACCAGCAAGACCTCTCCTAAAATACTTCCTCTGCTATTGCTGGCTTACTAGAAAGTGAAATGAAACCATTGGACAGTCTACTACTGCTCCAAAACCTCAATTTGGTTTACAAATTGCCTCCAGTGCATAATGCATCCTGGGACAAATGCTAAACAATGCTTTATTCATACAGAAATGCCACACCTCAGTTAACTAACCAGTGCTTCTCCAAAGTAAGCCCATGGAAAGAATTCTGAAGTAGGATTCAGAGACCTCAGTGTTTAATCTACTTGGTCACTTATGAACTTAATGCCATTGGTTGTGTCACTTAACCTTTCTGAGCCAAGTCTCTCCATTCAATGGAGATAATCATGGTTTTCTAACCAGAGCTCAGAGTTGGTGCACAGTATGTACTCTGTGGAAACAAAGCCAGATTCAGATTCATTTTTTTTGTGTGTGTGTGACAGGGTCTTGCTTTGTAGTTCAGACTGGTCCTGAACTCAGCCTTGAACTCAAAATCCTCCCGCCTCTGCTTTCCAGTGGCTGGCATTACAGATATGAGCCCCCACACCCAACATTGTGGTTGTGGTACTGATTGCTGCTGGGCATGAGTCACCATGCCTGGCACTGTTGTATGTGGCTGCAGGGATCAAACCTAGGACCTTGTGCTTGCAAAGCAGGTGCCAGAACCACTGAGCTAAATCCCTGGCCCCAGATTCATTCTGAAAGTGAGTCCTCCTCTCCTCCCACTAACTTTAAACTTTCGGTTTTCTCCTCTGGGAAGAGTATATAATCATATTCTATAAAGTTTTTAAATCCTCAAGAAAAAAGGAGGCAGAAAATTATCTTTGAGTATCTTAAGTCAGGGCAAGGCACAAAGAAATTGCAAGCAGTGCTGAAAAGCAAGCAGAACAGACTTCAACTATTTGACATTTTGCTTCTAGATGCTCATGAGATTGAATATAGAAAAATGGAAGTAAAGCTAATGTAGTGAAAAGTAAACTACAATATTTTTGTGGCTGCTTTTAAATGGAAAATATTACTGCATAATATTTATAAATATAAATAAATTCCAAGATATAGACTAAATTGGTGGGAAGGAAGGAAGAAATGAAAGAGGGAGTAAAAAGGAGAAGGCAGGAAGGATCAGTTTCAAGAGGAATCTATAAAACACTCAATTTCTTGAGAGCCACTATTGTGGACTCTGGCTTCAAACTCCTGCTTCATTTCCCACTGTCCTTCTGGTCTCATGGAATTTCACTGGCCCGCACAGTCTGAATGCACAACCATTTAGAAATCATCCATTCATATCTTGGAAAGCAAATAAGGTCAGAACATTTTCAGCGTACGATAAATTATGACTACTGTCTTACTTATGAGCCGCCTTCATTGAACTGCTGAATGAATTCAAATTAATCTCTGTCAGTTTTAACTCTTAGTGGATGTCATCCTTTGGTTTTTCTTCAGTAAAAATCAACTGCAGCAAAGTAGCTGTGCTTCATTAGTAAGTAGTAATAACCCGAGCAGTATCTTGCTGTTAGTTACAAGTACTGACTCCTCCTCAGTGTGCTCGGAGCACAAACCATGAATTATTGCAAACATTTCCTTTTAGTTTTGTTTCTGTATATAACTAAATCTATGCTAATTTTGAGGGCTGCATGTAGGTCATTGACATTTATACCTTTGTTGGTTTTACTTTTAATAGTCTACATGCATCCTAAATTTGAAAAAAAAAAAAATACTCAGCATTTCTAAACACTATCAAATGTCAAAAATCCTGCTTTGCAAACTCCTGAATTTAATCAGGAAAAACTATTTTATTCACTGTTGTACTTCTTGTTAGTTCTATTATAATTCAATAATACACCGATAATACATAATTTTAAATGTTTCCAAGTATTTATATCTATAAACTCCAGCACTGTTTTCTCTCCCTAATGTCAGTGGAAAGGCCAATGAGTTTACGTGTAAAATTATATTTTATTGTTCTTCCAATTTAGGCCACAGGAGTGGCAGTCAGAGACAGAAACTGAGAGCACTTCCACAGTTGACAGGAAATGATACTGGTCATGGTAATCATTTGGTACACATGCACATTAAATGATATATATGAAACACATGTATCATCTCACTGCACCCTGAGCAAACACAATTACTGCCAATTTTGTCTCTATGACACTGAAACAAATAAAGTTCAACCCAAGCAGGAAAAGGCAGAAGCCAGGTACTACATGTCTATAACCCCAGCACTTGGGGAAGCTAAAGCAAGGATTTCAAGTTCTGCCCTGGGAAGGATTATCAGGGCAAGATATGTAGCAAGATCCAAAATTTGCAAAACTGCAGCTCACTCAGAGGTAAGACACTGGTTCCACACCTCAGCATAATAAACAAGCAAGCAAAATCAATCCCCAAAAGAAGACCAGCCAATCTACCAAAGCATTGGTAATGTATTATGTATCATCAATGGTCAAGCTCTATTTGTCCATTGAAATAATTTTGTTCTTGGGAGGGACAAACACTCATGGATAGTGCAGTGACAAAATTAGAACCCCTGAAAGAAATTAACACAGGGTTATTCCAAGCTCTTCACCATTACAAATGAGTTCATTGTGAAAATGCATGTACATTTCTCGTACAGACGAAAGGCTTCATAGACTTACAAAGAAATGGCTTATATATGGAATATGTAACGACTCTAAAAACTTGGCTATATCATAAGTCATAATTTAATATGAAATTCTTTTTGTACTATACATAATCCTGAGATAATTAATTTCTAAGTAAAATTGATTCTACAAATAAACTCAAATTGCTATTTACTTTTCAATCATATGTGTGTACATATGTATCATGCATCATACTGAAATGACTGTATGTTATAAATGTATTATTGATCCACCTGGGTCATTCTTTTATGATTTTCAGGAGATTTTTTTTTATTTTCATAGAAAATTCAAATTAACTTTCACAATTATATCACATACATGAATACACATCTTTAAGACAAGTACTAAGTGATTTTAACTTTTCACAAGACAAGGTTAAGGACACAAAGGGCTCAGGTGAGACTCTCTGTAGAGTGCTGACCTATGAATATCTAAGAAACCCTAAGTTTGAGTTCCAAATTCCACAAAAACAAATTAACAAAAATAAATAAAAACTCCTTAAAACCAACAGACTATAAAATATGTTTATTGATGATCAAGCTCATTTAATATGTAAGTTTTTGCTAAAATTTGAGTAGCAGGATTATCATTTTTCATACGAAAGTATCCAAAATTTACTCTAGGCTTTACAATTCCCTAAACTAAAGTGGTACCCGGTATATGTCATTTTCCAGAAAGTAAGAACTGTAACCAAATATGAATATACATAAATCATTGATTAAGATCTCTAAGGCAAAATGCCAGTCAGAAAAGTTGGCTCTTATTATGTTCCTATCAAGAAATATTTCTGGCATTTTAGCATAAAGGCCTTTTGGGGCACTACTGAAATCACATCCAAGTGGTGACTTTCAATTCATCTTTGTCCTAACAGCAATGGCAAAATTATGCTGAATGGGGGCTGTGGTGGGCTACTTGCATCAGTGAAGGCTCTATTAAATAGTTGGTGATTGCTGCTAAGATATGCTGGTTATATTCCTCAGAAGGAATAACTCATTATTCTAATAAATTCCTTGAGAATATTTAATTTCAAGTAATGGGCAGCAGAAATCGCATAATGTATCCATTACTAGTTTCCCACAACACAAATTCACTCTGGTGTCCAACAAAAGTAGGTTAGAGTTTAGATGAAAGCATCAGTTAAATACTTATAGAATAATTTTTAAATGCCTGATTAAATTAAAAACAAAAAATCAGTATCTCAGCTATAGCTAAAAAATTTCAAAGGAAAATGCAGAAACGTTTATCAGGAGATCCTCCTGCACAGACTGGGCGGTGTGAGCTGCCCTGGGCAGCTCTCAGAATTAACAGAGGTCACCTTTGTCAACTGGCCAGCTGGTGCTTCCCAGAAGAATGCGAGACAGATGTGGTGTGTTTGGATGGACAGCTGTAGGATTAAGAGATTAGTCCAGGCTGCTGAGTCTTTGGAGAGGTGCTGCTAGGTGTCACGGTGCAGCGCCACAGGCAAAAGAAACACGTAGTACAGGCCCTTTTAAACCCAGCCTGAAGCACAACAAGTGGCCCGGTGCTGAGACAAACACCCCACGGGTGAGAACTGTATCCAAATGACCAATGAAATGTTAGACACGACATTAGCAGGCTGATGGCAGAAGCGGCATTTGCATTAGGAAAGGAACTTCTACCTCAGGTTTCTTTGTAATAAAGAAATTCTCTATCATGTTTTCAGCAGTTTCAATGATGTAGAATTGACAAAAATAAGGATATCATTTGATAAATATACATGTCTGCATATGTATAAATTTTTACAATCAAGAAAATGAATAGTGTATCCACATGCTTTAAATATTCTCATGCTTATTTCCAATTCATCCTTCTTAGCCCTACCTACATCCCATTAAAACCACTAACCTTTCACTACAGATTACATTTTACATAATTTTATGTAAATGAATCAGACAGCATTAGCACTTAAGTCTGCCTTCCCTCACCCAGCATGATTGTTTCAAGATTAATTCATATTGCTGCATATATCAACAGTTACTCTTTTCAATATTGTACAGTATTTCTTCTTTCTTTTTTTTGATTTGAACTCTGACTTTTTATTTTTAATTGATTTTACTGGTATATTTTATACATACATTATGATCACATTTAACATTGAGGGTTTGTACCAGTTTGTGACACATCTTGATTCTAGTATTTCATTGCATGGATTCATTAATTTTTCATTTGTCTGTTGATGGAAATAAGGGCAGTTTTCTGCTGTAGACTATTATCAAGAAAGCTTTCATGAAACAACATATACAAAATTGTACAGAAGTATGATGCTATATATCACAGACTTGAGAAGCACATTATCTGAGAAATTACATTACTTAAAAATGAAAGAAACTCTTCAAATTTGTCAGCACTATGTCAATGAAAAAGTACAAAAAAATTGAAGAAACAAATCCCCAGATAGATTCATAGATGACAACGAGCACATAAGATATACTGAAAGTCTTTAGGAAAGGGTAAAATAAAAATGCAAATGATATTAACTTTTTATCTGATAGATTTGCAAGATTTTCCCCATTTCGCGATCGCTTTTTCTTCTGTTTCCTCTTTTGAGGAAAAGCTATTAGTTTGACATAGTTCCATTTGCAAGTTTCCAGAGCTTCTGTTGCCAAAACTAAAAAATAATTTCCAAGAACAATGTCAAGAAGCTTTCTTGATATTATTTTTAAGACAATTGTAGTTTTAGTTCTTATGCTTATGATACTGACTCACTTAATTTTTGTATGTGATCTAAAATGGGGGTCAGATTTCATTCTTTTGTGTTTGGATATCTACTTTTCTCAGCATGACCAATAGAAAATAAATGCTTTCTCTTTCTGTGTTTTTCATATCTGTATTAAGTTCAGCTAATTATAAATGTATGTATTTGTATGTGTTTAGATTTCTGCCAGTACTGCTTTGCCTTATTTCTCAGAACCTTGTAGTACATGTTAAAATCATGATGTAAGATCCATCAAGCTTCACTCTTTCTCAAACTCACTTTGGATATTTGTGACCTTTTGTTATACCATGTGAATTTTAGAATTTTTGTTTTTTATTGTTCTCATTAAAAAGGCCATTAGCAATTTGCTAGAGATCATGCCAGATTGTTACATCACAGAGGATGATATGAACATTCTAATAATATTAATTCTAATTCATCAACATAGAATTTACTTTTCATTTGTTAATTTTTTTCCTTGTGTTTTATAACTTATAATGTTCGGATATTTTACCTCCTTCAAGTATCTTATTCTTAAGTATTTTACTTTTTTTTTGATTATATGGATGGTTTCTTTTCTCATAATAGCAATAGCTCATTGCTAATATATAGCAAAGCAAATAATATTGTATGTTGGTCATATATTCTGACACTTAAAGAATGAGATTTTAGTGTTAAAAATTTGGGAAGTGAAATCTAGGCTTCTCTACATATAAGATAAAGTTGTATACAAATAATGACACCTTACTTCTCCTTTTCTTATTTTCACACTTTGCATTTACTTCTCTTGGTTAATTGCTTTGGCCAGGACTTGGTTTTATGTTGGATAAAAGAGGCAAGAGTAGACATCCCTGTCTTATTCCCAAAGGAAGAGGTCTCAGTATTTCACCACTGAGGAAAACTTTGAGGTGAGTTTACTGAGCATGGCCTTCAACAAAGGACATGAGTAGACATTTCTCCAAAGAAAATATAAAGGATTCAGAAATATATGAGAAGTTGATAAACACCATTAATCATCTGAAAGTTTGCAAATCACTGCTACAAGGAGATATGATCCGTTGCTCCTGTCAGGCTGACTAAAGTCTTAAAAGGAAAGACAACAAGTACTAGCAAGATGTAAAGAAAAGGAAACTCTTACACATTGTGCAATGCCATAGGAAATAGTGTAGCCACTATGGAAAACAGTACGGAGATTCATCCCAAATGTTAAAAATACCACTACCATGAGATGTAGCCATTGTATTTCTAGGTATGTAACTAAAATGATTTTAATAGATCTTAAAGCTATCTGTACCCAATGTTCATTGCATTATTCATAACAGCCCACGCATGGAGAATCAACTTAAATGGCCAGCAATAAATAAATACATAATGACCTAAATAAGTATCTAGGAAAAAATTAAACCTTGAAAAGACCAAAAAAAAACAAAAACAAAAACAAAAACAAAAAAAAGTCCTACTACTTGTGATACCATAGGTGAACTCAGAGAACTATATATCTAATGAAACAAACTAGCTGCAGAAGGAACAATGATTCCAATTATATGAAGTAGCTAATAAAATTTAACTCATTAAATTAGAAAATAGAATGATATTTGCAAGGCTGGTAGAGAAAGAAGATTCTTGCTCAATGAGTATAAAATATTAGCGACAGAAGATGAATAAGTTCTAGAAATCTTTTGTAAATTATAGTACCTACGGTTGAAAATATAGTATTGTACATGTTAAAATATTTTGACAACATAAATCATAAATCTTATCAGTTCTTATCATTAAAAATCACACAAAGACACAAAAATAAAAAAGATCATGGGGATAATTTTGAGATGGTAATTATGTTTAGTACCCTAATTATGGTGATAGTAGCTATATATGTATTCATATGTCCAAGCTCATCAAAATGTGTACATCTAATATGTATAATTTGTATACTGACTACCTCAAAAAGCTCTAAGAATAAAACTTTTTTAAAAATTTGATGGTTAAATAAGGAAACAAAACTTATGTAAATGAGGGCAAGAAGTTGTAAGGAGGGCAGGAGAATGGGAAAAAATGAGAATCAAGATGTGTCATATACAGGTACAAAGTTTCAGTGTTGAATGTGATCACAATGTACATTTAAATTTTTTTTTCTTTTTTGAGACAGGGTCTTGCTTTGTGGTTCAGGCTGGTCCTGAACTCAACCTCAAACTCACATCACAGCAGTCCTCCTGCCTCTGCCTCCCAAGTGCTGGGATTACATGCGTGAGCCACCACATCTGGCACTGTGGTATGTTGTACTGATTGCTTCTGGGGTGAGTCTCCATGCCCAGTACTGTATGTGGTTAACTGGGAATCGAACCCGAGTCCCTGCACTTGCAAGACAGGTACTGGAACCACTGAGCTAAATCTCAGGCCCTGTATATTTAAAATTTAACAATAAAATCAATTTAATAATAAAAAGCAAAAATAAATAAAAATTATAAGTGTAAAATGACTCTACTTAACTATTTAACAACAACTTAGAAGCATAGATACATCTTGTGTTGGCAAGATCTGGAAGAATTAGAAATTTCATGCCTGTTAGTTAAAATAAAAAAACTACACCACTATCTAGGAAAGTAGTTTGACACTTACTTGAAAACTAAAATATTTCTCCAAGATATGATTCAGTTATTCCCCCTATACCCCCTGGTAATTTAAAATTGTACTCCAAACTTCTACATTTGTAATTAATTGGTTTTCACTCTATATAGGAAATCTAAAACCAAGCATTTTGGTTTTTTGTTTTGTTTTGTTTTTTCCTGTGATGGTATTTGTGTGGTCTTTCTTCTGAGCTAGCATAATTTCAAAAACATTTTGTCAAACCACAGATACAATCAAGAAAAAGAGTGTTTGTACAATTTAACATACTCTTTTAAACATTTCTGCCATTATCCATTCAGAGAGGTAAACATCAATATGGTTAAAGAACAGATTCTTCCATTTTTGATGAAACAAGGTAGCTTTCTTTTTGCTGTCAGGAAGTCCTCTAAAGCCACATTCCAGTGGACAGGGCTGTGACAGGAAGCCTCCCTCTGCTCCCTTCTTTTCAATAAAATTCAGTACCAGCAAGTCGATGTCAAAGTGCATCCTAAAGGGCACTTGAAGAACACAACAATTCTCGACAAAATATGTCTTGAGCACTTTTAAGGAGGTCAGAAAAATCTAAAGATCACTAAGAACATGTGGACCAAAACTTCTTTGCTGAGTTCTAGTACCACATTTCATTTATTCTTAGAGAGGACTGCTGAGTAGGGTCAGGCACTGTAGAAAGCCATCTTCCTACTCACATGTCCACACAAACAGTCATGGAGTTGAAACAGTAATTATGTGGCCAGGTATTTTCCTAAGGATAAAAGTGAGTTTGAAAACAAAGAAAATCTTTTAATAAAAGACAAATTTTACATGCCATATTTTAAAGAATGAAAGTTATTTTAAATTTAGATGACATGATCAAAAGATTATTGTGATCGGAGTGAAATGTTGTCCTGCTCCTGTGGATCTAACAGATAATCACAGATATGGAAGGAGAGCTGCTGTAGAAATCAGTACATAATCAGTCACAGGTCAAGATGCAGATTTAAGAGTGATCTGTCTGCCTATTCATACCTTGCGTCTGAGCCTCTTTTACGTTTCGGAAACACTCTTGCATAGCTTTTGCTGGGACTAAAAAGTTCCCTGATCATATATAAGGAGGAAGAACTTGAATCCAGAGTGGAGGTTCTTTCTAGGATCAAAAATACACGGTCAATAACAGCACCAAGTGTCCAAGAGGAATGACATCAATTCCCTGCGGTGGACACTCTGCCTAGGCTGCTCCCTGCAATGTGACCAGGACGGAGGTCACAGCCCGTTTTACTTTCCTCCAGTTTCCTCTGTATTCACTGAGCCTATCTTCCAGTTTTAGTGTCACAGTTTTGAAGTATCTCCAACAAGTTTATTTTCCTAAATCGGCTGGGATCAGTTCATTACTGGTTCATAAAATGTATGAAACAGGACTAGGGATTTAGCTCAGTGATTCTGGTGCTTGTCTCACAAGTGCAAGGTCAGGAGTATGATCCTTGCACCAAAAAAAAAACACCTTGAAAACAAAAATGCATGAAACAGAATTCAATGATATAGAATAATGGGGAAGACGAGGTGGACAGAGCAGTCACAGCTGAAGTGATAAGATCCAAGATGTCACATGAAGACAGCTGACTGCTTCTCTTGCAAAGAGTAAAGCTGTCTGCAGGACAAATAGCACACTAAGGTCTAAGGTGAGAAAACATGAATGATGACATAAGAACTTTCTAAGGCTGGCACCACAGTGGGAACACACTGAAGAGTGGAGAGAGATTCTTACTGAAATTAGATATCTGAGGGAAACTCAGATCACGCAGGTCTTTGTAGGAGAGAACTAAGATATCAGACATTATCCTAAAAATAATGAGAAACTTTGTAAAGGACTTCAAGGGGGATAAAATAATCAAATTTGCATTGTCAATGACACTTTGTCTTTTGTGTGGAAAATGGGTAGGAAAGCGAGGAGTCAGGGACATACGATGAGTAATCCAAAAGAATGTGGCTAAGACAGCGGCAGCTGGATGTGTGTGAGAGGGACGAGGGTCACAACTAAGCAGACTCACAATAGATCTTGAGACATTTTCAACCCACAGACATCAGTGGTGCAGACAGACAATAGAATGAGAGAGAACAGGCTATGAGATGTCTTATCCGAGATGACAGAAACATCCCGATGAAGGAGGCAAAAGAGATAAAAATACATGAAGGCAAGAAATGGCCAACACTGGAGGAATGTAGAGAGAAAGACCATCAATGTAGAGTTACCATTAATACCATGGAAATGGGTGGGTCATTCTGGGGGTAGCTATAGAGAAAAATAATCCAGCTTCTTTAGTAAGAAAACAAACGTGAAAATGGGCTTTGAGAAACTTCAGTATTTACCAACTAGCACTATGTGTCAACTTGGATAAGATTCAAAAGATTAATGGGAACTAAAAAAATATTAAAGAGATCAATATCAAAATTATAATAATAAATACTAATTTAATAAATACAATGTATATTTTATGGAATTTACATATATATGTAGCAAATATTTTAAAACATGAACAAGAAAGACTAGTCTCTTTCATATTCATATTACTCCTACAGAGAAAACCAAACAGCTCACAAAGGAATGCAAATTCTTCAAGTGTCCTTCTTGGGTGTTTTTTAAAAAGAGATTTCATATAACTCTGTCAAATGTGATCTATATGATGAATAGAAGTTTTATTACTGTACATTAAAGATATTTGAAGAATTAATTTAAAAATAGAGAAATTTGAGTAAAGAAAGAAAGAAAGAAGTTCTGGAGTCGGTGAGTAATTAATTATTTTAACATGTTATTGTTAGAATCCCCGACAATATTTCACACTTTCTGCATCACTTCCCAGGACAGTCTTTGTTTGAAGTTGCGTTGTCCACACACACTCGGGTCACTGTCTGAAACAGCCCTACACTAACTTCCATGCCAAGCTACACATCAAGTTCTGTAACAAAATCTTCCTATAACTTATAAAAATATTTACTTCCATCCACATGCTAATTGCTCTGCCAGATTTTACATGTTCCCACTGGCTTGAACCCCTGAGGTACATGCATCACTATCCCACCAGGCAGCATGGTACAAATGGATCTAGTCACTTTTTGTGGTCCTTTCCTAAATAAAAATAATAAAAAGTCAACCAGTAAAATAGTCATGCATGTAGCACTAGAGGTTCAAACCACCCAGCAGTGAGACACAAGAATTACAGCCCCCTGGTGAACATGTCCACATTATGAAACAAACTGACTATTACAGTTACACTCATTCAGACTTCCGACAGAATGTGACTTACCACGGTGAGATGTAGAAGGTGCACACCTGGGTCATGACTGTCACTGAAGAGAAAACTGTTGTATACTTACACATTCTAGCACTATGGTATATGCTTCAGATCAGCCTTGTCTTCACAGAAATATACATATAATTTGTACATATAAATTTATAGAAACACTGCCATCCAGGTTGCGTATTCCTAATCTGAAAGTCTGAAACTTGAAATATTGTAAAATAAAGAGAAACTTTCACATCTGACCTCATATGATACATCACAGTTAATAACACACACACTGACAATATTATATAAAATTGCCTTCAGGCCATGTGTATAAAAACACAAACGAATTTTATGTTAACTTGGGTCTTATCTCCAAGTTATCTCATTGTGTGCCGGCACATACTCTGAAACATGTAAGACCTGAAGCATTTCAGACAGGGGATATTCAACCTGTGTAAGAATACAGCTAGTGTGTAATTAAGTTTAAAATATAGCCAGGCACTGTGCTTACAGGTTTAACATACACGAATTCTGCTCCTATGCTCATTTTATAATCAGGGTAACTGAGGTTTATGGCAGGTAGGCAGGAAATTTTCAGAAATAGCTAATGCAACTTCATTCTGGAGTCCTAATTTACAATTGCATTTGCATGCATGCGTGCACACACACATCACACACACACACACACACACACACACACACACACACACACAAACCGCAGCATTACACATGCCTTAATCTCTTTAAAGATTAGAGGTGATTTAAGTAAGAAAACAGTGAGACAGCATCTAGAAAACATATCTGACTAAAGAAATGTGTTTAGGGCCTTAGCCTTCCAGATTTTTCTGTCCAACATTCATTTAATCTTCACAAGTTATTACTACATTTATTTAGATATAATACATATTAATAATTCTCCAACAAAGATCAACACAAATCCCTCAAATACTGCACGATGGTTCGTAATTAACAATGCAAAACTGTTTTTATTGATTTTTTGTAATCTCTTTCATCTTTATTTATCTTTAATCTCTTTCTATCAATGTGTTTTATGATAGAGGACTTTCTGTAGATTTTGCTGCATTCACACATGCAGATTTTTACATTCACAGATGTATATGTCTTTTTTAACTATTGGAAAGAGGGTATTCATAAAACTGTTAGTTTTTCATGCCTTCCATTTTTATTTTTTACAAAAATCAAAGAATTTTTCTCCCAAGCTGTAATTTATACATTTTCTCCATGATCTTTGGTAGATGGCTTTAAAAGCCTTTAAAAGCTTCTTGAAGTAGTGGTGCCAAATACTAAATATCATGGTGTCATCTCTCATCTCTGTCTTCTATTTAGGCTGTACCTGTCCCTTTTGACCCTCAACTTACCTACACCTCAGAGTGAAAGGCAGCCTTTATTTTACTTCAGTACCTCTAAAAACACTTCTGAGCAGGAAGAATATAGCGAAGATTAAGCAAAACAGCCTACATCAAAATATTGGCGTAATGACTGGCACACACTAGCACCCCCGTAAACAGCAGCTATTAATTTACAATTATTTTGCATCATAAATAGATCTTGATTCTTTAAATATGTCATTTTCACATTTATGAGTACAAGAATGTCATATTTTTTCAAGGCAATAATTTTCTACCCTCCCACATTATTCAGTCCTTAAGGATTAACTACCCTTATAATGTCCTTTTCATAGCTTGGCTTTTTGTTTTAAAATGTTCCATTAAGCAGAACACTTTCTTCTCATATTTCAGTATGAGTAGGTAAGATATGAACTTGAACACTCAGTATCTTATTTTCTGCCCTGATATTAAAAATAGATACCCTAAAAGCAATTCTATATCTACTAGGTCAATTTTTCTCCTTGTGAGATATGTTATCTTCTAAGAGGTAGTTATATTCTGCAGTATATACAGGATATAGTCTAGAGTGTGCAAATTAAACCAAATGCTATCTGGGAAGTGCTTAGAATAATCCCTGGAAAATGGCAACTCCTCATTAGAAGTTAGGTGCCTTGTGGAACCAGCATTTATCACCAATGTCCTGCTAACAGACCTCAGCCAGGAATTACCCACCTCTTCATTCTTTAGGAGAGCACCTATGAGTAAGGCAGTCTAAGGCAGAAATTCACTGTACTAGTTTTTTCTGCAAGAGTCAGAAAAAACCAAGGATATTTCCATATTTAGATATCAGAGAGGCAAATGACCAACAAGTGAACAAGAAAAATGAGGGAGACTCCCAAAAAAGTCTGGCCTTTCTGGGTCAGACTGGACTCTCCACTGCTACAGGCTGAGTTCCCTTCAATCAAAATTCTTAGGCCCAGAATTGTATCAGATATGGAAACACTAGCATAGACCCAAGAAGATGTCCTAGAAATGGAACCACGACTCAGCCAAAATTTAATTTATATTTCATGTTCTCTTTCAACACTTCAGCAGAAGCTAATTTTATGTAAGATTTTCAATAATCTCTTCATGAACGGAATTCCATAGCATGGGGTTTTCTACTTGTTTCATCATGTTGATGGCCTAAGAAGTTGCAGACTTTGGAGTCTTTGGAGTTTGAATTTTTAGATTCTACACCTCTGCTTCTTCCTAACCTCGGAACTGATTTTTCCCAGATGTAGCATAATAAACATCCCACTCAGCTTTCCCTCCATGTGACTGTTGATTCCTCCTAGATGCACAGATGCGCACAGGGTGTACATCAGCATGTCTCTCATCTTTCCTGCAGCTGAACAGAGAACTTCTGGACAAATACTTCATTGCTGCTTGCAGGTCCCAGCCCACTCCCTTCTGATATGTTTGTACTGCTCTTGGGAAATATCCCTGACAGACTTGGTTGTACCAACCTTGCTTTATTTAAGTGCTGGATGTTTCACCTTTCTCCCCTACACCACTGAGGAAAGCAGCCCAAGGTCTGTATGCAGAACACTCAGGATTTCTGTGGACAGAATCTCACAGACCTGTACAGAACCCTGTCCACAGCTTCAGTCCACACTCAATACCCAACCTGCCATGTCTACTGTTAAACTGTCACTTCACTCTGCAATAACCAGCTCTCCCATGAAATCCCTGACTGTCTTGTAAGAAGGAAAAAGAAATAAAGTCTTATTTTTGGATGTAAACGTTTCACGAGGGAGTAAATGTTGTAAGTTTTTTTTCATTACCATCCTGACCTCGCTGTTTTTAAGTTTCCCCCCACACTGCTTTAGTTACTCAAACTCAGACGTGAGAGCGCTGCATCTGTTGATCCTCGCTTTCACCTACATTTCTATTGCTTTGTGCTGTCCCTGCTGAAAGATTCTATGGATAGTTGAATTTCTTTTAGCTTTTCTTTTTAAGTTTTGTTTTTGTAACATACAGTTTTCAGTATTTGGTTTTCTGCTTGTAAACATTTATTTTACTACTTAGATTACTTTTATATTTGTTCCCTTGAAATGTTTTATGTTTAATTTGTCCTCATATTCAATTTTTCCTCATAATCTAACCCTTGAAAAGCAAGCAAAGAGAAACAGGTATTAGTGATTCTGTGTTTTACCTAAAATTTGCTATTTTTTATGAAAAATGTTCATGTTTTTGAGGAATTCATTGTATGCACTATTATGAAATAAGAGTAGTATGATCTCTTGCTCTTTCATAATTTCTATTTAAATTCCTCTGAAATCACATCCTTAATTTCTGATAATATTCACAACTGTTACAACATATTCAAATGATGAAGTTACATAACTGTGAGTTGATTTATCATCATAATTTATTTCTTTTACTGACTGATTTCTCACTCGATAGTCACTGAGCAAAAGACTTTACAGACCATTCTGACAAATGCCATGACAGACACTATTAGCGTCATTAGTAATATGATTCTCTGGCTCTCCACGGAACTTCTACTTGCCAGTCCCTGTGCACTCAGGTAGAGCTTGGTAAGCAGCACTGGCGAGTAGGCAGGAGCTCCATGCTCACTGCGCTCTCAGGGCAATGATGAGGTCAAGATGCTTGACCACCTTAGTCTTTGAGGCCCTGTAACTGTAAGGTGCAGAGCACCAGACCCAGCCTTGTGTCTGTGAACCATGTGCTAGCTTTGTCAAGCCACTCAGACCTGGAAGCTAAGTCTGATGCAGTCTACGGCAGCTTATTCCAACACAACTCTATTCTATAATTAAGTGATAAAAGATAGTGATGCTTAGGAAGTTAGCTCTCTGAGCCTCCTTAGCTTATCAGTAAGATGGAAGTTTTATCATATTATGGAGAGGAATAAGTGGAATTAACTAGGAAAAACTGCATCCACATAGCTGGTGCTTTATCGATATCACTGCTGTTATTGTTGTTACCACCACCATCATTTGTGAGATATTTCTATCTTCTTGAAAAGGAAGAAGAGACTCTTTAGTCTAATTGGTGAACATTAAAACAATTTCTTATAGAAGTCTGAGGTGACATACATATATTCATATATAACATGCTATGTATATGTGCACACCCTGTTACCATTCTCTTCCAAAGATATAAATTAATAGATATCATTTGATGTTTCCATCTTGATATGATTATATTTTCCATTTGGAATTTTATTCTTTAATTTTAGTTTTCTTTTTCACATCTTTTCTTGTGATTTTTTCCATTGTCTCACAAATGTGTTTGTTATCCAGTTGGCTAATTTTTCAAAATAAGTCTTATGTGATCCTTTATTGCTCATTGTTGTTCTTCAGTAACACTTGTTAATACCAGTCACCTCCCTGCTCTGTAACTCCTCGGCATTCAAGAAGACTACCAGGTTCTGCTCTCTCATGATGACTCAGGAAAGATGGTATTGAACTTTCTCTCAGGGTCAGTGGATCTAAACAAGCCAGTTTTTTCCAAGTACCATGGAGTTCCCATCCTTCCTGAGAGCTTCTTCTATTATGCTCAAAGTTTAATCAGGTACAAAACAGTACCAAATCCTGAGCCGCAGTACCACCTACTACTAAAAACCAAGAAAGGCAAGAGTATTCACATATACCTGGCTGCTTTCCATGGTAGCTGCATTGGTGAAAGTATTGTAATTCACATTGGAGGAAGAGTTGAGGTGCAGATGGACTACTGTCTCTCCAGAGGGATATACTTCTTCCTTATGTTGTTTTCCAAACTCCACATAATCATTGGCAAGTTTAAAACACGTCAAGTGTCTTGTATGTATGAATCTGATTTTAAGCAAGCACATGTCATATTATGATAACCAGCTATCAAGTTTCTACTGAATAAATCTTTGCTAAAAAGACAGTCACGCCTACATCAAAATAATAATATAAAGGCATCATCTAGAAGGTGGTTCTGACCTCTGCATCTAAGGAAAGGAGACTTTTCTCCAATTAATCAGTCACATATAGGCCTCAGAGACAAAATGAATTTAAGGCTAGGAAAACATGAATATTTGAGAACAACAGAATCATGTTAATGATTCAATTTTCACTTTTGAAATGATGGTAAAAATTATATAACTTCCTTTCATACTCAGACACACAACTTCTGTTGCTTAAAAGAGTCATATGATTTTAGCAAGATGATTTATCCAGAGTTTCCAAAGACCATCAATATATGTTTTATACCAATAACCTAAAAAATGTTATTTTTTCCTAAATACAAAGTTGTCCATTTTGGTTTTCTGTTATAGTAAGTCAAAATATGGGATAAAATAACAGCGAATGTGTTCAAACACATAAAGAAATCTATCACAATTAGGTTTGGGAAAATAACAATAATGCATAAGGAAGACAAATCTATGTTATGAAAAAAAAAAAGATTCCACAGACACATCATGGATATATTCTGCATGTGCAGAGCAAAGTAGATGGATGATACTATCTACTCACTAATATTTGAAATTGAAGTACCTAAATGAGCCGAAGAAAATCTGTGTTGACTCACCTGAATTGCTAAAATGCAGTATCTCCCAGGATTTCTACCAAGCAGATTCTAATACACATGAGCAAACAACATTGAGCTTTATGTCTATGCGTTTGGCATTACCAAACAATTAACTATGTGCAGTTGTTACATAATGGAAGTACATCTATGCACAATTACAGTAAAATCTTTAAGAGAGAATGTTTCTCCACAGAGAGATACATATATTAAATTGAGCGGAAATATGCAGAGAGAACCATCCATCCTCTGACTCAGGATGACACAGTGAGTTCTTTGAAAACAGAACAATCACTGGAGAGTCTATGTGTGCATGGGTGTAACTGGCATCTAACCACAGCCATTATTCTGTCATATCTCTCTCATCAGTGAGCAAGGAGTCTCAAAATTTTAAATGAAATGGACCAGAGTTATTCCTAAGGTTCTCCATCAAAACTCTGCTACAATGTTATTGCTAAATTACACGTCATCTCTTCCATGTTGCTTTAACAATACAGATACTATGCCTTCCAGGAACTTTCAATAAACTGATTTGATGAATTTTAAGTTGCCTTTTAAAAAAGTATTTATAACTTTTCTGTGTATATCAAGATATACACACCTATAGGTTTTTAAAGTAAGAAATATTCTTATATCAAAGATATTTTTATGTTTGACAAATAAATAGTAAATACGGATAACACTATACTGAAATAATAACAAGGCCACTGTGTGTATTGAATACATTTTAGATACCTGAGATACCCTAGTGAATTAATGTCATCAAAGATAATGAGTCTAACATCAGCAATGGATTGTGTGTTCTGTAAACATTTGAAAAAATACTGAAAAACAACCAATAGCCATCATACATGTTATTCCAACAGACTTTGTGTAGCACAGGATTACTTTGTTAACTGAAATTCACTGCAACTGTTTTAGCTTTTATGGCCACAGACAACCTATGATACAGTTAATTTTTTCTCCCCCATCTGAAAAGACAGGCAGAGGGGGGCCACTGACACCGAGTCCTAATGATCCACTGAAGACAGAGTGTCTCCAAGTCCTCACAACAGAGGGTTATAAAGAACAAAAGATTATAGATTTAAGGCCTGTTTCATTCATGATGGCATCATGGGGTCATCATATGAAAAACTCCAAAATACAGAACACATTCATAGCTGAAGACAAAGCTCAGAAAAAATAATTGAATATAAGCTATACAATAAAGAAATCCAAAAGGCAAATCCAAAATGCTTGAGCATTGCCACTGAACACATGTAAACTCCTTTACAATTAGAGAAATGCAATTAAAACTACAATACTACTTCTTACCTTCCCTATTATCAAACACAGACTGAAAACATCTAGCATTATAGATTGTATGAAAAACTGATTATCCTTCAAAGTGTAAAAAAATAGATGCTTTTCACTCCTGTAATTCCATTATCAAGAATATATCTTAAATATTCATCAATACATCAATAAATGTGCAAAAACATTTAAGTAGAAGTTTCCACAAGGAAAATATCAAACAGGAGTTTGGAAACAGTCTAAAGCTCTGTCTGTTGGGGATGTTTCTATGTTGAGCCATGTCACCTTCATTTTAAAAGAATGATCATGAATATTAATTTTCATTTCAGCTTCTAGATTTACTGCCCCTCATAGACGTCTCTATTTATCTATGTGCTCCCCCATATTTTCCAGCATGCTTTGAGCTAAGCCAAGATGTGGTCAATCATGAATAACAGCTAGTAAGCAGAAGTGATGTTTCTATGTTGAACCACTTAAAAGCTAGTGTGTGAATCTTCACCTCCCTCAGCACCTCACCTCGTAGACATATGCTTGAAGCAGCATGTACACCAGGCACAAGGTCCAAACTGCTGGGATGTCACACAGAAGATGTCTGTAAATTCAATAACCAACATTAAGAGATCAAGAAACACAGTTATTGCCAGCAAGATTTGGATATTTATGATTTACTATCCCAAAGACTACTTTAACCTGATTTATAGCAAAAGTATGGCACTCTTCTATGAAATGAGTAAATATGTGACACTGATTGACTAATCAGGTGAAAAATAGTGACAGAACTATTTCTAGAAAGTATTGAGATAATTGTACTTCATTATTAAATGGTTTGATTAATTATAATTCATTACTGTGATTCATTGTATACAGCAGCAGAACACTTGATAAAACTGAAGACTTGATGACATGCTCTCTAATGATTTACAGCTCTGGGTTGATCAGTTGTATTTAACCACATCTGGTAATTGTAAATCAACTATACATGGTGAAAGCTCAAGGACAACAAAGGCTTAGGACAGAACTAGTACATTTTCAGGGAATAAAAGAGAATTCATGGAACTAGAGTATGCAAGATGTTTCTTCTAGACCCTAAGGAGTTGATTGTAAGATTACAGGTGATTTTGGAAGCCACAGTGGCTTGGAGATTCTGCATGAAGTTCCAAAGGAAAATTGTGCCACTGAAGGGCCAGCTTCATAGTCTTGTATTTTTCAAGGGCAGCAGCAAATAAACAGATCTTAGCAGTGAGCGTCACACAGGATTTCACTGTGGATTCCAGACAATGGGTGTAACTTTGCCAGATTTCTAGATTCTGTTCAAACACTTGGTCAAAACTATGATTTGGAGATTGATAGGAAACTCCTCCCAGTGGATTAGTATAAAACTAGATGACATTATAGCTGGTACAAGAAAAAGAGCTGGTGGACTCTGGCCAGTAAAGGGAGAATCTCCAAGGCAGATCTGCTAGAAGTCTGAAGAGTCATTTATTCAATGGAGAGATGCTCAAAGAGCCTAGACAGTTATCCAGTGTGTTCACCAGTAGAAACTGTGGATGCTGACAGCAGCAGCCAACTGCTGACAGATTCTCTGTGGTTGCAGAGCATAAACACACAAATATTTATCTCAGCATAAAACCTCAGTTTAAAAATAGACTTTGAATATAAATCCTAGAGAAAGAGTAAGAATATAAGCCAAAAGCAATGTTTATCCCAAAGAAAGCTTTTGAAGAAACCAAAGTTCCAGTGCAGACTACTTATCTAGCAAAATAACAATTGATTCTCAAAGTGAGAAAATACATTTTGGAACAACTGCCACACATTATACTGAAAGTGAATATTCTGTATATTTAGCAACTGTCTCTGAGCCCTAAATCTACCTTGCTCTGCTCTCTTTTCTGGGATTCTGAAGCCATGCCTCCACAAACTTTATTTTTAGCTGGCATTTATTTATTTGCAGCTGGAATCCATTAGGGTCTGATAAATGGGGCCGTCAAAGCAGTTGTGAGAAGAGCTTTGCCTCTTTTCTGTGTGCTTCTGTTACTAGCAGTAGAATCTTAGCAATGTCTTCTTTCTCAGAAAATGTACAAGTCTCTAATTTCTTTTAGCTCCTTTGGAATCAGCTTCATCACACCCTGCCAGTGGTCTCAAGCAGGATCCTTCAAAGCAGTGGTCGCGCACAACAACTAGAAGTAGCTATGCGTCTCCTTCCAAGATGTCAGAGTCTCAGCCTTGTTGTGGCTCTTCTCTCTGACACTTCCCCATGCCTTCCTATATATACGAAGTAAATCTATACAGGATCCCAGAGAATCCTCATCTTGCCTTCCTGTCTAGGGACACACGAAATATCATGAGAGACAATACTGAGTAGAATCCCCTGGGTGCTGAAGCTAAGAGCACCACAAATAGAGAAAGGTTCTGTAGAACAAGAAAAAGAAAAGAGTTGTCCCATTTTGGCTTCTTTCATTTACTGTCAACATTAACCCATAACAAACCTCATATTATAAAGTTATAGTTCTGCATCACAGAAGTGATAATTGGTTCCCAGTTTCTAGCGTTTATCATCCCCGTGGCCAGCCCAATCACAGTAGATTAGAGGATCAAGAGACATTTGCAATAGTCTAAACATTCTCTCCTAATAGAGAGAAGTTTCCAGGTTTTCAGAAATTATCTCTTGATATCTTGCCAGTGGCAGCCATATTACAACTGTCCCTTATGAGTTTGAAATCCAGTTCTTTAAGATCCTCATGTATGAGATCCTCATAAAATGTCTCCAACTTCTTTACACTGTTTCCTTGACCTAAAAGTAGCAATTTCTTCCTGCACTTATCTCTGTCACACTAAGAGCTTCTTTGTGGTTTCTCAGCATTCACTTCCTTTTTTATGGTTCAAATCTAAAATGTCTCCCAAAGCGTCATATTCAGAGGTGGAGTTTTCAGAAGGTGATTAGATCAGAGGTGCTGCTATACTCACCTGCTGAGTTGCTCACAGCTGAGTGTTCTGTTAGACGTAGAGGCCTTGTCAAAACAGGTAATTCACTGATGGCATAAACTAGCAGGATGTGTTCTTGTCTCCAGCATCTCTATCATTCTCTTTTTTTCCTGGCTGTCATTATGTGTGCAGCTTTTGTCTGTGAGACCCTTTCACCAAGCCAGAAGCCAAATTACCATGGACTAAACCCAGTGAAAATGTAGCCTTGAAGTTTTGAGTGTTGAGTATGGTGTGGGTTCATTATCTGTATCAATTTCGCTAAGAAGTTTAACTACATTGACTCATCAATTCCACACCATAGGGTGTGAAAGATCCACACTAGGCTTCTCTGTGTGGTATAACTGTGAGAAGGATGGATTTGTTACTCTTTTCAGAGGAGCTCCACTCTTTTGTGTTGACATAATTTTTGGTTTCCATCACAGACCCAACAGCCTTCTGATACAGATTTGCACAGTGAGCTCCAAATATTTGACTTGATTCTTTGGTGTCCAGGGTGCAAAGAGACCCTATGCACTCTTCCTCATCTGTCTCTGTGGGTGGCCACCAACAGCCAATCTCATAAATTCATGTATATTTGTCTATCTTGTGTTATATCTGTTTCTCTTGGATACACTGAATGATACATATATTGGAGTTCACCAATAATAAAAATAAAAGCTCACCACTGAAACCTTTTTAATCAACTCCCTGTATTAAATTCTTTCTATAGAAATACCTCTGTTATTCATTTTTCTAACTTGACTTTGGCAATGCAAAGAGAAGGTGCATAATTATAACATAAGAGTATAATTATAGCATCAAAGAATTGAAATTCTGAAGTATTACTTTGACTGTTACCAAGAGAAAGAATTTGAAAATAATAAAATTTTATTATAACTTAGATAATAAATTCTATTTTATAAGATATATTTGAGATAAAAGATATATAAGATAAAATATTTTTGGAAATTAATCAAATAAAAATAAGTCCTCACCTGTTATCAAATAATATAAAAATAGAGACAAAAGAAGTCCTGACAATATAATAAGGCTGATGAAATTCTATCTTACTAAAAATTTAATATCTATTAGGGAATAAAAGCTTATAAATATTATATAAACTGTCCACCAAAAAATGTATAAATATCTCAGGAAAAGAAAGCCTTCTATAAATATTTTAATACTAAATTTAGTGAGGTATAATGAGATTAATACAAGTTATCTTTGGCCTCTGTGATTATAAGGCATACTCAGTGTGGTGGCCATGAGCTTCTAGACATTCATTCAAGCCACTGCTTGGGTAATCTTGGCCAATGAGAATGCTGAACATATATTTTCTATTTCTTCTCCAAAGGCTGGCAGTGTAGAAGATTTTCTGCACTTAAGACATCTTTTAGGGTCTCTCATAAGAGGATAATATCATCTGTTGAAAGAAAGTCATACTATTTTTCTGGCCCTAAAGTGTACATACATTCTTTGTGGATTCTGTATATGTAGAAAGCCAGTCAGAAGTTATTCTCAACATTTATTATAAACATAGAAGTTGCATAAATATAATATTTGTGATAAAACCTTTTATATGAACTCATGTGATAACTTACATCAAGAAACACAACTAAGGAAGAAATGTGATGAGGTAAAAAATGTAGAAATGCCTTTAACAAAAGGATTTATGTTATTCTCTATCAGAACACTATTGTGCTCTTTTCTCAGGTGTTAGAATCTGAAGGGCCACTGTGGTCCTTTCCAATGTATTATTCTTCTTAACATAGACCCTGTTTTCAGGGATTTGGTTATTATTTCATACAGAAATTACACCATAGTTTGGATCAAGTCCTTAGTTAGTCTACATTCTTGAATAACTTGAAAGCCACAGAGCTGTCACTTGCCTTGTATTCTGATTATTATTGTAAATTAAAAGTCCCCAAAATATGATTTACAGACTTCATGTCCTACTATGGAGCCTCAGTCCACAGAACAGAAAGAAGAATCCACTCAAGCCTCCTAAGACATGTTCCTTTTGTCCCCTAACTCCTAACTGACTCTCAGCATAGTCGTACGCCAAGTCAAGAGCCTGTCAGAGCTTGTTCTTTGGGTAGTCCTGCAGTGATGATACAGCATCCAAAACATTATAGTCCTTAAGCCTGCAGAGCATGTAAGAGAGAACAGCAGGAAAGAACTTGACTATAGACAATGATGTAAGGCAGGGTCTCATATGATACAGGCAGAGTGAGCCCAGCAGATGTGGGACTAGAAGAATTCAGCCACACCATACCAGAGCCATACCATACCTGTCCACGGAAGAGTTAAAGCAAGATGGACAAAACAGAAATATTTTAAAGAGTGAAACACTATGGATATTAGGGGAAAAAAAACATATTCAGTAGGAGATTAAAGAATCTTATATACAACAATGTATACTTAAGAGAAAATATTTATTATGGAAAAATGCATCTTTTCTTCTAGATATGTAATAAATCATGTTTTCAATGTGAAAGCAAACATTTTTACAGAAATGATCAACAAAATACTTTTATGAATTGATATCAGTGATTGTAGAATGTGATGCTTTTAAAAAGAAATCAAATGATTTTAAAAGAAGACTATATTGTGTGTGTGTGTGTATATATATATATATATATATATATATATATATATATATATATGATCATTTCTGGAATTAGAATGTAAATAACTGAAAGTCTAGAGATACTGGATTTGCTTGTTAATCCAACACATACACGAGTGTGAAATTTATAAGTACAACCGTAACTACAATACATTTAGTAAGATTTTCTCTATTAATCTCACCAGGATAATACACATACAAAGAGAACAAAATAACATTTTAGAAATGTAACTTTTTCTCCTGCTACGGTATAGCAAATATAAATAGTTATGACATTTGTTAGTGAATTGTCCCTACAATAAAAGAAGGTGTTATTTTGTTTAAGTTGACAAAAGTCATTTAAATGAAAAATGCCCAATAAAGCCTATCAAACACTGGAAAAAATCAAGGCTAAAATTAGATTAAAGGTATTATCAGGAAGTGTTTCTTGAAACACATTCTTACTGAAACCCCGACGAAGGACAAGGCTTGGAAGTTCAAAGATAACTGAGTAAATAATGTATTTCAGGAAGAGACTAGAGTTTTACCTCCCTAGAGATCTGTGTCATCTTTCCAGGAGAAAGAGACTGGGGCCATGGAGAGATCCACAGTGCCTGCTGCATCCTGTTCCCACCAGGACACATATTTATTTCTGTCCCCAGGGGGAGAGGACAGAGGCGGCTTTTGACTTCTCTTTCCAAAGAACATGTTCTCATTTCAAAGAGTATACTTCTCATTTTCTAAAGAGAAAGGAGAAACAGCTGTTTCTCTCCATACAGTCTGTAAATCATATCTTGGGGACTTTTAATTCACAGTAGTAATCAGAGTACAAGGAAATGGCTGCTCTGTGGCTTTCAAGAACGTAGAGTAACTGAGGACTCGATCCAGACTATGTAGTCATTTCTATATGTAATAATAACCACATCCCTGAAAATAGGGCCTATGTAAAGAATAATACAACTAAATGCAAATATTTAAAACTTAACAGGCACAGCCTTCTTACATTCTATGCTAGAAAGTTTGCAACACCTTACCATTAAGTTGAGAAGGAACTTCGAAGGCAAGGAAAGAGAAACAAAACAGTTAGAAGGACTATGTTTAAAAGAGCTCTGTATGAGGTTACTGGCCAGTGGAAATGAAGGGACTCTGGAGGGTGACAGCCTTCTCGGCTTATGAGAAGTGTTCACTGTCCAGAAAAGCATACTTTGGTGACTGCTCAAAATTTAAAACAATCATTATCTCTACAATTGTTCCTGGGCACAAATCAGATCAACAAATGTACACAGCCACCAAAGAGGTCAAAACCCTGACACTCACTTCCAACGAGCCCACACACACACACACACACACACACACAAAATGGTGACAAGAAAACTACATGAAGAGCAGGAGTCAAGGAGTTTCAGAGCTGGGAACAAGGAAGATATTTAGTCTTTTCTGGCCTAATTACAAGACTCTCCCACTTGTACAGTAAGAGCTTTGACCGAGGATCTGCCCAGCAGGATTTCAGTTTCAGACTCGTAAGAGAAACAGAAATATTCCGGACCTCAAACATCCACAAGTTCTCTACTTTCCTCAGCCCTTTGGACTAAGAAGAAGCTGATCAGAGTTTCAGCTAGCAAACTGTAAACAGAAACGATTAGTGTCTACAGGTGCAAATTTCCTATGATGAATGTGATCACTGTGTATACTAAACTGTGCCGATAAACAATGAGTAAAAAAACAGAAATGGCAAGTGTTACTTCAAGATAAATCATTAAAAGCCAGTATTCCTTGTCTTGTCCTGGTCACCTTAATAGACATAGTGCTTCTACGTATTACACCTTGGATCTCACACCATGGAGAAAGCTGTATGTGTGGAATCATGGCGGACTTCGCACAAGTGAGAAATTAGTTCACGTATTCACGGTTCTGAGATGTGAAGCGTTTGTTACCCCAGCGTCGCCTAACCCAGCAGTCCTCACTCAGAGATGAGCTTGTCCCACTGGGAAGAATACCGATATCTTGTGAGATTTCTGCCTGTCACAACTGGGAAAGAAATTCTACCATCACCCATTAGATGAGGACAGGGATATATCAACCAGTCCTATGATGATGCACAGGGCAGCCCACTATAGTCCCCCGCTAAAATGTCACCTGTATCAGTCCTGAGAAAGCCTCTGTCCATCCTACCTGCACCCACTGGGCACTGCAATGGTCCATGACACACTGGTGAGTGAAAAATCCCAAACTTCTACAGCAATCTTGATAAATCATTTTCTGAGAGTGTGAAGCTGCCTGAGTCCAGTCAAGCCCACAGTCTAGTCTACACAGTTATTTGTCATGTTTTTAACGTCATCACTTCCCTGCTCAGCACAGTCAGGGGTTTCAGTCGGACTTGACACACCCTCCACTTCCTGTCCCACGCCACTGCTCTCCGTCCCTCGGTCCATCTTCCTGGCCCTCTCACCAGCCTCCTAGCTGCCCACACTTTCCTGCTTTGCCCTAGAGGAGTGTCCCAGGTGAAGGGCCTTCTTCCTGACCTGCTCCTTCTCCAGACAGCTGAAAGCTTTTCCCTGCACGGAGGGTTCTGCTCTGCAGCAGTCTCCTCGGTGGGCTGCGAGGCATCCCCTGGTTACTGCCCGGAAATAGATCCCACTCAGCGTTTTTACCTCATTACTCATTTTTTGCTCTTTTTGTTGTCTTTTCTACAAGTTAATGCCTACCTGGAATTTTGCCATGCATTTCTTTATTAATGATTTCCGTTATCAGAATTAGCTGTATAAAGCAGCTTTAATATCCACTTTACAAAATTTCTGGACCTAGAATCTGCATTAGATAATTTTAAGGATTTGATACATATTTCCTCAAAAGACACCAGAATGAACAGAAGTACACTGAGAGAGACATAGAACACTCACAAGATAATAATTTCCATTGTGCTAAATATTATCCAAAGATTGTTCACTTGCATTTTATTCACCACTTAATTTTCTATTAAAAAGGTGTTACTTTTGGATACCAATTTTATTTTACTTTTCAAAGTGAAAATACGAACTTGAAGGTCACATATAAGACTTCAGTATTGGACATGGTTTCTTTATTATATCCATGAGCCAAAAAAATGTCTAACAAATTCTATGTTTTGTTATATTTTACTCTCCTGGCATCACAGGTAACGATGAGATTCCTTGTCCTGTATTTTAAAGAGGATTTTTGGATGACCATTAAATCCAGTTGAAGAAATACAGGAGCAAGTAGAACAGTCCCTAATGCTGCAGTGGGTTTCAACTTACACTACAGGATCAAGTTACATACTTTTAAAAGAAAGTCCTACAAATAATATCAATGGAAAATAGTAAGATTTCTACTCAGCTTCAACTTTCAAAATAGGTTTTAGAAAGTTCGATCAATTCTATACTTACCATTAGTAGACCCTCAAAAAACTGCAAAACAATACTTAGGAAAATATAAATTCAAACTAGGGAACCTCTGGGGATAATTGAAAACTAACGGGCACTTAATATTTTTCTTAGTAACTGTTGGAAGGACAAGTGGTCCTGGGGAAGGGGTATATATACATCACACAGCGTGATCCTTTATTAAATCCTCTTTCCTTTCTCTCCTACTTCCCTCCTCCTTTCTCAAAAATCTCCTTTCCCCAATTTCATTCTTGTTGTTATTCATCTTATGTTTATAATGTATAATGTTTACTTTCATTTAGATTATTAGGTTCTGATACTCAGTATGTCTTTGTTGCACTTGTTTTTTCCAAACCCTCTCCCTGCCTTTTCTCTTCCCCACATTCTCTTGGGTCTCCTCTCATTCGCAAGTGATCTCTCCCTTTGTCTCCAGCCATCCCTTATCATATTTTTTGGACTTTGCCTTACTCAAATGAGATACCATACTGTACACAAGCTTAGGCATTCAGGGTTTTGCGTGGGTTTTTTTTTGTTTTGTTTTGTTTTGTTTTGTTTTGTTTTTTGCATTCAGTTTTGAGAAAGGATGTTCATCTTGAATGAAACTGAACTGTCATGCTATAACTAACACTTCTGCAATTTCTTTGTGAAATGACACAAAGTAAGAAAGACTATGTTAAAGTTCAATCTAAGTGACTGAAGAAAAAGTCTCCAGCAGGAATGAACAGGAAAGAAAAAAAAATTCTTAATTAATGTGCTAGTGGACTGAGAAATAGTTTTAATAAAAACAATTTTCCTAAAACTAAGATAAAAATACAAGCCTTTCAACTACCGTTCTTCAAACATCTCAGTATGTTCATTAAAAACAAAACTATTTTCAGTAGTAGTTTCACTAGAAAGTACTTTAAAATTAAATATATTGACAAAATTGGTACAATTTGTGGAGTAACGATACCCATGTTAATGCAACTATTTGATTCAGAGCTTAAATAACTTTCCTATAAAGTCCTGAGTCATTTGCAAAACCACAGCTTCCTCCAAGAGGTTAAATGACTATGGAGAGAAATGGTCTACCAAGTAGAAAAGTAATACGTAGATAATATATCCAAGCATCTGGGGACTTGGCGGTGAAACCACAAGCAATAAGCCAGTCTTGAGACACAGCTATACTGAATAGATTTTATTTTACTGATAGCATTATTCACTGAAGGATGTGAATAGGAATAGAACACAATAGGGGCTTCCTATTAAGATTTTGTTAATGATTTTGCCATACTGTCTCCTGATATTTGACTTCTAAAAGTAATACAACTTGGTTTGTATATGAACAAAATCTTGTATATGGAAAATTTATTTTAAGATTAAGCAAAGATTAACTACAAATTAATATTAATGAAGTCCATTGGATAAGGCACCAATCAGACTACATAGCAGTGAACTTCTGCATTGAAGGATGTTGAGTTTAATAATAAAGAAAGCATTGGTTGTATACTTACTAATGGGTGAAAAATGAACTTTAATTCATTTGCTGATTACTAAAATGGTAGTATGTAAAATGTCAGAAGCTGTTTTGCTGGGCTTTTTCAAGAACAAAAATAGAGGTGTGGGAGAACAGGTGCTTTAGATACACATTGCTTGGTATTCCATCTCAGTGTGTGTTTGAAAATTTTGTGTGTTGATGTGCTTCGTCCTAAAGCAATCATTTTTCCTGCCTGGGCAAAAGCAGATGATCAAAGAGTAGACAAATTTGGAGTCATAGATGCTTTTAATTCTATATTTTCTGAATTAACAAAGATTGCTTTAAAACCTGGAAATTGACAGACTTTTCATACTTGGAAAGACTCACAATATATGTGAAATATATATTTCACTCATTTTCACGCTAAATATTTTCAGTGAGCTCCTATTCTGAGTTCTGGGAACTGTTCAAGAACTGGGAATATTTACAAACAAAAAGTAATCCCTCTTCCCCTGTGAATTTCATATCCCAGTAAATTGACTTCCTTTGTGTTTTTTCGTCTCCCTTGTACAACGGAGAACATTTACAAGGTGTAGTGTTTAGTTACCTGGAGAGCAGTAACCTGGGAGCGTGCAGCTTCTGCTTTGAGTCTTAGGGGAAGCACGTACAGAACTTATTACAGCTACATAAGTGTTTAAGGGAGAAAAGCAAAAGTTTATGAGTAAATTACCTGAGACCCACAAAAATGTGTTATGTAGATAAAGGAAGCACATAAAAGGTAGATAAAAGGAGGGACAGTATATGAGACGTGAGGCAATGGCGCAGGCATGCTCGATGTGTGGCGGGTCCTAGGAAACAGGTAATTGTGGGACATGAAGGTCCTGGTGACAGTGGGCATCATATATTATTCACATAAAACTTTCGGTAGTGTCATGGTGAAAGGGGATACGTGAGGGATTTAGAATGAGAAAAATGACCAGATTTGTAGATGCTCCTGTTGGGGAAAAAGAAAATAAGTCTAATTTCAGGGACGCTGTCAAATCTATGGCAGTATGGTAGTAGTGCTGAGGCAGATGGCAAACCTGTGCTTTCCAAGAAGGGAACTAATAATCATATGATCTATAAAAAATAGTCAAACTTAATTAAAGATGGAAATGTGATTTCCTTAATTATATTACCAAGTTTTAAAAATTGTATAACACAGAAATAGATCATTCCAAAATTCAAAATATCTCATGGCAGACTTAATTCCTGACTATGGATAAAGAAGTTCTCAATGTCGATTGTGATCATGATGTATATATAAAATGTACCAATAAAATTGAATTAAAAAATATATCTCATCTGGGGAAGGAATTGCGATGAAACAGAGAGGAACGAGGACATTTTAAAGGGAAAGAACTTGAGCATTTACTTACTATTGTCTCTGAGTTTTTTACATGCTTGTATAAGAAGGTTTGCAAGTTCTACTAATAAAAACTGAAAAGAAAAAATAAACTGAACAGTTATAGTGGGGCTGAAAAAGAGGGAACAGTTAGGTAGACCAACCTAAATCTCTCCAAGTTTTCTTGCTCATTTCAATGCTATTTGATCTTGCTAGAAAACTCAGAATTCAAGTTAGAAATTCTAATTTTGTCAAACACTTAGTACCATTTAGCAAATAAAATATATTTAATAAGAAAACTTTTTAATATGTGACACAGAAGTTACTTTGGAGATTGTTTATAGAAAAAGATGATTCACAGGTGTGAAATGACACGTCCGTGAATTGTACATGGAGATCTGGCTCAAAGACAAACAGGAGTCTCCTTGGCCCCCAGCTAGTGAAGGAGCAAGGGTAGCCTGGGGCACGGCTGGCCCTTGGCCAGCTCGGGCGCCTACTAGCACAGTTCTCTGTCACTGATGCCATCTTCCCAGTGGCACTGTGCCACTCTTGCTGTGTATTTGGGAGACACCCAGAAAGCTCAACCCGAGTAGGCAGCAGAGGGTTCTTGCGCTGTGGCTGCCAGACTCTCAGGCCGCCAAATCAAAGAACACTTAATGCTATGCTGCCAAGGAAGACTGAGCTGGAGCTTGTCTAACTTTCTGGGTGTGGTGCTTCCTTAGCCAAAATAATACAAATCAAAGTTAAGGATAAAAAATAAATATATACATTGGTGAAATCAGCAGTACAGCTGGAGCAAAATGATGGTGTCAGGTGATTTCCAAATCACCAAACTTCCATACAAATTGCAGAATATATATTATGAAAGAGATTATATTTAAATCCCTGAAAAGATGAGCCCCTCACACAAGCAAATACGAAACTTCATGTTACCCAGAATAATTGAACTGCTTATCAATAAACTGAAAAGCTTAAACATTCCCCAACTCCTACCAACTGCAAAATCACTTGGATTTAGATTGCTTCTATAGGGACAGTTCTAATTTTTATTTTTGCTACAGAAACAAAACAGGCTAGGAATACAATACAGAGATGATATTACACAGTTACTTTCACTGAAACGTTCTGCCACATATTTGGCCTTTCTATTAGAAGTGCTAAAAATCATATCTTATTGCATACCTATTCTAGCTTTGAAAAATTTTGGAGGGCTATCTAAATATAGTTAGAATTATATATCAAATGGACACAGCATTGTCTTTATGTATTGCTTAGTAATTCTGTTAAAGCATAGAAAATACTACTGATAAGATCTTTTTTTATTATTTATAGAAAATAAAAATGACTAACTCAAAAACTCATCTCCTTCTTGAGATATAAAAACCAGAACTCAGGTCCCATAGTTATCTGGTTGGTATTAAAATCTTAAATCTGAATGATGAAAATAATCTCTTACACGTAAAACTGAAGAGGCAGCCTCTTTTTGCCCCAGGCCTTTGAATGAGCACATTACCTTCTCCAGCTGCCTGTCACTGCACCCTCTGCTGGATTTTCTGAATAGTGAGCCCGCCCATCTCAGTCTCTCAAGGTCAAAAAGAGTTTCTGCACCACAGCCCAACTTTCCTGTCTATTTCTGGAACCTGCACTCCAGGCCAAGCTGTGTAATAGCGGTTCCAGCAGGGACAGTGGGCCTTTTGGCTGGCACCATTCAGACTGCTGGGTGGTGGCTCACTCTTCCCCAGTACCACAGGGCTGTCGTACAGACCCAAAGTTTGAATTCTGCAAGCCAAAGTCATAGGTTGATTGTTATGCACTGCGAATTTTTTTTAAAAAGTGTTTTTGTGGGAAAAAAAAGTGTTTGAAGTCAAAAATGTATCTCTACACATTTTCCTATTGGTGTACATGGACACATGTACACACATAGATCACACATAGCTTGACAGAGATTTGCATATGTACAAAGATACACACAAATATTTAATTCTCAAATACATTGTAGACAACTACATGGTAGCACTCGGTTTGCAGATATTGATAAGCTGTATTTTAGGAGTTACTGTAAAACTAGCAAGTCAGGTAACTTCTTCAGTTAAGTGGTAGTGTGATACTCCTATATTTTGATTCTAAAATACAGCATAACTTGAGTCTCATTGAAAAATCATGCTGCAACTGGTAACATAAGGGATTGATTTCCCATTATAAGTTATCATTTGGTGAATCCCAAAGATAAAATTTTGATTTCTCTAAATTCATTCAGAAGCTTGAGCAGCTTTTCTTTCTTTTTGTACAAAGTAGAAAGCTGAAGTGCTGTGTGTTTTACAGCTGTACATTCACCTAGATACCCTACTTGTTAAGACCTCTGCCAGAGTAACAATGGAACTGTCAGAACTGGTTCACCTTTAGCTTCCCAATCCTATACTGTTTCCTAATCAGATGGGAGGGCGTTTTATATCATGTAGTTTCTAAATTATTTATTAAAAGCACAAAGAAAAAAACAGAAATGGATCTGGAAATAACAAGTACAACCTAACAAAACGGTTTGGTTTCAATGATAATCCCTGAAACAAATTGACCTTTAAAACTGGATTAACACGGGGCTTTCAGTTTAAATACTGAGCAATGCTACATGTCACTTTCTGTTCTGACTTTTCTCTCTCTCAGTCTAGGTCAGTCTTCTTTGATGAACTTACTGAAAAACAATGAATTACTTCTTGCTCCCCTTTCCCTGACACCATGCTGAGAAGCTGGTTCCAAACTCCTCCGTGCTGATCGTCTAGAATAACACGCTCTTTCCACTCACACACCACGCCATAACATAGGCCAAGTCCTCCATGTGTCCTCAACCCCTACCTCCTACTTGTCTTTCATTCTTTCCTACGAAACTGTTCCTGGATTGTACTGTTGTCGCCCCAGGCACTACAGTCAGGAACAAGGCGTTTCCCTCTGTCATTACCCCATATTGGTCTCAGCCTCCTGGTCCCCACTGCAGGTCATCACGCTATGCCTTGACTCTAGCGTCTGCACAGTGACTTTCTGCCCACCCTGCAGTGCAGGACCCACCGCATGAAGCCTTGGGGGACGCCCTGTCTCTGGCTTTGCTCTTCCTCTTGGAACTTGATGTGAGCATCGAGTGTGTCCATGTCATTCAGCCCCATGTTGCTTTATCTTGACATGAAAGTCTATACACTGCTTTTACTTTTTAAATAAGCACTAACTTGAATCTGCTTCCACCTTGAAAACATGCCATAAGGACGCTCTGTTGGACTTCAAAATAGACACAAGTTCTTCACACTTCACGTCTTTAATAAGCTCATTTTCTTAACCATGCAGACAGGAGCACAGGCGTTCCTTGCAACGGCATGTGCCCACAGTACATCAGTATTATCAAACACATTGGAGTCAAAAGGACCTTAGAAATCACTAGGCAAGAGTCACTATCTTGTTAGTTACTCAGATTAGGCTAATCTCAGATTAGGTAATCAATTACCTCAAGTAGTTTGCCTGATGTCAGGTACTAACAGAGCCAATCCTCCAATCACAGCTTCCAAAACTTGATTCCCTCATCATATGACTGAAAGAGCTGTGCAACAGGACAGATTTCTGTAGTCACTCTCTCATGAACACCCAGTTCACTTTATTTTCACTTCTCTTCCTCCAGATTATTATTCTTTGTCACTGCCTTCTCTGTTTTTTTCTTCTGTTCATATTCTTTCTCTGGTTCTCTTTGGAATATTCCAAATGTACAGGTATTTATCTCCTTTAAATCCCAGTAGTCTTTAGTTTACATCTCTCACTGAATTCATCACAATCTTCCACACATAACAGTCACTGATATTCTCATTGTGTTCCTTAGGGAAGCAAGTTACTGCAGAATGGGCTCATGGTGTGATTAGTCACAGACTGTGTCAGTCTGTGAAGTTTGGTTAAGAGAAGCTTAACTAAATTGGCTGGGCCATTCCACACTCTAAGGTGTGGAAGACCCTGTCGGGTGCTCCCTGTCTGGATGGTATCAAGGGAAAAGGAGAAGGACGAATCATCTTCCATTTTTTGAAGGAGCTGAAGTCTTCACCTTGACCTTGAATGTCATCCCTGGCTTCCAGCTCAGGTGCTTCCATTTAAGGTATGAATCCTACAGCCTTCCAGTGTGGACTCTTCAGGCTTCCATCCTAGACCCATGGGCCTCCCGGTACAGACTCACATGGGACACTGCGGTTGGCTCCAGTCAATCAACTAAATCCTCCAGCCTCCAGTGTGCAGACAAGTCCTGTGAACTCTTCCTTATTCACCTCTGTAGGTGGTCACTGTAAGCCTGTATTATAAATTCATGTATATTATATATCTTCTGTTATATCCATTTCTCTAGGAAATACTGACCGATACACACAGTTTTATACAGGTCTTTTAGCCTTACTCTTTTAATAGAGCAGCAATGAACTGCACATCATTCCATTTATCACTGGATATAGTTGGATGAGTGATAAATTAGTTACTACTCAGCAACTGATCTATCTGATTCAACATGTGTTATGGCTTTTTGAGTTTGCTAATGCTTATATTTTGTTATTAATAGAACTGCAATAATAAACCACAGAAAACAAATACTGAACCTTTTCAGTCATACTTGATCCATCTTTATAGATCATATACTCTCGGAAAGAAAGAATCCTTTATGTTCTTCACACTGTATCATTGGTAACAGAGACTGCACACACATTTAGGTTAACATTAGCATGAAAACACTGAGACAGGAAATGGCGAGGGCGTTAGTATCAGAAATAGGAGAATCACACTCCCAGCACTCCAGAATTCCAAACTCAGATGCGAAAATCTTTAGAGCTTGTCTTGATTAGCAAAAAATGATTTTAAAGACCTCAATGTTAAGGGTCTTTAAACAGTATTCCTCTAACACGAGGCAGGAGCGTAAGAAACACTCACAGGGAACACGTACAGTCAGGTCTAGGATGAGGCTGTTTCTCAGAAAAGCTGATGGAGTGAGTCATTCATACTGGCAAGTTCCTTATTCATCCTTTTAGAATCATCCTTGTTATTTACTTTCCCCATGAGAAGGGGAATTTTCAAACTCACAATCCATTTGAAAGTAGGTGAAAATAATGCAAGCAATTTTCCTTGAGCCCAATAGCCTTTCTTGAGGAGATCATAAATCTGAAATGCTTTCTGCTTTTCTCACCCATGTTGCTGGACCATCACTTGAACAGTTGTGATTCCCACTGTGCCTCATGGACTGTGAGCAGAGCAGCAGCTCAGGATTCACACCCCCAGTCCCTCGCTCGTGCACGTCATCCCAGCTCAGAGTGGAAGCTTTCTACAAGAATGCCTTAATACAGCTATAAGCCAAAACTGCCTGGACTCAGAGCAAGATTTTCCAGGTGAGGGGGTCAGACAAACTGTTGTCAGTAACTCGCATGAGTCACAAATAATAAACAAAGTATGTTCAAACATCTCTGCGATGCAGATTCACCAACTGGGTTCACCTGTGCAAAGTGAGGTTGAGTGGGGCTCACCAGCAACAGAAAAGCAGCCCAAGCACTAATTAATGAAGCACAAACTAAATGTACCTTGTAAATGCACAGTGACATCACGTATTTACATCTCCCAGCAAAACAAAGTCTATCCTTTGGCAAACTTTTCTAATTGAAATCCATTCAGATGTTTTCAAGTAACTTTGTTGAATAAAGAGTACCAGACATTAATGGTCATGAATCTGCCATATACAGAGTTGTATAAAGGCAAGAAATACTTTATAACTTGGCACATTAGAGTATTTTTTCTTCTTTCTGTGTTATGTCTTTTTTCCAAACTCAGTTTTATCATACCATCACACTTCACATATGCATGACCACAGAACTCATTAGGGAACCCTTCTACAAGCTCACAGATCTCAGAAGTTCAAGATTTAGGAAAATCCCAATGAAAATTCAACCTAAACATATTCTGTAGGGATTAATGATGAGCCAGTGACATCTTCATCCAAAGGGACCGTGGGTTTGACTATATCCAAATCACTCTTTCAACTGCCTCATAAAACAAAGCTCCAATAAATTTCAGAAATACTTCATTATCTATTGTATGAGATTGTTAACTTGCCTGCATATTCTTTCTTAGGTTGACTGGAAAAGCTTTATTTGAAAGCAGAGCAGTCTCCAGAGAATCCTGCTAAAATGTTTATCCACTAAAAGTAACTCAAAGCCAGTTAACTGTCCAATGAAAATAACTAATGTTAGAAAGTCTTCTACAAACACTTACTTTGGGCTCCTGTGCATGTCTTTATATCTGGCTTTAGAGTTAAACCTTGGAGCAGTAGAGCATATTCCAGATCCAGCACGTCAGCAGATGTGAACAGACCCTGTGGAACATGAGCGCCACCGTGGTGACGGCTGCAATCTCCAGCCCTGCTCAGGGCACTTTCCCTGTTTCCACAGAAACAACGTGTTGGAGACTGCACTCAAAAAGAAACAACCACATTATTTTCTATTGTGTATTTTATAATATTTAGTAAGTTTGGAACAATTCCTATGTACCCTCATGTGATCCTCAAAACAGTCCTAGGAGTCCCACAATAAAAAATACTGCAGAGGCCTGAAATACCTGCTTGGTTCAAGTTACCTTGAGTCAAGGTATTCCAGGTCAGGGTTTCTCATAAAATTGGATGAGGCTTCTGTTGCACATGTGTAGAAAACTTATCCTCCTCTTCTTCCTCCTCCTCTTCCTTCTCATCTTCTTCTTCTTTATCCTCTTCTTCCTTCTCCTCTTAGCCAATGGCAGTCTCTCTTCCTCAATAAACCTCCTCATCACAGTGTCTTTATTTTCTAATTAGATTTATGGTTAGAATCCTGCCATGATTTGAATGTTTACATCCCTTGCAAAACTCCCATTCAGGGCCAGGGATTCAGCTCAGTGGTTCCGGTGCCTGACTTGCAAGTGCAAGGGCCCAAGTTTGGTCCCCGCTCACCACATAAGACAGTGCCAGGCATGGTAATTCCAACACTAGGGAGACAGAGGCAGGAGGATTGCTGAGTTTGAGGCTGAGTTCAGGACCAGCCTGAATTACAAAGTGGACCCTGTATCAAAAACAAAACAAAACAAAACAAGCAAACAAAAAAACTAACTAAAAAAATCAAAACAAACAAAATATTCCCATTCAAATTTAAAGACTCAATTAAGAGGTGGACTCAGGAAGAGATTAGGCCATGAGGCCTCCACCTGCATGTTTATGTTTAGTGCCCTGTAGACTTCCCCAGGGAACTACCTAGGCCCTCTCTGGCTCTTCCATCCCTTCGACCACGTGATGCTATGGCACAGGGGGAGAACATCCTCACCAAACTCGCAATCTGCCAGCTCCTTGGTCTTAGAGCTTGGGCTTCTCAGCCACCAGAACTGTGTGACATAAACTGCTATTCTTTAGAAATTACCAAATCCCAGGTGAACACAGACAGACTAAAATGCAATTCAATATTATACATGAAGAAATTCAGGTTTCAAATTAATATAAAAAGTAAGCGTCAAATCTACACCTTTTCAGAACACACTGTTATCTGGCCGGGAGGAAACAAATAGAAGATTCTAAGAGTTCTAGTGATGTCCTTTGTCAATGAGGCGGCAAATATAACTACATCAAGGTATGATCTAAAAATTTTCTAAAAATAGGAAATTTCCATAAAGTGTTACCCACATCATCTCTTTAGCCTCCTGACTAACTCTATATTCAAACTGGTGTTTTGTTTTATTTTGTTTTGTTTTCTTTTGAGACAGGGTCTCACTCTATAGTTCAGGCTGGCCCTGAGCTCAGCCTCAAACTCACAGCAATCCTCCTGCCTCTGCCTTCCAAGTGCTGGGATTACAGGCATGAGCCACCACGCCCAGCACTGTGGTATATGGTACTGATCTCTGGTGGGTGTGGGTCTCCATGCCCAGCATTGTTGTATATGGTCACTGGGGATGGAACTCAGGTCCTTGCACTTGCAAAGCAGGTGCCAGAACTACTGAGCTAAATCCCTGGCCTCAGACTGGTTTTGAAATTACAAATTATAATTTATTCATGTAGTATCCCATCAATTTTAAAATTTAAAAAATCTAGCACAAAGTAGAAACTAAGGAAATAATGAAGATTTTTACTACTTTGGAAGACATGAAAACATTCATCAATGATAAAATTTTATCTCAAAGATTTGTCTCATTTAGTTAACAAATTATACCTGTTATATTAGATGCCAACATTGTAGGATCTTGGTTAAAATACTTTAAACTTCTGGTTGATGTCATAGTTATATGGAAAAATGATCCATTACCCCTTTATATATATATACATTATTAATAGAACAAAAATCTCTTTTTCTTAAATGCTTATACAAAAGAAGTAAGAAACTAAAATACATTTAGCTCCTTATTTTGCATAAAAGATGAAGTTTTGCATAAAATAATTTTGCAAGTTCTACATAGTTTGGTTTTTTTCTTCTTTTTTTAATGTAGATTGTCTTGTTGTGCTTCGGTGATGTTAATTCTGATTGTCAACTTGACAGACTTGCACCATCAGTGAAGTATATCTCTGGGTTCACGTGGGTGGCACATAGCGGTAACCTTGAGTGTTCTGTTGATTCCCTAGCCTTTTTTCCTCTGTGACCTTTCCACATGCTCTCTTGCCACTTGCCATGAAAAGAACAGATTTGTTCAACCATGGTCTTCTTTCATAATGTCTCTGCCTGGGAGCTAGATGACCATAAACTTTAAACCCTCAAAGTATGAGCAAAATGACCCTCTGTTCATTATTTCTGGGTATCCAGTGTGGTCTCAGAGAAAGGTATGCTAATTAATAAGGTGAATTGAACCTGGAGCTCATATATGCCAAGTAAGTCTTCTTCTAGGATATAGGGAATATAATATCACAATCATGTAACACTCTGTTAATATGCATAATTTTGTTTCACTAGCTCTGAAATATTTAAAAATAAGCTTATATTCTATGCAAAAATTAATCTGTAAAATTAAAGCAGTAAATCTCCAGGATAAAGAGAAATTATAATGTATGAGTGTTTACATAATAAAAATAGAAATATTCTGCATGCTAATTCAAGACGGTCTTCTTTTTTGTTGTTGTTTTTTGTTTTTTGAGACAGGGTCTTGCTTTGTAGTTCAGGCTGTCCCTCAGCTCAGCCTCAAACTCACATCACAGTAATCCTCCTGCCTCTGCTTCTCAAGTGCTGGGATTACAAGCGTGAGTCACCACATCCGGCACTGTGGCATGTGGTACTGATTGCTGCTGGGCGTGAGTCTCCACGCCCACTATTGTATGTGGTTTCTGGGGAATCAAACCTGGGCCCTGTGCTAGCAGTCAGTGCTGGAAACACTGAGCTAAATCCCCCGCCTTCAAATCGGTCTTCTTAGAACTCCTCTTCCATAATGCTCTGTGGCTCCCTACCCTCTTAATGTGGTCTAACACTGACTGTCCATAGGCTCCATCACCAAGTGCCACTGACATATGAATTTGGGGATTACATTGTTAACACATGAACACACAGGGAACACATTCAAACCACATTTCTTAAAAGCATACTGTACACCACTTGAGATTCCTACATCTACAAGGTCCTTGTGCTTATGTAAAATAGCAGCCTGGTTGTTATAGAGCATTTGATTTTTTTTTTTTCCATTCTCCTTAAAATGGCTTACACAGTAGGTACCCAAGCATCAATTTTCTTAGAATTGCAAAAGTAAGAAAAGCAATAACTCAATTAGATAATTAGAAAAAAGATGAATAATTTATTTCATATGATTTCTATATAAACTGCAAAATTGTTATAAATGGTAGAAAATAAAATAAAAATTGCTATAAATTCTCAAGAGCAGATTCAAAATTGAATCGGTTTTATTAAACTACCTAATCACTCATCAAATCTCAGTATATGGAAAGCCAGTAGTTGAAAATATTCTGCACTGATGATTTTTTACTTCAATGAAATTATAACCAAAAGCAATTATCATGCCTCAAATCATCAAGAACCATGTTAAATTTTTTTTTTCTTTTCTTTCTTTTTTTTGAGACAGGGTCTCGCTTTGTGGTTCAGGCTGGCCCTGAGCTCAGCCTCCAACTCACATCACAGTAATCATCCTGCCTCTGCCTCCCAAATGCTGGGATTACAGGCGTGAGCCACCATGCCCAGCACTGTGGAATGTGGTACTGATTGCTGCTGGGTGAGTCTCCACGCCCAGTATTGTTATGTGGTTTCCGGGGATCGAACCTGGGTCCTTGCACTTGCAAGACAGGCACCAGAACCACTGAGCTATATCACCAGTCCATACCATTTTAAATTTGAACATAGGAATTATACATTGCTTGCATACAGACTAATGAGGTAGTTGGTATATCTCATTTTTTTACTCTTTCTTGAGTGTACAAAATGTCCACCAAATATGGTTACTGTACTTTAGGGTACTAGTACTTCAGACAGAATCAAATTCAGCCGGGGAAATTATAACAAATGATAAATACAGCTGCTAAGAAGTAGTCATTGGCCGTAATAAGGCACACTGCAAATAACCCATCATATTAGTTGTGAAGTCATTTGCTGGAAACTTCCCTGAGAAACTTCTCCTTGAAGCAAACTGACATACATTGGCAGCTGAGTATCCCTTCTTAGAATGGCACTAGGTAGAATACTCAAACAACTTCAATTATGGAATGCTAGTCCTTTTTATGGAATTATTAACATTACCATAGTCTTAACAACCACACATTCAGCCTCTTAATGTCTTTCTCATATGCTTGAATTCTTTGATGCCTGTGATATTAGGAAGGTAATATCTGCTTATATGAATATAATAACTACAGTGATATAAACAAGAAAATAGCACTTACTGCTACATATTAAGGCACTACAATTTTTGTTTCCTATGAGCATCACTAAGAAGACAAATTTTCTAATTAGGGTCTGAGTGTATTGCTGGAAAGAGGTAGCTCATAAGATGCCTACAGGAATATAATTACGAATAATCTATGAATCTATAGGTAAAGCAAGGGAATGGTTAAAAGCAAGGAGACAAGAAATGCTACAACTTTCCCAATACTAAAGACCAAATTATCATCAGGTTCATAGAAGAGACTTTCTTTTTTTTCTTACTTTTTTGAGACAGGGTCTCTCTGTTGTTCAGGGTGGCTCTGAGCTCACTATGTAGCCCAGGTGAGCCTGGAACTTACAGCAATCCTCCTGCCTTTGCCTCCCGAGTGCTGGGATTACAGGCACAAGCCACCATGCCCCACACTGTGGTATGTGGTGCTGATTGCTGGTGAGCATGAGTCACCACGTCCAGCATTGTTGTATGTGGTTACCAGGGATCAAACCCAGGCCCTTGTGCTTTCATTGGAGGCACAGGAACCGCTGAGCTAAATCCCCAACCACAGAAGAGATATTTGAAAGATGTTTAACCTATTTTCACTAGAATCCAAATAATAAGGAAATCCTGCTACTCTCCTGCTACTGTTTTAATTTTACAGATTATTTTTTGCATAGAATATAAGACATTTTTGGTCTTTTAATGCAATATATGAGTAGTCTTGAAAAGTGTGAAGAGGTGGACACACTTCTCCATGGCCCATGTAGGAGACAACCGATCTTCTCTTTCAAGTCACACCCTGCACCATACATCTGAAGTCTTTTCCAGTGCTACACAGTAACACATATCTCTCACCATGCACTAAACTAAAATTGAAAAGGATCTGAGATCTAAATATTAAAACATAAACATTAACTTTTTTGGAAAATAAGTAGAACTTCTGAAGATACTGGCACAAGAAAACGTTTATTAACAGCATCTCAGTAGCACGGGACTAGCATTCATCTTATCAGATGCTCTTCCACAGCAAGAAAAATTGCCAGAGTGAGGAGATAACCCATATTGTGAAAAAAAATTTACCAGCTATTTCTCAGACAAAGGACTACTATATTGAATATAGAAAGAACTTAAATAATCAGACCCTCTAATTTTAAAGATCCAATTCGGAAACGGGCATCTAAAATGTACACAGATGTCTTAGATGAAGAAGTTAAAACAGCAAATAAACCTATGAAAAAATGTTCAGCATTACTAATCATTTGAGAGATGGAGATGAAAACAACTTTGAGATTTCATCTCACTCCATTATGAATGGCTGCTATCGAGAAAACAACAGCAAATGCTGGCAGAGTTGTGGGAGGAATGGAATCCTTCCACACTACTGGGTGAGATGGTAGACTAGTGGAACTACTGTAGAAATCATAATGAAAATTTCTCATAGGACTGGTGCTTCCATTTGGCACAGCTATTCCCCTGCTGGGTATCATCTCCAAAGAACTAAAAGCATGATTCCACAGCAATATATGTGCACAAGGTTTATAGTGGCACAGTTTGTAATGTTTTATCTTGGAAACAGCCCAAATGCCTTTCAACTGAAGACTAGGTAAAGATGTGAGTTAAAAAAAATAAAATAGAGTACTTCTCAGCCATAAAAAATGATAGGTTTGGATGTGAGGGTGATCTGGCTGCGACATCTGTCACCTCATTGATTGCCACAGTTGATTTGGCTGATCTGGCTGGCTAGGTGGGTGTTCCCTTCCTCCCTCACCACTGCTTGTGTGTCCCTCCCAAAGCTCCACACTTGGTGGAAGAGGATGACCACCCCTGATAGAGGAGGACCGTTTCCTCGATCAAGGGTATACGAGTAGCTGCGCTTCCCTGCTAGAACCTCCAAACAAGCTCTCAAGAATGATAGGTTAGAGAAATTTACAGTTGAATGGATGAACATTTAGGTCATGCCCATAAGTGAAATAAATAGAATACACATGTGTAAATATCAAATAGTTTCCCAGTTTGATAAACTGTGAGAGTAAATGCTGACCAAAATGTATAATAAATAATGTAAAATAGGGAGTAAAGACTTAAAATAGTAGGGGAAGTAGGGAGGGCATATGAGAAAGGAAAAAAAAGGGAAGGGAAAATAAGAGAAAAGAAGGAAAAACAGAAACAAAATTTTTATCAATAGGAGGGGTGGCAAGAGGAAATGTAGATGAACAGGATTATAATGTATAGCTAAAATGTACTAATAAACGTAAAGGACAATAAAATAACGGACCTGTGACCGACTTTGTAGCATATTCTTTACTCATTCCCCACAGTTTCATAGGAGCTCTGGAATAAATAACACCTAGGTTCTGTGTGTATACAAAGTGCTTAATACCTCAAGGAAGACAAAAGTGCTCTCAGAGACTGTTCAAGCAGGCACTAAATAAGTATAAAATATCAGGCTACTTACTTTAGCCATAAGGTCATACATTGAGAGCATCACCAAGGATCACAGGAACAACCTCAGAATGATAAAGAAATAGAAGTTTTGTACTATCACCCTCCTCCCCCAAGAACAACATTCAGTTTGACAGCTATTCACAGACAAGTTGTTCTGTGAGAATCCAGAAGTCAGAGATATTCCAGTACATGCCTGGAAGTATAGATCTTAGAAAAGAAACACAGAAGAAGCTAAGAACAATGTCATAGCATCTGCCCCGCTTCTCCCATATCAACACAACTGAGTGCTAGACACACCCCTTCACCTGCAGTTTCTGCATCTAAGGAAGTGAGAGGCTTGTGACTAGCACCTGGATCCCAGCTCTCAGATACACAGCACGCTGCCTGAGGCTCACTCTTTCCTTGCCTCACTGGGTTTGCTGGGATTATCACCTGAGAATTTGGGACAGGCTGAGACAGAAAAGAGGCTATAAACCCTACAAATAGCTCCAGAGACAACCAAGAAGCCTGTCCTTTAGGCAGCCAGGACACTTTGCCTGCCAAGTCCCTCCTCCAGCCACAGACACCAACAAGAATTTGCACAGTTGGGCCAGGGGTTTAGCTCAATGGTTCCGGTGCCTGTCTTGCAAGCTCAAGGGCCTGGGTTCGATTTCCTGGTAACCACATACAATACTGGGAGACTCACATCCAGCAGCAATCAGTACCACATACAACAGTGCCAGGCCTAGTGGCTCACACCTGTAATTCCAGCACTTGGAAAGCAGAGGCAGGAGGATTACTGTGATGTGAGTTTGAGGCTGAGCTGAGGAACAGACTGAGCTACAAAGCAAGACCCAGTCTCAAAAAAAAAAAAAAAAAAAAAAAAAAAAAAAAAAAAAAAAAAAAGAATTTGCACAGTTAACTGTCCACTTCCCCCAGGCCAACTTCCAGGAAGAGCCCATAAGATCAAAGCAAGACTCTGATGAAGAAGGCCAGCTGGACTATAGAACAAGGTATCTAACTATGAATACTTCAAGGCATTTCCCTAGAGAAATTAGACGGGAGCACCTCAGCAACCAGCTGGGCTTAGCAGGACTGAGATAAGGCAGATGATCCTATGAATTCCCCACCAGACAAGCAGAAGGTGTGGACAAGATGCATTCACTGGAAAATACATCAGAGAGCTCAGTCTCTAATGATGCTGCCTGTGGAAGTCACTTCTTGCTAAACACTAATCAGGAAAAGACTGGAGAAAGAGACCGTTTCTGCTTATGGGAAGACAACCAGGAAAGGCTTCACTGAGCATGAAAAACAAGGAAACAGGATAACATGAAAAGGGCACCCTATGTCACCCCACAGAAATGCAGATCTACAAATTACCTGGCAAGATAATCAAGATCATTCTTTTAAGAGACTTCAAGAGAACCAAGCAAAAGGTGTCAGAAAAAAAGAATGTATGGATGGAACAAAAATGTTAAAAGGGACAAAGTGACCACTAAAAAGAACTAATAAGACATTCTGGCACAAAAGAAAACATTAACAGAACACAAAATTACACTAGTGACTTTCAACAACGGAGTTGATCAGTGAATACAGAACTAAGTTGTTCAAATTTTCCCATCTTAGGAAGGAAAAGGACAGAAGAATACAAGTTTGAGAAGCATAAGGGATCTATTGATATCATGGAGCAGATGAATATGTGAATTCTGGGAAACTCTGAAGGAGGAAAGAGAGAAAGGACAAAAAGTACTTTTTAAAAGAAATACTGTCTGAAAAATTATGAATATTGAAAAGGACATGGATACCTAGATTGGTGGTGCTCAAAGGACCACAAGCAAGACTGACTCAAAGAGCAAAGCCCGAAGGCAAACATAATCAAATTGTCAAAAGAAAATTTGAAAGTAACAGAGAAAATATACAAACCACATAAGGGAACTCCCATAAGGCTACTGCAGACTTGTCTGCAGAAACATTACAAGACAGAGAAGAATGGGATTATCTATTCAATGTGGTAAAAAAATGTAAAACAATGTGCCAGACAAAAATACTATATACAGCAAAGCTGTCCTTCAGAAACTACAAGAAAACATATTTTCAGACAAACCAAAGCTGAGGGAATTCAATAGACCTGCACTGCAGAAAGTTTTTAAAGTTGAAACAAAAGGCTGCTAATTAGCATAAAAATCTGTGTGATCAAAAAATTCCATGGTAAAGGAAAAAAATCACTAAATTCCTAAGTTTTAATAAATAATGGTATTATGAAGTCATATGTCTGTAGTATAAACATTGAGTGGCAAAACTAATTGAAAATAGCTATAACTACAATAATTTATTAAAGTATATATATTACAGAAATATAAATTGCAACATCAAAAACATTAAAAGCTGATAGGATAAGGGATACAGAGCTTTTGTATATCATACAAGATAAGTTATCTTCCTAAAATATCCTTCAGCTCTTTAAAAATAGCTGTCACCTGTTTTTACAATGGCTTTGATAACCTGAAAGAAAAATTCCACAGTGGAATATGGGCTAGGATTGCCTGTCATGTGTGAGGCCTTGAGTTCAACCTCCAGCACAGAAAAACAACAGGAAGAACTCACATATAATTCTACAGAAACCACCACAACACAGTGAAGGAGAGCAAAAAGGACAGTGAAAAAACAATCAACAAAAGGGCACTAGTACATTCTTAACAATAATTACTTTGCACATTAGTGGATTAAAATTTCCAATAAAAACACACATTTTAAGAGACTCAACTATATGTTACCTAAAAATGAATTCACCTCGCTGTTGAGGACACATACTGACTGGAGGTGTATGTAGACTGAAGACACACAGACGGGAAAAGACCTTGTACGCACATGAAAAGCAGGGACAGCTGTACTTATATCAGACAAAACAGACAGCCCAAAAGTTGTGAATCAAAGCAATGAGTTTCATCACAGAACAATGAAAGGCTTCATTCATCAAGTTGATATTTCATAAACATATAACATTCAATAGCAGAATGCATAAATAAATAAAGCAGATGGACACTGATCTAAAAGAACAGATAGATAGAATGCAATAATAATAGTAGGGAACTTCAAGACTCAAATTTCAACAATGGGTAAATTACCCAGAGAGAAGGTCATAAAGGTAACCTTGGGCTCGAGACCAAATGAACTTTAAACCAAATGGATTTGACACACACAGAACATTCCATCCTACGGGAGTGAAGCACACATTCTTCTCAAACTCATATGGAAAATTTTCCAGGATACAGTATACTTAAGGCAGTTACTCTCTCCATTCTTTACATAAAAACTAAAATTTTAAAAAGTCATTTATACACAAGGTAATTATTAATGTATCAATAAAACCAGTAAAATTGAAGTGCCAGCAAGTGAAATCATTCCTAAATATAATATAGGTCAAAGAATTTAAAAAGTAAACTGGAAAATATTTTGAGACAAATGAAACTGGAAGCACAAAATACCAAATTAAGTGATAAAGAACAAATCAAAAATGAAAACTGATAAAGAACAAATCAAAAATGAAAACTGATAATCAACACCTACATTAGTACAGAATATATATATGTATATATATACACATACATACATATAAAGTCTCTATATAGTATATATACATATATATAGTCTATATATAGACAAGGTATGCACATATATATGTACATACATATGTACATATATATATATATAGTCTATATATAGACTATATATATATATATATATATATATATATATATATATATAGTCTATATATAGACAAGGTCTTGCTTTGTAGTTCAGGCTGATCCTGAACTCAGCCTCAAACTCAGCCTCTGCCTCCCAAGCGCTGGGATTACAGGCATGAGCCACCACGCCTGGCACTGTAGTATGTGGTTCTGATTGCTGGTGAGTGTGAGTCTTCATGCCCAGCACCGTTGTATATGATTACTAGGGATTGAACCCAGGTCCTTGTGCTTGTAAGGCAGGCAATGGAACCACTGAGCTAAATTCTCAGCTCCAGAAGAAATATTTTTGACAATTTAACATGGTAGCATGCCAAAGTTAATGGAAAGAAGGATGTGAACTCCAAAAAGAAATATATCAAAAAATAGAAAAGAACAATGAAAATTAGCTATTTTTAGAGTTTAAATTAGACTGAGAAGAATGAACTTACATAAGTAACAAGAGAAGAATTTACAAGTGATTCCACAGATGCATAAAAGTCATAATAGAAATGGACTAAATACTAAACATATACCCTTCTAAGACTGAATTCAAAAGAAATAGAAAATCTAACCAGCAAGAAAACCAGTAATCTCCCATTAAAGATATGATCAAGCCTTATAGCACAGTAACTGAAATGTAACATTTAAAGAAAAACTAACACAAAGTTTTCTCAAACCTTCTCAGTTAAATGGGACAAATTCAGGATACCTGTTCAATATAATTATAGTTAACAACCATCTATTATATGCTTTAAAATTAGCAGAAGAATAAACTTTACCTATTCTTGCCATCAAAAAGGATAAACACTATCAATAATGAATTTGTAAATTAGCTTGATTACCCATTCCCCAATATGTGCATATACCAAAACATGGTGTAAACCATAAACATATACAAATTTAAAAGTCATTATAAAAATAAGTTATTTTTAAAAATTCTAATGGCATTTACACATAGAGAAAACAATCTTAGAATCTGTGGAACTCAAAAGACTGTAAACAGCTAAAGAAATATTAAACAAGTATGACAAAGCTGGATGCAACACACTTTGTTATACTACACAACTACAATGGTCCAAGTATCATGGTACATAGAAAATAACAGACACACAGACATCAAACAGAAAAGAAATACCCAAAATAAACTCATACATGTACTCTCAAATAATTCCACACAAGATAACAATATTACAAAGTGGATAAAAGATGCACTGTTCAATATATTATGTTGGTAAACAGCATTTCCACACATAAAGAAATTTGGATCTTTATAATACACCATATGAAAAATCACTTCAAAAAGGACTAAAAACTTAAATATAAATCCAGAAGCCATGTAGCTATTCAGAAAGAAAAATGTGGAAGTCTCATCATATTGCTATTCATACCAACTTGCACATACTAAACTATCATGTCTGAGAAAGAAAAGCAAAAGTAAACAACTAAAAATTAACCAAAACACTTTTGTACAGCAAAGTAAATAAGAAAATGGAAAGTCATCATATATAATAGCAGAAAATATGTACAAATTGTATATGTGACATGTACTTAATGTCCAAATTATTCAATGGCTCATATAATTTAATAGCAAAATTTTAAAATGTGGACCTATTTTAAAATGAGCAGGTGACCTGAAATAGACATGTTTTCCAAAAATAATAGGCAAATAGCTAACGGGTATACATATGAAAATATGGTCAACACACTAGGCATCAGGAAAATGAAAACCAAAATGACGCCTCATTCCACAGCGATGAAAATGACTATTAGCAAGACTCATAATTGTTGGCCAAGATATGGAGAAAATGGTATCCCATTATACACCTGGTGGGATTGTAAATTGGAAGAAACATTAAAGAAAACACTATAGAGGTTCCTCAAAAAATTAAAAGTAGAATTAACATATGCTTATCAATATCATCCCTCAATACATATACAAAGAAAATTAAGTCACTGTCTTGAAAAGATGTCTACAACTTCATTGTGTAATCTTCACATAACCAATATATGAAAGAAATTTTATCAATAGAGGGACTGAAAAAATGTAGTATGTATATGTACATGTGTATATACATGTATAGCATGTATATAATATTGAGCCCCTTAAAAGGAGATACTATCACATGTGTCATCATGGACGATCTGGAGGATATTACTTATGGGAAATAAACCAGAAATTGACAAATATTCTATTATCTCACAAAAAATGTATGAACTGAGAAAGTAGCAGTGATAAAATCAAATTAGAAGAGGACCTCCTGCAGCAAGCAGGTGGGGAAAAGGGAAGATATTGTTCAAAGGGTGTAAAATTTTGATTATAAAAGGTAAATAATGTCCAGGGATCTAATAAACAGAATGACAACTATAGTTATTAGTATTCTTGTACATTTGTAATTTGCTAAAAATGGAAATGAAATATTCTCATCACTACCAACATAAAATGGTAACTAGTGATATGACATGTGCTTTACTTGGCTTGAATGTGCTCATTTCACAATGAACGCATACACAAAAACATAAAAACAGTTAAATACATACAGTTTTTACTGTCTACACCTCAATAAAATCAGAAAAATATAAACAGCTAGGTTATGTGAGCAAAGAAAGTTTATAAGTAGCTGTATTGAAAGAGATGCTGCACATATAAGTAGTATGGCATGACTGGAGGAGAAAAGGGAGGAAAGGCACAGAGAAGAGAAAACAGAGACATTTTTTTGTGGAAATAATCATGATGGAGAGGATCTTCAGAGTAACTGGAGTAGTAAAATATTAAACTAAAACCAGGGCCAAAATGACAAAAGGAGGAGAATGTAAATAATAGAATAACTGAGAAGTTATTGCAGGGCCTTATCAAAGATGCGGGGCAGTCGGATCTGGAAGTTAATACTTGAACGGATCACCAGGTGGAGCCCTGATCAGAGCGGAGAGCGGGAAACGCTAAGTCTTGGAAGGGCAAGACAGATCAAGCGGTATAAGGACACAGCTGGAAAGAGGTGCGCAGGTCACAAGTGTCTGACTTTTGGAACTTATTTATGTTAAAAAGGACAGTGTGGAGCCAAAGGTGATCTCCAGGTTTTGATTCTGACTCACTAAAAGAACACTAGTGACAAGCGTGTGAAGAGAAAATAGCAAGTGCGGGTTTTTTAAGTTGATATTAAAAAGCTTTCAAAACAAACAGTTGAAAAGGTCAGACATACACATGTCAGGTTTAGAAAGTCTTGTGCAGCTGTACAGTTATGGAAATGGAACTCACAAAAGCAATACATAGAAGTTGTGGAAGCTGATGAAACTCATGAGACAGAGACTGTAGAGTGATACATACAAGAGGGCCAAAGACAGAATCAGGAGATGGGAAGAGAGGCAGCAGCAAAAGAGAAGAGGAACGTCCAAAGCCTAGAAGGAAAAACAAAAGATGAAGAAATTCCATACACTCATGCACGTGGGACTCAATACTCAGGATTTATTGGTAGGACTTGAATTCTAAGGAAATAAAAGCAATATTTCAACTTATGGAAAAATGTAACAAGAGCTAATTCACACCAGAGTTACCACATCGCCACATAGGAATGATCATGTATCTATTTCTTTAAATGCTTCATTTACTTGGATTTTGACTGATTCCTTTTTCAATGATTACAAAGATGTGTCTGAGCTGTCTATGCTTCTATCTTGTTCATCATTAATGACCTCTAGAATATATAATTTCTAGAATATGTATCTGTATATTGAAAAGGCATGGTCAGAGGAAGGCAACCAAACAACAAAGGGAGATTAGTTTCTTTTTGTTTCTCCCAGAGAACTTGTGAGTAACAAGTGAAATGGTTAAAAATATCAAAAGGAAGGACGTTTTCCCACTAAACTAACTAAACAATAGAAGAATGTAACGGTGTGCATTTGAATTTTCTCAAGACTGTAACGCTCCAGGGCCAGAGATGGTTGATAGGTTACTTTTCAAGCTTCTCCTTCCCCACAAACGCAGACATGTGGAGGCACCAGGGAGCACCTCAGGGCCACACACCACTCTCTTACCTTCGTGACAGTCAAACTCCAAACCACAGGCAAAGGAAACAGAAAAGTTCATAAAATGCAAACTTGATTTTAATATTCCACCACTCAACTGCTTCTCTCCATAATCCTATCCAACATTTTAGATAAAAATGTTCTAATACAATTGCAAATATCCACAGCCTTTTGACTTTAATGACTTAAAATTAGCAAAGAAGTTTGAGGAGACTTTTCTGTGATATTTACCTTACCCTGCAGAACACCTTTATAAAAGTATTGTCTACAAAATATAATTTAAACCCATCAAAGAAGATTCCCAAAGGGCTTGAGGAACTTCTAATTATTTACAATATGCCAAAAAACAAGTATCCACACTTGAATGTGGAAATACATAACACAGAACTAGGCAATAGATAAGGATGTAAATCTGTGCCTTCACAAGAAAAGAGGAATAAAGAGCCAAGCTCTAGTCCCAAGATGGACAGGAATATTTACACAATGTCAGAACTCTACAGAATGATTCTATCCAGGATAAGTCAGTAACATTAATAAAAACATCACTTAATTTTAATTGAATTTTCGACTTTGCAAAGTTGGAAACTAAGGGCCACCAGGGATTCAGCTCAGTGGTACCATGCCTACCTTGCAAGCACAAGTGCCTGAGTTCAATCCCAAACAAAAAAATAAAATTGAAAACTAATCTGATCACCAATTGACCAGTTTTAGCAAATACTGATACGATTTAATTTAGCCTGATATGTAAAAGTGAAATTATAAATACTATTGTGGTGTAGCATGTTACATTTCAATATGTGTACACATTGTCCACATACTAAGAAAAAAACTTTAAAACCTCCAGACAATGTTCTTTGAAACTGTTACTTTGAAAGCAACAACAAACTAACAAGGTGAGAACTACAGGATAAAAGTCTTGGAAATACAACAATCTATGGATACAAACCCAGAACGGAAAACCATAATTATCTTGAAATCATTTTCAGCTTAAAGAAACAATTGCACAACTATTGACCATGCTGAGAGGGAGGAACAAAGTCCTGAGATTGGGGGAGGTAGAAAGGCTGACAAGACGCCTTCATAGCAAATTTTCCTTGATGGTTTTTATATTTTAATGTGAAAGCTGGAAATCAGCAAAGACTTTCCTTAGCGGGCTAAGTCCTTATTTAGTTCCTACAGTAGGAAAGATAGCAGAGTCAACAAGGCAAGAGAGGCGGAGAAAGATCGTACAAACAAACAAGAAATATCTTGATCCCTTGCTGCTCTTGTTAATGTGACTCCCGGTGGGGTGGGGGGTCCCTTTCTGCAGCTCCAGCTGTTTCCGGCATTGTTTTTTAATTAATTCATTAATTTTTAATTAATTTGCAGTTCCTAGAATCAAACTCAAGACCTTGTGCTTGCCAGGCAAGCACAGTGCCACAGAGCTACATCCCCAGCCCAAGTCACTGTTTCTTTTTCTCCCATCAGCCCCAGAACCAAAACCAATCTCACCGCGCACTTCCAAGGCGTCAGCACTTACATGAAAGCTCTCCCTTCTTCTGTACATCTCACAAGACTGAAATGTCTAATAATACTTTATTGCTGGCTTATATACGTTATTATTTTTCTTACTTCTCTGTTCTCTTCATGTTTTTATTTCTCTATATATGTTTAATTCTTCATATTAAAACTCTGGAAAATATCTAGTATAACTTCTATCTTTTCTGAAAATTTTTCATTGATAAAACACTCTAACTTGAGACTCTAAGAATTAACACTATTGTGGAAAGGAAGAAAATAAGTTAACACACATAGCTGAAGTATTCATATCCTAAGTGACCTTGGAAAGAAGCCTTAAACTTGGTTTGAGATAGTCTTGGATTGGCAACTCCTCTACCTCAAAGCAAATGTGAATTCCCTCCATTGACTATCATTCTACAGTTCAAAATTTTTCTAGAAATAATTTGGAAATACAATTGAAAGTACATGGTCAAGTATATATCACAACGAAACATGATATAAACATTATGAATCAGAAGAAATGGTAGAAAAGCAATATAGTAATTTAGGTATCAAAACTTCCAGAAAATTAAGGAAACAAATTTTATGTATATGGGGGGGTGGTAGGGTGGGTAGGGCTATGGGAAAAAATGAGAATTAAGTTGTGTCTTATACTGGTACAAATCCCCATTATGGAGTGCAATCATGATGTGTATATTTAATGTAACAATAAAGATAAAAAAACTTCTAAAAAAAAAAAAAAACTTCCAGAGAATATATAATTACTTTATAAAACATAAAATTGAAAATGCATTTGAGAAATAAGGAAAACTAAAGAATATTTGAAAAAAAGCTAGATATGTAAAATAGTAACTATATAAGAATTCAATATCTGATTCAATATTCAACTAAGTCTTCAAATTTAATGAACTGCCAAGTAGAAAAAAAGTTACTTAGAATATAGAGCACAAGACAAAAGAATGAAAAACTACAGAATTCAGACCAAAAAAATCTAGCAAATATATATGAGACCTAGACTTACTCAATTGGCATCACTAAGGAGGACTAAACAAAGAAAATAAAAGAAATAATACATGAAGAAATAATAAAAGTCAACTTTCCAGAAATGATCAGAAAGAATCTCAGAATCCAGAAAAATCTAAAGTAGAAACAAGCAAGAAGAAATCTACTTCTAAATCTACGTTGGTGAACACTAACAAAATAATAAAATCCTGTATAAAATCTTGACAGAAGCTAGAAAGATACCAAAACAATCACGTAAGGAAAAGTGCTAATTGTAGTGGGTGGTGTTTTCCAATAGCTGGAATAAAAACAAGAAAATGATCACACATACACACACACACACACACACACACACACACACACACACACAGTACCTGAGATCAACCTCAGGGCCTTGTGCTTGCCAGCCAGGTGACACTGATCTACATCCCTGTCCCTAATGGGACATTTTCAATGTGCTGAAAAATGAAACTGTCAGCAGGGAAATCTACACTCCAAAAAATATTCTTCAAAAATGAAGGTGAAATAAAGGTAAAGGCAATATGTGATAAAGAAGATCCTCATGGAAGGAAATTTTAAAGGACAAATCTCTGCAGCAATGTGTCATTTCAGAGACTGAACAAAGTCTGACACAACACAGTGAACATGTTAACAAACATGAAAGCAGCAGACTAGCATCATAATATTTGTATACAGTTTCCTTATTGTGCTAAAATTAAATGGTAATTTTATTTTCTAAGTAAACTAAGCAGTGACAAATGCTGAGGAGTTCTTTTTCTTCCTGGCAGAGAAGCACTGTGATTCCAGTTATCTAAGTGAGTCAGTCACTTTCAATTATTAAAAGGTTTCACCTCCTCATTCTCCTATGTTTATCCTTGTTTTTGTCATTGTGTCCAGACAGGAGATTCAAAAAAACAAAAAGGGCAGCCGGTCTTGTCTGTATTCCATTTGAAACAGTAATCTAAAAAAGATGTAAAATGAGGTACAAGCATGGATTCCGTTTGAATCCCAACTAGGAATTCTCCAAGATCCGGGGTTGCTTTTGGTATTAGGTCAAATTTGCCAATTTGACAAAGGTCCGTAGGATATACTATTTCTGGCATCTCACAACTTGAGACTGGTCAATGATTGTAATACCTCATAAACTGCCATCATATCCGATCTGTTCAGCACTGATAGTGATAACAACAAAGCTATTCTTGGGAAAAATATAAATATTCAGAGTGAATGAGTTTGCTGTACAATTTTTACAAGAGTTATCTTTTTTTCTGAATGACAAATACTTTTGAAAATTAAGTAATAAAACAACAGAATACTAGTAACTAGGTAATGTCATCATTCTAAAATTTGTAACAATATTACTTGGTGCCAGTATTCATAACATTAAGCAAAATAACATTTGAAACCCAACTTTAAACCCCACTTTATTAAGTCATCAGTCATGATAATGTCATATTTGAATATTCAGAATTTTTGAGGATAACTTAAAAGACAAACACAAATTTTGGCTCTTTACAATTTTGTAAGAAGGAAAACTCCAAAATTATGTCTAACAACATCTCTGACAAATTTTCTTCTACCCAAATCCAATAGAATTTAAATATAAAAATCATATCAAATCCAAAATATGTTTTTATCCACTGACCTTCCAAAGGAAACATAATATTCATTTTATTATTATAAATTTTATTTCAGGTATAAATTGGCAACTATAGTCTGAGAACTTACGCTCCCTATGCAATGCTTAAAAATTAGACAATGGGCCAGTGATTTAGCTCAGTGGTTCTGACACCTGTCTTTCAAGCGCAAGGGCCCGCGTTGGATCCCTGGTAACCATATAACATACTGGGCGTGGAGACTCACGCCCAGCAGCAGTCAGTATCACATACCACAGTCCCGGGCGTGGTGGCTCACGCCTATAATCCCAGCACTCAGGAAGCAGAGGCAGGAGGATTGCTGTGATGTGAGTTTGAGGCTGAGCCAGCCTGAACTACAAAGCAAGACCCTGTCTCAAAAAAAAAATAAATAAATAAATAAATAAATAAAAATTAAAAATAAAAACAATAAAAATCAGACAAAACAATAAAGTCTTGAAAATGTTGATATCATTTATATTTGTATTAATAGTCTGTTGTGTGGTTTAAAAGTAGGCATGGCTCTCAGCTGTAGTCAATAACTCCTGTAATGTGCAATCATTTGCCAAAACACCCATTAAGTCTTGTTCTATCTCTGTCCCATACTCTGCTATAATCTATTTAATCTATGTTACTGTCTATATCAAAAACTGAGATTAAGTTTTGAATCAGCTTTTGATGTGAAATCATTTAGCGTGACATCTGCCACAACTGGGTACTTCATAAATCACCATTTCCTTATTTATGTTGACAGTTTGCATGTTGTTTCTTAATGTATGTTTCAGCATTTTAAATTGATTTCAAGTCTATTTTAGAGGAGATCACTTGCCAGTGTTATATTAACAAATAACACTTGGGAACAGCAGCTAACAAATAGGCTGACCCAGACTGTATACTTGCACATGTGCAAAAATCTGTTCTCAGTTCACATATTTCTTTGAAACTTTCAAAACCCTCAGTACACTGCTATCAACTGGGAGAAGCACATTCCATTCCTAACATATTTGAACTGTAATTGCTCAACAGTATTTTCTATTGGTGAGTAGTCTTAGCCTATATTACAGGGCTGAAGTTCAAAATGGACTGAAATATATTCACTGTGTAATGATAGCCAAATTCAACCCCAAGTCCACTAACTATCTGTTAAAAACAAAAGAGTTGTGAAGGTACATCAGGGTGATAAAATATTGAATATGAAACATTTCCTAGAAAAGGAAAAAAAATCTCTGAGTTGTACAAAGTACTAGTTACTAGTCCCTTATAACTATTTAAATTAATGCTAAAATTAAGTGGAATTAAATTAAAATGTGCTTTCCTCAAATGTTGAAGATCCACAAGTAAGTCTTGACTACTTAGTTGGAAGAATAAATACAGAACATTTTCACTGATGCCAAATATCCTATAAAACAATTCTGGTGTAGGTCATGTGACAGTCTTTGATGGTCAATGTTTCTCAGAGAAATAAAATAAAGAGGAAATCAACATCATTTAAAGAGGAAATCAACAATTTGAAGGGTAAACCTTCTTGCTGAGGGATTTGGGGCTAAACAGTCTGCTGATCTGATGATGTTTGTGCAGGTGTGTTGTGAATCAAGGAATGATAAGAATAGGAATTAGGACTTTCATACTGATAACATTTTCTACTGCTCTTAATAAATAAGACTACATCCTGGAGCTGGGTGTTACCGGTAATGCTCAGGGCTGCCCACTGTCATTACTGTCATCTGTGCTTTTTCCAAGTGAAAGAAACTGCCTAATGCAGCTCAACGACACTACAACCGTGCAGATAGCCACTTAAGCCTTAAGAAGGGATTGCCGGTTGAAAATGGAGGGAGGAGATAAGGAAATCTGTGCTCCGCCATCATGTTAAGAGTAAACATTTTAACACCAGGATCTCTGTCCCCAAAAATAAAGGCACTCAGTTGTAGAGTTATTTTTTCACTTCTTTGATGTACATTCTCCTGAAGTGGCTGATGTTACGTAACCAGCATGACGTGGCTAAGGCCAAGCTGGGAAGAGAATGAGGCGAGTTAGCCACAGCTCTCCACAGACTTCTGCCGCCCAGGCATTTGTTCCCACAAGACCAGGTCCCTCAGACTCTGAGCAGCTCTGAAATGAGCTTTCTTACACAGATCCTCTCGGACTGCATAAATACCTTGACAAAGTTAAAACAAAATGGAACTTACTTCAGTACAATCGAACATTTCTCCAAATTTACTAGAGAGGGCTAAACCAGAAACGACAGCTTCACCTTCTCCAAAGTAAATCACAGTCACCTTAATCTTGTGGACACATAAGATGAGAGGGGCATCTGACACTAACCCACAAAGAAGACGCAAGTTTGTCACTACTTTATAAACCCAGCAAAAGAAGGGAGTTGATATTTTTTTCTGAACCTGATCTCACCACATGCACCTCCTCTGAGAACCTCAGTTTCTCATGAACTCATCACTCCTCATTTCTCCCCTAGTTACAAGGAATTTAACTTTATTTTCAATGTATGCGGATATTTTCTGGTACCCTTACAAATACTACATTTTTTTTAAATTTTAATAATGTTCCTCCTCAGACGGCAGCTGACAGCCTTGGAGAAAGACAGAAAACTTACATCAAACTAACATAATGAACAATCGAAAGGACAACAAACTCTCCTAGCTTGTTAGATGTTTACACTGAATTGTTGGGTCTTTTGGGAGAGACTTGAATTTTCTTTGCAATTTGTAGTAAAAGGACGTAGATGCTGGAAACTATGTATGATTTCCACGACACTGAAGCAGAAGGTAAATAAAGATCTGGCTTGAAAAATACACAAAAATTATGGCTACTATAAAAATAAATCATCAAATGAAAAATAATTTATAAATGAGTATCAATTATATAATGAGTTTAATAAACTGAGAATTTGGAAAATCAAGAGCACTAGCATTCATGCATAAAGAAAGAAAATAAACTATACATTATATTTTCGCATCACTGGTACACAACACCTGACACTCATGACTTAAGCAGAAAACATCTAATTTAGCTCATAGTTCCAGGAATTCAGTCCATATTGGCTGGCTGTAAGGCAGAAATATCATAATAGAAAGTTACAAAGGAGCAAAACTGTTCAGTTCATGCCAGCTGAGATACTGAGCAAGGGAATAATGCCACAGATGAAAGGGCTTTGGTAAAACATAGCCCAAGGATACACCTCTGTGACCCACCCAAACACACCCATAAGTATGCTTTACAACTAGTCTCCCATGGAGGATCCCAAAGCTGATCAAAGATCCAAAGCCAATCAGTCCTAAATGGCATATTCCAACCTTTGTCAAGTTCATACCCAAATACACCTCCTTAAACCATTCTTAATCTACAAATAAAGACAATGACAAGTTCCATAATACCCTCCACGTAATACAACTGTCCTGAATAAAACCAGAAATGCAACAATCCCTTCCGCAAAGGCTCAACAATTCTAGAATTTTTCAGAAGTCCAAATCCAACTACCTTCAGAGATATAGGCAAACTCTTAGCTATAAACTCTGGGAAACCATTTTTTTAAGAAAATCACATAATCTGAAGATACAGTATCATAGGATAAATATCAATTCAAAAAGAGAAGAATACAGCGATAGAAAAAAAAAAAAAAAAAAGAACCAAGGAAAGACTGAAATCCAGCAGGGCAAACATTCAATCCTACAGGGCACACAGCAAAATGTGAGTTCTAGAGACTTGGACAGCCATTCTCCGATAGTCTTATGGCTGCAGCATGCACCACCTCTCTGCTGGGCTGAAACCACCCATGACCTTCACCTTTCCTCAAGAGATCAGGTTCCTGGCATCTCTACTTTTCTGGAGTCTCCACTGCACCTTTCCCACAGCTTTCTACTGCCCTCAGGAGTGCCATGCCTGACCTCTTCAGCTTTCCTTTCAGGCTGGACCAGCCCCACAACTCTTGCGTTCTTCACGCTGCTAAAACCAACATCACGTGGGCAATGCAAAGGTTCTCCTTCAGCAAGACAATGTCTGTCCCCTTGATTATGGCTACTGTGTCCTGAATATTCAGATGAATAACCAAGTGAAATAATTCAAAAGAATCAGTGCCTTAGAACAGTGATGACAAACCTTGTGGAGCTTTTAATGTTAACAAATAGCCCATCACAGCAAGTACCCCATGGGTTCACCACCACTGCCTTGGAAGGTCCTTCTTAATCAATGGATCTCTTCTCAAAAGCAAAGGTTTAACTTGTTTATTCTTGAGCTTGGAATGGGTAGACACATAGTGATTTTTGAAATGCCCTCAAGATATTTTTCTTCTTGTCTTTCTACAATATATTTGTTTATAATTTAATGGAACGAATCTCTTTAGTCACCACATTTCCTTTGGTCCCAAATTTATATATGGCTCATTTTGGACCAAAATGTAAGTGTTCCAATGCTTTACTCTAATTTGTGCTTTCAATTTTCCTAAAAATCTGGGTAAAAGCATCCGAAATATCTATGTCACAATCTTAACTCTGGGATTCCTTGCAATATCCTCCACCAGATCAGTCTACTAACCTTAATTCTGGCCTCCTTCAAAGCTTTAGGATATGATCAAAGTGTAGAAAAATGTTTCCAAAGTGTAACACACATAACCCCAATGGAGCAACTCTCCCCAGCTGAAACCTCCTGAACCTAACCTTTACTGTTTTCACTTCTATCAGTATTCTGATCTTCTGAACTCCAACTAGAATCAGCAGTCAGTCTCTGCTTATATTATTCCAGTTTTTTTCTAGTTTATATCTACAAATCTTTCCAAACCCCTTGTAGAAACCAGTTCCAAAAGGTTTACATCACAGTAAAGATAACAAGTTCACTCCTGGTACCAGCTTTCTGTAGGAGTCAGATTTTCCATCACCAGGACAAGGTATCTGACTTTAAGGAAGAGAGATTTAATCTGCCTCATGGTTTCAAGTATTCAGTCCCTGGTTAGTAGGCTCAAGGCAGAAACATCATGAAAAAAGGGCATGCAAGAACAAAGCTGCTCTATATATAGTCACCAGGGAGAAGAGTGGGAAAAACGTTGTAGAAGGGGAAAGACAAGGAATTAGCCGTGAACCGCAAGGGCATGCCTCTGTGACCTACCCAGGCATACACAGATGAATACTCCTTTAACCCATCAATGGGATCGCAAAGCCAGTCAAGTTGAAACTTGATACTAATTGCTAAAACATGTCAGCTTTCTATCTCTCTTACTAAGTAGCTGAAATAACAACATAAATGAAAGGTTGGTTTTGCTTCATAGTTTCAGGAGTGTTTTCAGCCAGCTACATTACTTTTAGGCCTGAAGATACATCATGATGGAAAGGCATGGTAGAGGAAAATTTTGCTTCATGGCAGTCAGGAAGAAAGGAGAAAACAAGCGGAGGGTAGAAGAGGGATAAAATAGAAACCCAAGAGCATTTCTCATTATCTATTCCCTTCAACTGTGTACCTCCTCATTTCCCAGAACTTCCCAATAATGCCAGCAAATTGTGAATCCATCAATGAATCTATCCACTTACCATCTAGGAGCCCTCAGGATTGACTTACTTTCCAAAAGCCCCGCCTCTGTACACTGCTGCACCAGGGGCCAAGCTTTTAGTAGACAATTCATATCTAAACTATCACAAATACCTGTCAGTCTTATCTTCCACCTTTGTCTATATGTTCATCCTACACATTCTGAAGTGCTGAATTGCAGCTGTGCCTACAGGTGGCTTCCTAGACATAACAATATAATCCTGCTTCCTCTGTCTTATTTTCTTAGATATATCCTATCAAACTTTCAATAGTTTCATTCATCAACACTCGTGAGTAATACATACAGTAGATATGAAACTAGTATACATAAGCTAGAATATTTTTATTTAGTTTATTTGTAAAGTAAAACCACCCTTATTCATTAATATATCTCATAAGCTTCCTAAGAGTTGGTATTATATTGTTGGCTTTTCCTCAAATGTGTCTCCAATGACTACAAACTTAATTAAGTAATCATTAAGTAGTAGATGACTAAGTGCATGCTAAACCCACCATAAAATCTGTACTACTTGTCACAGAGTGGGGGATAAAAAATTAGTAAAGATATTAGTTACTGAAAGAAACTACATACTAGTTAGGATAGGCTAAATTTGATATTTTAATTTATCCTGAAGCTTCCTGAATTTGTCTGAGCAAGGGAGGTAGATTATTGACTCAGAGATTTACCCTGGGAATTTGTACTATTTAGGTTCCCCAGTGTTTATTACAATCTAGTGAATTAAGTAAATGTTGCTGTGTCTAGCTTGATACGTGCAGGACTTGAAGGAGAGGTAAAGACCTGGTGAGAAATGTTGTCCAGAGTGGTGGACCTCACTGACTTTTGATGACAGAAAAGGATTCAATCGTCAGATGACAGCTGTTCAGTCCAAGGGACCAACAATGTAACTATAGGCTACTCCTGATAGTCACCAATTTGGTTTTTCTGAAGTTTAATTAAGTACTTCTTATTATCTATCTTTTATTTTGCTCTTTATAATTTTGATTTCTTATACAACAGAAATCATTTGATATTTAAATGTGTGTGTAATTCATTACATTTAAGATTGTGATATCTAGGTGCACCTGAATGGCTGACCAATGATTCATATACCTTTTTAGGCAAAGCAGTACTTTCTTATGTGTAACTATGACATTCCCTTTATCCATTCATCCATAGCTTAGGTGTTCATAAGCAGTTGACAATTGTTCTCTAATGAAGATAGACATAAGAGTCTATAGTTCTCAGAACATACCTCATGTCAAAGCTAAACTTTGAATCTAGAATTGTAACCGTGGTCTTTTCCTAAGAAACTATATGATTTCCATTTACCACAACACAGAGAGGACCGAGAGTTTATCCATCATCTTCACTGTCATCACAGTCAAAGGAGAGTATCATGTTTGCCCTTCTTGTGAATAACAAGCAGTATTATTTCACTCAGGATGGCTTGCTTCTCTCATAACCATTTCAACTTCATAACAGGTCTGCTCTGCCCAACATTGCATTTGACAATAAAAGTATTGTAAAGATCTGCTTGTGCTAACTCTTAATGTTGGACATTCATCCTTCCACATCATAACTTAGACAGACATCAATACCCACCCCAAGATTCTGAAAAGGTGAGAGAATACCAGGTACTCCTCTCATAGTCAGGGACCAAGCTAATACTCATCCCCATCAAAAAATGCTCCAGATTGATCATACAGCATCAGAAGGCAAATTTACCTGAAAAAGTAACTGTGTTAGATGCAGAATCTCAGCTTTGCAGGACAGTCAGTTTGAGACTGAAAGGTTGCTTAGTGGATGGTGGCAATTTTACAGCGGTCTAATTGTGCCCCACTGAGTTCTCTGTGAGTTGTTTTCTGTCTTACTGCTTGCAGTGCTTGTGAGGTCACATTCTCTCCATTTGTCAGAATCACGTCAAATGAAATGTAAAGATTTTTACCTATTATTGACTGGTTGTATGAACCTTTCTCACTAGTAGGCTAACTCAAACTTCAACTGGTGGCATTGGATAACATAATCGGTAACATATGGCTGGGTAAAAAATAGGCACCTGAACCAGACGACTTGCTACACAGCCCCATGTCTCATACAAGAGCTTTGACAAATGTTAAATTACTTTGTTTACATTTCAGAATAGAGAAAGAAAATGATGTTTACTGAAAGGTATCAATTAGGAAGAACATAAAGAACAGTTTGTAAATGTTATAAGGATGAAGAAAAACTATGGATAAAGATGGAAAGTTTCCTATTGTACTTTGAAGTAAACCTAACTAACTAGACAGCTAACAAAGACTTACATAACTCCCTATGTAGTCATCAGCCAGCACCAATATTAACACAAGCTGGAAACTCACTCTTTATCATTGAATCACAGCAGCAAAGTTCACTGCTTCTTTTTTTTTTTTTTTTTTTTTTTTTTTTTTTTTTTTTTTTTTTTTTTTTTTTTTTTCTGAGACACGGTCTCACTTTGTAGTTCAGGCTGGCCCTGAGCTCAGCCTCCAACTCATATCACAGCAATCCTCCTGCCTCTGTCTCCCAAGTGCTGGGATTACAGGCGTGAGCCACCACGCCCAGCACTGTGGAATGTGGTGCTGGTTGCTGCTGTGTGTGAGTCTCTATGCCCAGTATTGTATGTAGTTGCCAGGGAATTGAACGCAGGCCCTTGCGCTTGCAAGACAGGCACCAGAACCACTGAGCTAACTCCCCAGCCCAAAGTTCACTGCTTCTTAAGAAATGTTTGCTTAAAATCCACAAGTTGGGGGGGGGGGCAGTCATATTTATAAAAATATAAATTAAAAACTTTCGAAAAGGAGTCTCAGAAACACTTCAGTAACAAATTCAATTCCTGAATAATTCCTAAAGAAATTTTCAAATTATTTAATGTAGTTTATATGGTAAGATTTAGAACTTTTTAACTTTGACAAGATAATTTTAGTGATTTTCAAGCTTCCTTATCCCTAAGCTAACACCAAGCAAAGAGCAAAAACAAAAACAAACAAACAAACAAAAAAACCCAGGTGAAACATTTGTGGTCTTTCTGAATGTTGGAGAAATTCCCACTGAACCAGTTCAATTCTGAGCAGTTCAATGGAGAACTTCCCAATTCCAAAACACTTCCTACATTGTAGAGCCACTCAATTAAAAGTACTAATCTTAATATAAACATTTAAGAAGAAATAGGGTATAGGGATAAATAACGAGGGGATGTAAATAGCATCAAATAAAAGGAAACAAGGTTTATGTACATAGGGGGTGGGGAGGTTGTAGGGTGGGTAGGGTAATGGGAAAAAGTGAGAATCAAGTTGTGTCATATGCTGGTACAAATGTTGAATGTGATGATGATGTGGATATATAATGTACCAATAAAGATTTGAATTTAAAAAATATTAATCTTAAGAGCTAGAAAAACACATAAGTGAAAAATTAAAGCATACTTACACATATGCAAATATGTGAAACATTATTTAGTATCCTAGAAGTAAACTCAGCAGTCTTTCTAGCAGGTGTCATTTTTGGTAGATTGACAGAGGTCACCCACATGCTTTAGGGGAGGAAGATGGGAAAAGGTTAACTTCCATCTTGCCCCCAAATATGTGAAACATTATTTAGTATCCTAGAAGTAAACTCAGCAGTCTTTCTAGCAGGTGTCATTTTTGGTAGATTGATGGAGGTCACATATATGCTTTACAGGAGGAAGATGGGAAAAGGTTAACTTCCATCTTGCCCCAAGGACTTAGATTTAGAGAAGTGTTTTCTTCACATCCACCTTTCTCTGACTTTTGTTGTTGTTATTACTGTTGTTTCCTGTCACTGAAAAAGAGACCTTGCCAGCGTAAACACAGCCAGGTACAAATCACTGCTCAAGTGACTGGCAAAAGTTACCTCAAGGTGTGGGTAAGAAATCTGAACAAAAGAGAAGAGCGCTTTAATTTTCCACCTAAAACTGCATTCCTAGGTACTCTAATCAAAAATGTAACAAGACCATTATCCTTACACTCAATTTTTGAAACATTGGGGCTTGTTTTAAGATAAAATTGGCATTTTTATTTTTAGCAGTCAGAATAGCACATATCTAAAACTTTTTAAAAAGGAAAATAAAATCAGAGGTTTTAGAGTCATTATTAGAATATTAATCCAAGAGCCTCATAGAATATTTTGACCCTTTTCTTCTAAGTAGTAATGAATGGAAAGATGTGCTTGAAATAGACAGAAGCCAGGAGACTCAAAGGTGATGTACGAGGAACGTAGTCACATCTGGATGTCCTTAATCAATACTGTGAAGTGTAAGAGTAATTTCACACCCAATGTATCTTTGACTACAAACTGCCAAAGTTCAGAAACAGCCCTATACGACAGCACTGAAGAATGTGCCATGTTCCAGTGACTCTGATATGACCCTTGACTTTTTAAAGCCTCATGTTCATAAGAGATTCTCCCTAACTGGGTCTTGAAAATCTAGAATGAACAGTTCCACCTCAACTTACAATCTCTCCAGTTAGATAAAAGATACACTTACCCAACAATGGTGTTGTTTATAGCTCATCTTATTTCAAATCTTATTTACATTTCTCAAATTACTGGACACAAAAGTAGTAGTGGATCATTACCCTGCAGGCATTGGATGCTTCCAATTCTGCTTCCAGAGACTTCCTGGGAGCCCTCACCCCAGGCAGCCTGAACCTCTCCCCAGTTAGCCACTAACTAACTCTCATAGTCACTGGTAAGGAGTGCTGATATCTCCCAGTTCATGGAAGATTAATTATGGATTTTATTTATTCATTGTCTTTCTCATCATTGTGAGAGTAATACTAGCAAAAAGGAAGAGAAATTCTCGGTAGAGGCACATTGAAACCAGAAGTGCATGCAATATTTTTTAAATCGCGTCTAGAAGCAGAAATTTGAGCAGCTGGCCCTCAAACATAGCATTCTGAAACAAAGTCAAAAGGTAAAGTCAACTATCATTTATTTTACACTTTTAACTAGATATGTTACTTTCTCTGTGTGTTGTCATAATTACTTTCTAGATATTATCATTATTTAAGTGTTGATAACTATCACATTGTTGCAGAGAATTACTACTTCCGCTAATATAATAGAATGGGGCTTTTGCTAGCTCTTGTAATGATTTATTTATTTACCTAATTGTAAACTAAAACTTTAACCACTGGTGCCAAGCATTTTAAATTTTGTCATCTGTAGTCCATTTTTAAAAATTTATATCTTTATTGATACATTATGAATACACATCATCATCACATTCAACATCGAGAGTTTGTACCAGAATATGACATGACTTGATTCTCATTTTTTCCCTTTCCTGCAATCCCCACTCCCTATATACATAATCTTTGTTTCCTTTTTTCTGTTACTGTCACATTATTTTTCCCCTCGTTATTTACTCCTATACCCTATAGTCAATTTTGTTATAAACAGATTCTAAAATACTCATGATACAGTTAACTGCTCTAACGTGAAAAGACTTATTCATTACATAAACTTCTCGTGACTAGCTATCACGTTCAGACCAGTTTCCTGAGAATCACAGAAAAATGAAAGGAAAAAAAAAAAATAGGTGACATTGCTCTCAGTAGGTGCAATGATAGAGGAGGATTCACCTGCACAGAAAACTCTAATAACTCTGGTAGACACTACTCAGGTGCCCGGATGTGAAGGATGATACATTTTTCTTTAAAGTCATGGAGGAGTATGTCCCTCATGGGACATCTGCTTTTCCACATTCTCTTAGCCAAACATGATGTGAATATTTTGTTTTCTGTGAGCTTCATTCTAAACTTTTGAGTGCTTTCCTTTCCTCTTACATATGGATATATGTAATCAACCTGAAGCATTTAATATGCAAATTACCTTTAGTTAGCAACATAGTTATCACTAATGCAGACACTCTCAGCTATGCAGTTATTTAGATGGTTTTGTATAGTGTGACAGGCATTCTTGAACTAGTATACAAAGTATAGAAACTTAAAAGCCAGAGAAAGAACTCTTGCAAATCAGTCTAACTTCAATCTTTTTAAACATTGATATATTTCCATGTTACCCTTTATATAAATAATTGAAATATTTCTTATTATATTGCTAAGGTTCACTTATCATATTAAACTACACTTAGTTTATTCCATATATATATATATATATATATCACTATACAGCTATATGTTTTATTTTTATACATTACTCCAATTAATATTTAACACCTGCACTTTTCAAGCATTATGATTGCAATGATCAGCAAATCAACTTTTTAAATGAGTATAATTTTTAAACATTATAAATCCAATAGCCAATAAATCAGTTTTTTCCAGTATTTCAAATCCCAGACACATGATCAATGGTATCATGCCTCCTATTTTCTCTGCCTTTATACTGACAGAAAATTGTCTGGTAATGCTAAGGTGCTAGTATATTCATGTACAAGAGTCCAAATTTGGGAAAGGTCAAAGTAGTCTTGCAGGGTAAACCGCTGCTTGTAAGCAGAACACGTTTCCACTGCCCCACAGATCTCAGATGTTCAATCTATGCCGAAGTCTGCCCTTGGTACCTCATAAATGAAACCCCAACTGGATCTAAATTGTAACCACGCCCCATGAAGTTTTGGAAAACATACAGATCTTAAATAAATCAGCAAAACTAAAACGGTCTTTACATCTAGCATCCTACTTACAAGGTAGAACATAATTAGTTTTGGGTATAAAAGCATATTTTAGAATCCAAACAAAGTGGTAAATAAGGAATGATGTTACGTTTCTTTGAAAGTGAATGCATCTTCTTTTCCCCAAACTATCTGAGCATTCTCTTCCCTCTTATTCAGGATCTGTCTACCAAATGTTTTTCTCCTAAAATGTGCCTTCACCCTGTTTTTCTCCTCCTTCTGTAGAATTATCTTTACTTCCAGTTTTATCTTCCTGTATTTATGTTTTCAGTAATTCTCCTGTCATGCTACATAGTTTGTCACCTGAAATCTTCTCTACCATTCTTGACTCCACAAGCTGGCTCCTACAAAACAACCCCTACTCTCTGAAAGTTTTTGCAACTCTGCCTTTCAGAATGTCAAAAAAAAAAAAAAAAATGGCTTTATGTGGACTGAACGAAAATCTACCCTGAGAAAACCTGTCAGCACTGCACGGTGGCACAGATGTCATGATGCACAGCACAGCCTCTTACTACTCCCTGAAATTTCCAGTGTATTTTTTACTACTACTACTTTTCTGCCACCTTCCAAATTCCTGAGTCTGATGCTTCCTCACAGGTCTTTCTGATGTTCTCTCTCTGTCATTCTACCTTTATGTTCTCTTACTTTTTATTTCTCCTTTCCCTTTTCCTGAGAATTTTTCTTTTTATTAAATTTTATTCTATCAGTAAGGTTTTTTAAATTTATTATTAAACCATGATAATTTTAACAAAACTTAAGTTAAAAGACGAATACATACAGAAAAATATATTCTTCGGAAGGAGCACCAATAGATACAGAAATTTCAAAAATCACTTGAACATCTTTCAAAACGATATACTGACTTATTATCATCTATGTTGCAGAGACAGTTGATATTTTACAAATCAATATGGTTCTTTTTACAAAAGTATGACAGAAAGAAAGAAAAAAGAGAAAAGAAAGGAAAGAAAAGAAAGCAAAGGAAAGGAAAGGAAGAGAAAAGTAGGATACCTGGGGATGTAGCTCAGCAGCAGCACAGCACCTGATTGGAAAGTGCGAAGTCCTGAGTTCAATCCCCAGTACAATTTTTTTTTAAGTACTACAAATGTTTATTGACAGTTTTATTAAAAGAAACAACATATTTGAAGACAATACTTTCTAATGAGAAAACACAATGTAAAACTACCTCTTTATAACTCAATACTTAGGTACCTTTGAGTAAAAGATATACTAATCAAATTAGTATATCAATTTACATAGATATACTAATTAGAGCTATTTTAGACATCATTCTGCATTGATTTAAATGCATTTTTTGTTTTTCTTTTTTTTTCTATTCAGATGTTAGTGAGGTCCAATACCCCTTAGCTCCAAGGACTGATGAGACTCAAATTTCTCAACAGTTACAAGAGATAACAAACTGAGTTACATCTATACCATGGAAAGCTACTCAGCTAAAAAAAAAAAAAAAAAATGAAGAAACTATCAATTTATACAACAGTTTTCTTGCATCTCAAGGAGTGTATGGTAAGTGGAAAAAGAAGCCAAATTCAAAAGGTCACTTGAAATTACACAATGCCATTTATGAGACATTTTTAAAATGAGCAAATTGGCAGGATGGAACATAGATTACTCATTACAGGAACTCAGTAGAAGAGAGGGAGGGAGCTGGTGCTATAAAATATGACACCAGGAATTTTTGTGACTGAAGTTTTCTGAATCTACACATGTAATAAAAGTCCATAGAACTAAGTATGCATGTCATGAGTGTGTACAAAACCTGTGAAATAAGAAGAAGATCAGTAGCTTGTATCAAGGTCAATCTGTTTGTAATGCCACACGGTAGTTAGGACAGATGACACCAATCAAATGACTGAGTGAAGAGGACAGAGGTCTCTCCATTTTTTTTCTTATAATTTCAGGTAAAACTGCAATGATCTCAAAACTAAACTGCCAAAATAGACAAGGCAAAAAAAAATATTTTTAACATACTGAAATTTATTTTTAAATGGTATAAAAATCAGTAGCTCTGTATAGTCTATCAACATCTGTATATAATGAAAATTTCTGGTAAAAAATTAATGGATGGCCACTAGCTTAAGCTTATTTGTGTTTCTCTAAGAAAATTAAATATTCTGTGAATCTATTTTATGATAAATCAGTAAGTACCATTTGGTTTTAATTAAGGAAAAAGACAAGAATATCAGTTACTTAATATTATATCAGAAATTTCAGCCTATAGAAAAAAAATCAAAAGCAAAAATAAGATGTAAGAATTGTAAAGGAATAGAAACTTCCTTACTTCTAGATAAGTCTGAAACTCTGAATGAATCAAGAGAAAATATTTGATAAAAAATTTTCAATACTTCAAAAATTTTACTGGATATAAAATGAACTACAAAAGTTTCTAACATTTTCATAGCCATTAACAAAGAGAGAATGATACCACTCCCAGTATCAACAAAAACTATACATTATCTAGGAATGTACCTGCCACACACATACAAACCATTTCATAGAAACAGGATCAGGAAAAGAAAATATTGAGAAACACTAGAAAAGTACAAATAATGATAAATTTTCCTCCTGTAAATATATACAGACAAAGGTTGTTTTTTTTTTTTATATTAGATATTTTTTCTTTTTTTTTTTTTTTTTTTTTTTTTGAGACAAGGTCTCGCTTTGTGCTTCAGGCTGGCCATAAACTCAGCCTCAAACTCACATCACAGCAATCCTCCTGCCTCTGCCTCCCGAGTGCTGAGATTACAGGCGTGAGCCACCACGCCTGGCACTGTGGTATGTGGTACTGGTTGCTGCTGGGTGTGAGTCTCCATGCCCAGTATTGTTATGTGGTTAACGGAGATCGAACCGGGCCCTTGAATTTGGTGAGACAGGTGCCGGAACCACTGAGCTAAATCCCCAGCCCTTATATTAGATTTCTAATAACTAAATAGAATAGAATTTACAAAAAAGAGGCTGAAATCAGTACAGACTCCTAAGGGAAAGAATAGCCAGAACAACCTGAAGAGGAACAGCCCAGAGTGGGTCAATGTGAGAAACACATTCACGCTATGAGCTCCGTTAGCTAAGACAGCAATAGTACTGTTAGTGTTCAAGAACAGAAACCATCTAGAACACAAGGAGGAACTAGACACAGAGCTGTGCATTGATAAACACTCACAGTGTAAAGGGGGGGGGCAACACTTGGTATGCAGCGCAGGTGGCATTACAAGTCACACGGAAGATAGGAATCACTTTCAATACACTGCAGCAGGACAGTTGGTTATCCATATGAAAATAAACAGGCCTCAATCCTCATCTAACACTATAGGAAAAATAAACCTCTGTGGATTAAAAAGTTAAATAAGGAAAGCAAAACTACAACTCCTAGGAGAAATATAAGAGCATATGTTTATGACCTTTAGGTTGAAAATCATCTTAAAATACAAGAGTTATAAATTCAACTGAGAGTAAAGGTGAGTAAATTAACTGTCTTAAAATACAAATCTCACTTTCTAGAAAATATATCACAAAAAACCTGAAGACAAAGCTTTGGTATAGGAAATTATATTTGTCAGCATATAATTGTCAGAGCATATAATTGTATATGCATATAATTGCATTTGAATTTATAAAGGTCTCCTAAAATCAATTAAACAGGAAAGTAATGCACTAAAAAAATCAAAAATATCTAAAAACAGTTCATTCATATGAGAGAATTCACAAGGCAAAGGGTAAAGTTCATATGGACTCACAGAATAGGCAATTTATACATATATATATAGTTTTACTATGCATATATATTTATATATAATTTCATATTTATATATATATCAATGATATAATTTCATCTCTTATATTAGCATAACGACAAGTCTGACAAAACAAGTCTGGTGAACCTGTAAAGAAATAGAAATGCTTATAAAGTACTTATATATTTATAAATTGGGATAAATATACCATCAAGCATTTCAGTAGCAATAAGCAAAGTAAATATACATAAATGTGTATACTCTTCAAACCAAGAAATTTATTTCTGGGTATATAATGCAGATCATTTCACTGTATGTTTTTATAATGATTCTAATGTGTGTGATTTCATTACCATACTGTTTCATAACAGAAAAACTGGTTGAAACTATCCTTTAAAGAAGAATTGGCAAATAAGTTGCAGTATCATAGTATTGATTACATAAATCAAAATAACACTCCATAACAAAATGAATAAATCTCAAAAACATAACCCCAAAATCCAAGAGAAAATTGCCTAACAACGTACTCAATAAATCTACAAGACAAAGCCATGTAACTCTAGGGATACATGTGCATTTGTAATGATCTACATCATGATGGAATGATAGCTATCAAATCCACAGAGTACCTAGTCCTAAGAAGAAAGGAGAGGATCAGGGAAATGTGAACAAAAGAACCTAAGCACTAGGTGTCAATAATTTAGTTTATATTTCACATTCAAGACAGCATCTGAAGACAAAATGGAATGTGCTAGGACAAACCACCAAGAATGATCAAATGGGGTGGTAGAATCTAAATAAAAGGTCTTAGCGTGAATATAAATAAAGATCTTAGCATGAGACACACAAAGTGAGAAAAGGGAAGCCAGGAAATAGTCCCTGAGGTGCAAAAAAGTACCAGACTCATTTTGCAGTGTGCATGTGGCATTTGTTAAGTGATAGTTCCTTTGCCATCATATTAACAGTGTTAAAACGCCCAAAACCATTGCATAAAGCCATATCATTCTGTCATTTCACCAACTTCTTCAGAGTTTCAAGACTACAGTATATTATGCAACTTGGAAAAATGCTAGCTCCTAGGAAACTAAATTCATCACAACAACCTTGCTAAATGATAAGGGCAGTTGGCCATATGGTCCCTGGATTCAGCCAGCACTATCTCAGAATCCTTGAGTCCAGACAGGAAGATGAGACACTTTAAGTTCACAGCTTGGTGTATATGCTAATGCAGCCACAGACGCAGTGGGTACAGAGTCACCACTGCAGCATACGCACATGGTCACTAATGCTTTCCATGTTGAATGTGTTACCTTTTCAAGGAAAAGACCTAAGGACAAGCTGTTCTAACAGCAGAATGATAACAATTTGGAACAGCACCCAGTCCTTACAGCTATCAGATTATGCATCAGGCAAAATGCCTTTATGAGCTGCTCTGCCTCTTTAGGTGCTCGTTTGGAGGCCTGAGTTATCTGTGGAGAAAGGCACAGAAAATATCTCCCCCCTCTCTAAATCTTGTTCTGCAGTGCACTTGATGAAAGCCTCCCCTGGAGAGATGAAGGAGGTTAGGAGATGAGTTAAGTCATTTATTTTTCCATTCCATCTAGAAAGGGTTCAAGGTTGCTGCTTTCAATAAGCAGTCGATTGGTCAAGTGACCACTGGTTTTCTTGGTCTATCTGAACTTATTCGTGAAGGCAGAATGCATCATAAAAAGCTTTGGATGAAGCGACCTGAAATTCAATTGGCCTTATAGCTTGCTATAAAGCTTTCCCATGTGTCTAACCCATATAGGTATTCTGTAATCTGTAATACACAGGAAATGTTGGTATTCATGATGAAGTATTCCACTTGGCTTCAAGTCTATAGTGAAGGACAGACTGGAAATATGAAAAAAAATGTTAAATGGACATACCTTTGATCTCACAATGCCTCCCATATCTCTGATTCTCATTCTCTCTCTCTCTCTCTCTCTCTCTCTCTCTCTCTCTCTCTCTCTAGTATAATTTAGGCTAGATCTTCAGAAAATATTTCAGGAAAACTTTTAAGAATTTTGACTTTTTCGGTACATTTTATCCTTTCCTAAATTTGAGTATTGAATCTCATATATTCAGCTGTGAAATTTTATGGCTACAGGGTCAAATGCTCCTGAATAGCCAATCTACCTTCCTAGTAAAGATTTCTTTCACATTTGTTCTTACTCATATAATTTCTGTTTCCCAATCAGGCTGCAAAACTCCCACTTCTACCTTAGATGCTTTTTTATTTCAACCTTAAAAATAATGTTTTTTTGCTGGTAAAAAGCCTCTTCCTGATTTCTGATTGCCTACTTACTTTCTGGCAGCCCTATTTCGTAACAATGGGAAAAAAAGGGGCTTGAAAAGATGGACATTTTCCTCATGAGAAAGAAGGAGAAAAATATCTAATCATCCCCATGGGCATGAATGCCCAGTTATCACATAGCCTCATTAATTATTTGGAGGATGGAGTGAATGGTATCTACTATGCCATTTATTTTGTAATACGTTCATCCTTTCCTCATAATGAACCTTTCCCCTGAGGTTGTGTGAATCAATGCGGTGCTTAGGTCTTCAGTCAGCTTCTTTTCTGGAAAAAGCTGGGTACAGCGTAGCAGTTACTAAGCTCCACCAGGGAGGCAATAAAGTCCACTGTATCTTAAACATGATACCACGGACACTCTAATCCCTCAATCATATGCAGTTTTTTTCTTTTCTGACTAAAACACATGCTTAGAAACAAGTGTCTCTTCCTATCTACATTTTTTAAAAACTACCATGAAATATCAAAAATGAAGCTTATTGAGATAATCACTATTTGGTGGTGGCAGAATTTAAAACGAGGTTTTCAAGAATAATTGCACTAGGCAAAGTGAATAGTAAACTATCAGTATGTTCATTCTTAAGGTAGAAAATGATGGCAATAAAGATAAATAGTCGTCGGCAGTCAGTAGAAAGCTCCCAACTTTCTGAACCAAATTTGAGAGATTTACTTTGTATTTCCAAGATTTTAAACTTTACATTGATCAAAGATATCAACTGATTATTTTTTACCTAGACCAGCAATGGTGAACCTTTTAGAGCTTTCAGTGATAACAGCCAACTATAACCTGTGTGCCATAGATTTGTCATTACCAACCTAGACTGAATAATTATTATTTTCTGTATTATATCAGAAACTAAAGTAGAGCCCTGTCCTCACCCCAGGAAAAAGTACTGCACACATCCTGTGGCATGGAGAGAGGTCTCTGGTCCTCATACACCCACCACCTGAGGGAAACAGGAATTTCTGGTAGTCACAGAAAGGAAGTCATCAGACCAAGTCGGTCATACTATAGTTCTACATAAGAGAATATAATATGAATTTAAGGTTTTACTTTCAAGTATTTAAAGTACTAATGACTGGGACATAAATCATGATTTCTTTCTCCCAAAATAGGTCACATAAATATCTTGATTCAGAAAAAAGAAAACAGAAAAAAAAAATAGTGCCTACGCTAAAGCATCTGCAAAGTAGGTACAAAGTCACCACTACAGTCCAGCCCCACATCCACACACACACTCACTACAATCTAATGCAGAATGTATTCCCTTTAATGCCAAGGCCACGAGGACAAATCATGCCAGAAGTATAACAAGGACGTAAGAGTACGAAGTTATCCAAATCAACTTGGATTTCAATTCATAGATATTCTGTAACTTTTCATCTCCTCCACTAATTACAACAACAAATTTCTCATTCAGAGCTCCTCTCTTATATTATCAGTTCTCTTCCAAAAAGATATTAAGAGTGAGACTCTGATGTTTAAAAATTCATGTTTTAGAGGCAGGGATTTAGCTCAGTGGTTCTGGCGACTGATTGCAAGTGCAAGGTCCCAGGTTCGATCCCCAGTACATACAACAATGACAGGTGTGGAGACTCACACCCACCAGCAATCAGAACCACATGCTACAGTGTCAGGCATGGTGTCTCATGCCTGTAATCCCAGGAGTTAGGAGGCAGAAGCAGGAGGATTGCTGAGAGTTCAAGGCTGAGCTCAGGGCCAGCCTGAATTACAAAAGCCAGACCCTGTCTCAAAAAAAAAAAAAAAAAAAATTCATGTTTTAAGTCAGAAGTTTTTAGAGCTTATTATACCTCACATTCTATAAACCAAATCCTATAAATGTCCTTGTCTTGTGATGGCAACTCTCTCCATTAGTATAAGGGTCATCAAGCAGCTCATAAATATCATTTTCTTATTCTTCTTAGAAACACTGATAAGCTATCTTTCCCTGATCCCTTTATAGCTTTTCCCAGATTCCTTTGCAGTTGACATGTGACTGAGCTCTTGCCAATCTGGACATGATTCAAAGTGATTTCTGTTCTTGGCACTTAAAATCTCCCATGGGCTTCTGATGTCCTTTGTAGGTCACCCTGTGGGAGGCTGACGTTCGAAGTTCTGCAGAGATGGCAGAGCCACAATATGGAATGAGTCCCTGAAAGATCACATGAAAGAGACTTGACCCAACTTGACACTCCTGCCCACACAGGATTACTGAGTAAAAAAGAAATGAATGTCTGTTATGTAAGGTTCCTAACGTTGAAAATATGTAGGCAATGTATTATCTACCTAATTAATGTAATTAGAGGTCTCCATTGAGAAGAATCCTTTGCGTAGCTCAACAAACTATCTTTGGACCAGCTCTGCTACTCGTGCCAACACTCCCTTGTGAATCTTTAAGCGATTAATGTCTCTGTCACACTGAATAACAACCCTTAGGATGATGGAAATGGATGCTTTCTCCTGAGCCTGACAGTCACAAATCCAGCTGGTGGCTTACACGTGGAGCTTCAAATGCCCAAGATACAGAACAATTTAAATGAAAGAGAAAAGTCATAAAATGGAAACTTTGATTTAGTGGGAAAAAATAAGAAGGCTAGCAAACGTATACGGAAAAATTAACAAATTTGGGGAAGACAGAGGCTGTACTATAGTTTACATAGGAACTGAGGTTCAGTTTGAGGTGACAATAATTTTATCTTTGCTTTATATTATTAGATCTCAAAATTATGAGTTCTTAATGATTCTGACCAACACAGGACAGTTGCTAATCCTCAGCTGCACAGTCACCCACTAGGAAATGTGAAGCACCTGTAAACAACTAGTTAAATTTCCCTTCCCCAAAAATCTATTCAAAGCCTTCAGTATGCTCTTATTCTGCACTATAAGCCTCTTATCCTGCTCTCCTTAGATTCTCACAAAACATTTTTCTTTCTGCTGAAGCACTGCTTCCCCAAAGCCACAAAGGAGAGTGTGAGCTCCTAAAACAGAGGGTCTCCCAACAGATCTTTCCAATTTCATCCATCTTTTATGCAAGAACAAAATTCTTCTCACCAACTTTCCCAGATTCTAACAGTTTTCATATTCCTTCTAAGAAACTTCACTAATATCAATGGGGAAATGTCACTATACACTCGAAACCATGGCCTGCCTCTGCCCCCAGACTCATCATATTTATTCCATCCATCTATTCTCCCTCAGAAGATTAATTCATACATACATTCATTACATACATTCATACATACAGAGGAATTCATACAATTCCTCTCAAACATACCTCTTCTAGCCCCTCTTTATGCTCTAAACTCATGACTTTTACTCAGCTCATGAAAACTCAAAAGCAACACGAAGACAAATTCGAGTTTTCCACCATCAACAACAGAGTATCCATGTCTGCATTCTTTGCTTCCTTCTTTTTACTGTGAGTTAATTAATTAAAATATAACTTTTTGGGGGATTTAGCTCAATCACAGCACACCTGGTTCATAAGTGCAAGGTACTGTGTTCAATCGTGGTACTGAAAATATATATATTTTTTATTTCATAAAATTAAAATCATATTTAGGAAATATATCTAAATTGGAAATTAGTCAAAAATTGTACATGTGAAAATTATATTAATTCCCATACCCTATCAGTCAAGAAGAGTATTCCAGAAACAAAATCTTCTTCAGCATGACTAATTTTTCTTTTTATTTGATCATTCCCATCAACACAGAATGATGCTATCATCCCTAAACTGCCTTTCCATTGGCATACTCCCATTGTTTTCTAGTTACTGCCTTTTCCCCTTACGAAGTATCTCCCTAAAAGAGTTGCTCATTCTGTCTCCCGCCCCGTCTTATTATTCCCTTTAAAATATAATCATTTCCAGCTCAGCACCCTGCAACTCAGTCACATCTCACAATGCTTACTACATATGACTGTATTTTGAAACAGTATTTTACTCTCAATTTAAAACAATAGCTCACTCTTTGTTGGAGTTTCTACCATGCAGATAATTTGGAGCAGGTGGAGCAGTATGTGGAATTCACATTAAAGAAGATCGTGAGTAGAAGGAAGGAATGAAAAAAAGAAAAATGTCAGAGAAGACTCACATGACAGCAAGTAGAGTGAGGAGGAAAGTGAAAAGAATGGGTAACCTGAAGGATTTTCAACTAGCCTCTGTCCTCTTCTGAGACCAAATTTAGTCCCTTCTTTAAAAGGCTCGTGCTCCCCTAAATACTCCTTAGGTAAAAGGTATGTTAAAGATTGTGAACGGAAGTTCAAAGCATCTCAAGAGTGCTACAAAG
>PVIR01000003.1:587980-673015 GCA_004026965.1 Petromus typicus
ACTGGGTGTGGAGACCCACACCCAGCAGCAACCAGTACCACATACCACAGTGCCGGGCGTGGTGGCTCACGCCTGTCATCCCAGCACTCGGGAGGCAGAGGCAGGAGGATTGTGATGTGAGTTGGAGGCTGAGCTCAGGGCCAGCCTGAACCACAAAAGCGAGACCCTGTCTCAAAAAACCTGAAAAAAAAAAAAAAAAAGAGTGCTACAAAGACACATTGTTAGGAAATAAAAAGAGATGTGGTAATGGAAAGGGAGAACAGACTGGTAGTGGCATTTTCAATATTGATCCTTGAGAACTAAAATCAGCACAGTTCCTCTTGGTGGCTTTACCATCAATCCTATCAGCATACTTTTCATTCATATGCTTAAGCAAGAAACAACCTACTGCAATCTGTCTGGAAAGCTGACTATGAACACATCAGAAGTGCATTTATCCAGACTGGCTTTAAGACTCTCAGCCTGTTTTGTTAGATTAACTATTAATGTTGCAAACTTGGCACAATCCCAAACACCTTCCTTCTTTGTAAGATTAATCTTGCAAGGAAACATCCCAGGTTCTAACTCCTATGAGCATATATTCCCAATGTCATCCTCTTGATGGAATCTACCTTATTGTGAACAAGTATAACTTCATAGAAATCCATTACTGCTGGTGGTCTCTTGAGATACTGACAGCCAACCCACAGGAAAGGAATTTTATAATGTTAACATTAGAGAAAGCTTAGGGTTCTAAGAAGAAAAGATATTTGGAGAGTTGTTAGAAAAGTTGGAGAAAATTAAAAGAAAGTTGGAAGTTTCTAAGAGTATATAGTCCTAATAATAAAGCAAGTTTTCACATACTTTGAAAGAGTATCAAAACATAAAGTGTTTTAGGTTCCTTTGCTGAGATAAGTAGACAAAATATTAATTTTTTAATATTCTGCATAAAAAGTCTATAAAAAATCCTTCCATTACTAGCTTCACTCATTGTTTTACTTAATCAGACCTCACTATTTCTGCAAAAGACTAAAAGTCAACCTAGCACCAGTTTGGGAAGCTGAGCAATACTTTTGTGGGTTTCTCCCAGATCCTTCTTAGACACACACACACACACACACACACACACACACACACACACACACACAGAGTTATTCTATTAAATTTAATATAAAAATCTCCAAGATAACCATCACACAAAGTGGAAGGTAGGACCCCAAAATATTAAATCATACAAAGCTAATTTGTACTAACAGAAGGCATCCCCAAAGGAACACCTGATAATTTAAGTCTTTATGTTTTAATAACTAGATTTATGAAAAAGATTAAAAGGAACTATCATTTTAAAAATGCAACTCATTATTGAAGTACTGATTTTTAAGTGAAAAAAAATCATTTTCAAATGAGTATTTTTAAAGATAGTGACAATAAAAAAAGAATAAAATCAAATTGAATTTTAGAACTGAATTTTTAGAACAAATAGAATTTTAAAATTTTCTGATTCAAATTTAATAGAACTAGCAATTAACAGCAGAACTGTATACACACACATAACCCAAGCAAATTGGAAACCCCCAAATAAAAGGAAAAATAAAATCTTAAGTGTTAGTTTGGAAAAATAAAAATACAAATACAGATAATTTAGAATGTTATTAAAACAATACAAATAAAAATTAATAAATGCAACCAAGGTTACTCTCAGAAGAATATCTCTGTTTTATAGTATTTAGAAAAACATATATGGAGGAAATGTATTGCTTAGCTGGAAACAAAGAAACACTATAAAAGTATAAACATAAGAATGTATCACAAAAAAAAGTAATGCAATGAATAGATAGAGGAACTTTTTCTTGGGAGAGACTGATGCATACAAAATTATGACAATCTGACCAGTAGCTACAGTGGAATTCCCAGAATTCATACACTAGTTCAGAGCCTTGATGTAGCTAAGAAGATTACAGACAATGAAAAAAAAAAGTCACAAGATTTTCCCTTCAAAACCTATTGAAATAGAGCCATTTCTCTCAAAACTGAGAAAGAAGAGTCTCTAATTTAATTAGATTCAATAAAAAACCTTTCTTTGTATTCTTAAGAAAGCTACCTGAACCTTTTATCTCATTTGAAAGGAGTCCTGTTTGTGACTAGAATCTATAAACAAGATGGAAAATGGCCACATCTTGGAGAATCGGGGAAAAAAAAAAAGACTTTCCTGGATGAATTTTAAAAAGCCTTTTAAATCATATTAACAGTCTGTAGTATTGTTTTAAGCATAGTTTGTACTAAGAAGACTATAACCATGATTAAAAAATACAACTTCACCCTGATCACCTGAAAAAGACTGAAAACATAAAGAAATAACACTAACTCAAAAAGTATGCATACAAGCACATAATATGTACATGTAGAAATGTCACAAGAAAGTCATTACCTTGGATAATTCATTTGCACTAATAATTTTCATATTTCCATAATAAAGTGTAAATAATATAATTAAAATACTACCATGCATGTATGTTATAAAAAATAAAATGCCAGATTTTTAAAATAGAACTATGTACACCAATTTTACTCTAGTTTTTATTAATCCTTATCAATTTCTCCATCAAAAAATTGAATATAACAATTATTTCAATAAAAAGATGTGAAAGTTGTACAAAAGCCAAAAGGAAATCATGCATAGACAGTGAAAAGAAGTATTCCCATCATGTTTATCTCCAACCTATCCCAATTCCCTCTGCAGAGAAAATAATTATTTGTGATTTCTTAAGTATATTTACACCTAGATTTTATGTATTAAATTTGCATCACATTTACATACAAATAATGTATTAATTTCCTACTAGGAACCAGACCTTTTTTTTTTTTTTTTTTTTTTTTTTTTACATTTTCAAATATATTTCAGCAAACAAAAGAAATGCATCATATGGAATTTCTATTGTACGGTCATTGCATTATCATGTGTTTTAATGTGAAGACCATTTATGAGGAAAAAGTGAAAAAATTATACTTAAATGAAACAAGAAACAAAACAAATCATAGAAATACAGTATGCTATATTTAACATGCTAAAATTTAACTGACAATTAGTACTTAATTACTTCTGGACTTTATTTAAAAGATTTATATGGCATAGAAACCAAAAGCCTTTCATAACACACTTCAAAATCTCAATCCCCCGAAATGTAGAAAACAGTGACCATTTATATGAAGCTGACATGTTCTTCTGTCTTATCTTCTCTTTTTAATGGATTTGCGCCCACGTACCAGGAATATCCAGTACTCAATTTGAAGGTTATATAAATGGATTCCCTTTAAGAAAAAAACACAAAACTTCATAATTGGGTTCACTGGTAAGCTATGTTTTAGAAAAAGTTATTTCCAGGATGTGAAGGAATCATTGTAAAATGTAAAACATTAAATGTAATAATACCACATAAGTCAGTATTCAGGATTAAAATTTTTATTTACTGCCTTTGTACCTAGTGTACCTTTATAATCTTTCTTCATCTGGCATTTTCTTAGAGTACTTTTTTTGACTTCTTTAAGGGGTAGCAGTTGTAAGTTTTATTTTTTATTCAGATTGTAGGAAGATAATTCAAATTATCTTTATCATGGTCCTCACGGTTAAAAATTTTAAAAGTAGACTGATAACTTATAAAAGTATTCACAGTATTGTGTGTCATTTTAGAACTAGTATAAAATTAGGAAAAGTTGTATATCTACTGCTTTGCTATAAGATCTGTATCATTTACTTTACAAACTAGATCCTGGATCCACAAAACATACACTGTTTTTCCCTCATTATCCACATTCTTGCTGTACCAGATGCCACTAGGAGTTCACTTTGTGGGCTACTTCTGCTCTGCACCATAGTGTCTTGACTCCAGAGACTTTTCCTCCATCTGGCTGTCACAGTAACCACATTATACTTGGAAGCCTATGGGACCCACATAAAGATGTCCAACTAAACCCAAGACAAATGTATCTTTGACTCTACATCCACATAGACAAGCCTCCAAATTCTTTAAATCCACTTCAGGTATGATAGAGGGTTATGTCTCAGTGGAAAGAGACAGTAGGACACATTGATGGTAGATTATCTTGTTTATGTTGTCATTTATACTTTCTCCTTTCTCAAAATTGTAATTTTTAGTTAAAATATAGATTGCTTTATTGTTCAAATATCCTTTTGGTATTTTTACATTATTTATTACAACTAGTTGACTTGCAACTAAGAGTGAATAGGAAAGAAGGCAGCTCTACAGAACCTGAGGAAATCAAAAAACTAATACAACAAACAAACAAAACCCCAACAGCTGTAGGGAAGAGTTAAAATGCTCTGCATCTATTCAAAATAAAAAGGAATCACACTATTCCTTTTTGCTGTTCTTGGATATATTTTAGAGACAGCAATTTATTACACAGCAGGCTCTGACAGCTAATATTAGGCTGCACATGCGGAATCCATATTACAAAGGTGTTCTCTACAGCACACCCTACAACAAAGCATACCTATGAAGAAACCCTAGGACTTCTGCCAAAATGCATCTCCAAGAGGCACCCTGCTGATGCTGACCTCTACTGATTAGACCTCTTGCACTGGCAAAATTTTAAGGTCACCCCTACGTTACAGTTCCCAAACTCTAGAGTTCAAGGAACATTTCTGCCCTTAGAGAAGTCTACAGCCTTCAAGTGTTATTTAAGCCTCTTCTGTCAAAATCAGATGGAGAACCAGCATTTTGAGAAGCAAGTGTCTACACACCAAATTTAAAGCCATTCTGAATAATTTAAGGTTCTGAAACTGTTGCTTAAAGTAAAGGAACTTATGCCGACACAGCGGGAAGCTGGGTGCTGCGTGATGGCTCTCACCTTCCTCGCCTGTGGGCATTCGGTCTAACAGTCATTTAGGCAGATCAGAAAGGTCTGTAATGATGAGGCTCCTTTCTTTTTCCGCATTTCCAGGGAGAGTTGTAGCACTTCAAAGCTACTCCCCTCCCAGTCAGGCTTCCCTAATTGGCAAGGAGTTGGTGAGAGACATTATTCATGTTCTCTCTTCACAAAGTCCAGGTCACAGATTCCAGGAAGTATAGACCATGGGTTAGATGTGATTGCTTGTGTATTCCCTTACTCTTTTTTATTTATCATTTTTTTTTTTTTGAGACAGGGTCTCACTTTATAGTTCAGGCTGGCCCTCAGCTCAGCCTCCAACTCACATCACAGCAATCCTCCTGCCTCTGCCTTCTGAGTGCTGGGATTACAGGCGTGAGTCACCATGCCCGGCACTGTGGTCTGTGGTACTGATTGCTGCTGGGCGTGAATCTCTACTCCTAGTATTGTATGTGGTTACCAGGGATTGAACCCGGGTCCTTGCGCTTGCAAGACAGGCGCCAGAACCACTAAATCCCCACACCCCCCCTTACTCACATATTAAATATTTATGGAATATGAACTTTTTTCCGGTCTAAACACTCAGAAAACAGACACGCTTAAGGATCCTCAGCCTGCCTTTAAAGATTTTCTAATGAGGAGGATAAATATAGAAATGGATAAAGACAATAAACTATCCTACTCTCTACGCAGAGTGCCATGAATGTCCAAAAGATGAAAGTACCTAACTGGTACATGCTCTCTAGTTAGGCAGGCAGTGTAGATTCTACAGAGTGTTGGACATTCCTTAAACAAGGAGAGTAAAATTAGGGAAACCAAGTACAACAGTCTTTTTCCTTTGCAGGCTATAATGAAAATGCTCACAAATGAGCTTAAATAATATTATCCGGTTGTTTATATTTCAGTATAAATCATTTATCAATGACTTCATTAAAGATCAAACCTATAATTACAAGTAGTAGTTGTCTAGTACAATAAACATGAAGCAGCAAAGAGGAAATAGAAAGATATTTGGGAACAAAATTCACAATACCCATGCAGGATCCACTGTCATCCCTTTTTTCCCATTTAGATGTTTGTCCCTACTCATCTCCCTAGGCATTTCATTCATTCCTCTCACTTAGCATTTATGTGTAAGCCTAAAATAAGCATCCCCAGATAATGTTAAATTTTTTTGTCTCCCTTTATTAATCTTCTGAAACACCTTTCCAAAGCCTTGCACATGCATTCAGTATGTATTGCTAGAAGGAATAATTAGCATATAAGGTAATTCCAGAATTTGTAGATAAAGTTATTCATTAGGTCTCGTCTTTCTCTACCGAACTGAGAGGATGACTAAAGAAGTCACAACAAAGTGGAAAAGGAAACAGAAAAGCAAAGAGGTGAGCAACAGATGTAGCAGGGAGGGGAGGGGACCCTTCTGTATATTGACAAAAGGAAAAAGAACTCATTTCTGGGATCCCCTGGGACCAACTCCAAGACCACCAACATTTCAGCTTTGAATGTTTTCTTATATCAAGTTGCTCAGAAAATTTATTGTGTATGTGTGTGCACAATTACTTGCAAAGATCTTGAGAGAGCAGACTCCTTTGTCCCTAGTCCACAGGCACTGTGACAAAGAGAATATTAAAAGACTCGGCTGGCCAAGATCCAAAGGAAGTATGCAGACTGAAAAGATAAGGCAGGTCGTTCATCTTCTGGAAGGTACTGCAGGTGAAGACAAGTTTGTTCACCCAGCTCCCTGACGCAAGTCTACTTTTGTTTGATTTGTTATCTGACCCAATGGGAAATCTATGGCTTGACATTGAATCACAAAGCAAGGAAGGCCTGGGTCACTAAATAAGGTTAGTCAATGGAAGAGAAAAAGCCTTTAGTCAAACTTTCTGCCATAAATGAAATCTGAGAAAAATTTGGCCCTGAGTATAAATGGCTCTAAGCACATTTATTATTGCTTGAGGAAAAGAGAAACCAATGAATTGGCAATGAGCCTCATTATTACAGAGCAATCTTTTTTATCATCATTCAATAATGACTGTAGATGGATATCTCAGCCAGAAAATTACACTTATTGCAGAAAATTATATTATGTGTATTACCATAAGATGACATCTCAATTGTCAAAAACATTAAGTGCTATCTAGGTAGACAGCATAGATTCTACAGAATTCTCAACTGATTAAATGTTTCAAATTCACCCTCTGTTGTTCCATTACTTTGCTTGATATAAGTGAATGCAGTATTTTAATAGAATATGTATTATACAAACTTACAGTAAAAGCTCAAATTTGGTCTTTTTCCAAAATACAGATTACATGATTTTTGTCATGACACTGCAGAAGAATCCCACGAACTTTGTGAACAATTTTGTTCAGATTTTGGTCTAGGTTACAGAAAAAAGGAATTTCCTAAAACAAACTTATTGATACAGGGAAGATTATTTGACTTACACCAAGATAATAACATTTCAATAGAAGTTTTCTGGGTTCAACTAGAAATGACGATTTTTTTCATTCTGAAGGAAACCAAGGGACCATCAATAGAAGCCAGGCCACTGAATTTTGTGGACTCCAAAGCTTGGCCACTACAGTAGTGTCTCAGTTCACAAACTGAGCCCTTCCACCAATCTGGGAAAGACAGCCACATATATGCACATGCTGAAGAAGCTACTTCGTATTCATCATCCAAAGCAGAGTTCGCAAATGGAAGCAAAGTTTTGCCAAATGCTTCAGTTTGTGAATTGACAATTGTGCATAAATTATTCTCTTACTTGCAACTTACACCGTTCCCATACGTGTGTACTGGATGTCTATGTAACAACTTCAGCATGCATTAGAGTTGTAAAACTCCTCTCTATGCAAGATATAATAAATGAAACATGGAGGTAATTACTGAATGAGCCTCGGGAAAAGACAGGAGGGAAGTGATAGGTCAAGTGTTAAGTACATATTTAATGTCCAAAGAAACTGCTGCACTCTTTTCCAGTGTGGTTCTATCATTTAACTTTTTTTCTAGCAGTGTATGAGAGGTCAAGTTTTTCTACATCTTTGCCTATATCTGGGACTATCAGTGTTCCTTTTATTTCACTTATCCTTCTACATGAATAACAATACAATGCAGGGATTTAAACTTGCATTTGCCCAGAGTAAGCAGTGTTGAACATGTTTTCATGTGTTTATTTGGTCATCATTTATCTTTCTTGATGAAGTACCCATGGAAGTACTCAATGCACTTTTCTGAATGGGTGATTTTCTTACAGTTGAAACTAGAGAGCTCTTTTTTAATTCCATTAAGTTTATTGGTGCATGTTAGGTATACAGCATAATCGCTTTTATCATTGGAAATCTGTACTTGGTTCATGTTTGTTCCCCATTTCCTGCTGTCCCCTTCCACCCCTCCACCTATTCCTATTTATAAAAACTTTGTTTTTGTTTTCCTTTATGTTCTTTTTCCATTCTCTTCTTTCCTTTCCCCTACTTCCCATAGCTCCCCTTCACCTTTGAACCTCTCCTTCCTATTTCACATTATCTATTATACATTTTGATCATCATTTATACGTTTAGTTTGTCAAACCAAGGGACTATTCAGCATTTACATGTCCTATTTATTTCCCTTAATACTATGGCCACAATATGCATCTATTTAGTTATAAATGCCTCTAGATTATCATTTTTATAGCTGAATAGTACTCCATTTTCTATAAAAAGCATATCTTCCTAATCCAGTCACCTCCTTGGCAGACCATAATCCCATAAAATTTCAAAGCATGATACCACCGTGACATCTGAACACAAATATTTATAGTGGCACACTTTGTAACAGATAAGTCTTAAAAACAGCTCAAATGCCCACCTACAAGAGAGTTTATATACTCACAAACAAACTCTTTACTAAATATAGTATGTGAGTTGTGAGTACTTGGTATCAGTTGCTAAGAATATTTTCACCTGTATTTTCAGCTTCTTAATAAGATCATCAGAAACAGTAGTTTTAAGATTTAAGAGAACTCGGGCCGGGGATATAGCTCAGTGGTTCCGGCGCCTGTCTTGCAAGTGCAAGGACCTGGGTTCAATCCCCCGTAACCACATACTGGGCGTGGAGACTCACCCCAACAGCACCAGTACCACGTACCACAGTGCCGGGCGTGGTGGCTCACGCCTGTAATCCCAGCACTCAGGAGGCAGAGGCAGGAGGATTGCTGTGATGTGAGTTGGAGGCTGAGCTCAGGGCCAGCCTGAACCACAAAGCAAGACCCTGTCTCAAAAAACAAAAACAAACAAACAAAAAAAAGATTTAAGAGAACTCAAATATGTCCTTTTTTCATAATTTTATGGATCATGTCTTCGGCATCAGGTCTGAAGATAGCTCTTCTTTATCCTAGATCATGAATAACTGACATTTGTTTTTCATTTTGTCTTAGTTCTACATAAAATACAACTATTCCTTTTCTCCTTGCCTACTTGGCCTTCCCTCCATTTCCTCCCTTCTTTTCATCCTTGCATCAAGTAATAGAGTCACTATATTAGCTTTGGGTGAAGCTTTTACTTCCACACAGCAAGAATAACAACAGCTCCATTTGGGCTCATTCCTCTTCTCTGGATGACCCACTCAGACTGGCTTCTTGATTACCTTTCTTCTTTAGATGGCAAAAAGTAATACACTCGGACACTCAGGTTGGGACAATAAACAGAAAGGAAGTTTCCTCTCATATTATTTGTGACATTTAGTAAGTACAATGTTATGCTGTAAAGGAAAGAAAAGTTTTGACAAGTATAGCTCAGACTGAAATCTCTTTTTTTATAAAGCAGACAAAGAAGACAAAAAAGCTAAGAAAAGAACCAAAAATGGAAAACAGAAATCCAAGTGAAAATGAGAAATGATATGATGAGGAAGTGATGTAAACTAAAGTTTTTATACTCTCCTCCAAGGGGAAAAGTAAAATTAACAATAATTTTGTTTGTATGTTCTTTAAGAAATTGAGTTTATTGTTACATTATGTAATGTAATACATTATGGTCACATTCCTTATAGGTAATTTTATCTGAACAATTGTGAAGTCTTACAGTTAGATTCACCAATATCTAGACTATATGAAGAACTAAAAAATACTAACCACCTAAAATAAAAGAATCAATCAATTCTCAGAAAAAAATAGAATAGAACAAATGGCCAATAAATACAAGAAAAACAGTTAAACATCACTAGCTATTAGAGAAATCAAAATTAAAACTACATTAAAATAACTTTTGCTCCTGAAAGACAGGGTATCATTAAAAAATCAAATAAAAAATGATAGCGAGAATAATGAGGAAAGGAAACTCATTCCTATACTTTGAGTTGGGAACAACCTAAACTAAAAGTAAAAATTGAACTTGATCTAGCTCTCTCTTTTTTATATGTATTCAAAAAAACATTTTAATCAGCATGTTACAGGGATATGTGCATGTCTATGTGTACAGCAGCACAGTTTATGAGAGCTAGTTCTTATTTCCAATGAATGGGAAGAAAAATGTGATATTTATGCACAAAGGAGTACTATTCTGCTATAAACAAAGATAAATTGGAGGCATTTATAGTTAAATGGATGCAATTTGAAAATGTAACATTAAGTGAAGTCAGACACACAAGATTAAATATCATCTAGTTTCTCTTATATGAGAAACTCTCTCTCTACACACACACACACACACACACACACACACACACAAAGAGAGAGAGAAAGAGAAAGAGCAAAATTTAAAAAGGAAAAAGTCAAATAATTCTCAAGTATATCTTTTCAGTTGTTCCAAAACTATTTTAATAAAGATGCTAATTTGTTTCAATTGCACTACTAGTTTCTTAGTTTACAGAAAAAATTCTCTGCTATTATCTGTTTATTCTTGTAAAAAATCTTTTTGTCTAATATCTTTTACTTTGAAATGAAATACTGTGCATTAACTATTGTTACTCCCTTCTTTTGTTATGAAATTTTATTTTTTTTCATAAAATAAGAAAGTATAAAAAAGACCTGCAAACTCAAATCAATTACTATAATAAAACATTTGATTAAAAAAAAAAACCCTCTTGTGTTATGAATGCACATGGAATTTTCCAGGACCTAAATTATGTGTGCTATTATAACAGGTTGAAAATAATAGCTGAGATGTGAGAATCTTGTTCTTTTTAATTAAGCCAGAAAACAACAGACTTAAAATTATACACAAAATAATGCTAAATCTTCTCACAACTTTTGTTTTATTAGAAAAACACAGTGGTATCATTGAAAGTCTTTTGATGGATTTAACTTTTTTTAGAGTAAATGAAAAGTTGAGAGGAAAACAAGAAACACTGTAAATTTAGGCTATTTAATACTCTACCTAAAGCTAAATAGACAAATATATGAATTTAAAATAATATAAATGGCAAAATTAGGAGACATAATATAAATACAAATTCTTTAAGCTTGATTTTCATGAATAAACAAGGTAAGTGTAAATACCTTATTTGGTACAATTAATCCTCATTTAATGACCAAGGTCTAGTCCTGTAAGTAGGTCACTGTATGAATTGGCAACTAAATGAAGAATTATATATTGAATAAATATTACAATATTCAGAACAAATAAATGGTTAAAAGAAACTTCAATTTCATTACTTTGCTTTTTATTTGCATGACTGACATGCAGCACTGTAATGTAAAATAGAACATAAAGTATAGTACCCCATTCTTCAATACAATCAGAAAAATGAAATGTTTGAACAAGTTGTACTTTCAAAAAAAGATATTGAGGTTTTCTAAGAACTTCTCTGTAGAACTATACAACCACCAGACTGGTCCTCAGTCTGAGTGGTAGGCGCTAAGTCAGATCAGCACTCAACTGTTGTAAATCATAAGTGGTGTTTAATGGATACAGCACTGAATGAGGAACATCTGTATTAGGAACTTACATTTCAAAGAGTGGACAGTGAAACCTGTAATAGTGACTAAAAGGAGTATGGAAGTTATTGAGGATTTGAATCAAACAGGAAGTAACTGAAGACCTAATCTCTGATATGATGGTGTTAGAAAACAGGAAACACAACTGCAGCTCAATAGGTTAAGTAATCAATCAGGTCTTAAGACTGGAGACGTTATGAATGAGGTTAGTGTCCTTCGATAAGAGATGCTAAAGATACTATCACTCTCTTGCTAAGATAGGAGGATAAAACAAGATGGCAGCAGTGTTCAACCCAGAAGGGCACCCTTCCCACAATCTACCAGTGCCGGCTGCCTCATGTCCTACCTCCAGCCTCTAGAACTCTGAAGAGCAAGTTCATCTCTTAAGTCAGACCTAACTGCTGTGACAAGATACAACGTACCATGTCTACATTAACTTTTCCAAAATGTATCTATTACTTTTATGTTAACATTTTTCAAAATATAAATTTTCTTTATATTTCATAATTCCCTAAATTCATACTTGTTAAGCAACTATCAGGTTTTTGTTGTTGTTGTTGTTGAGACAGGGTCTCGCTTTGTGGTTCAGGCTGGCCCTGAGCTCAGCCTCAAACTCACTTCACAATTCTCCTGCCTCTGCCTCCCGAGTGCTGGGATTACAGGCGTGAGCCACCACGCCCGGCACTGTGGTATGTGGTACTGGTTGCTGCTGGGTGTGGGTCTCCACACCCAGTATTGTTATGTGGTTACTGGGGAATCGAACCCGGGTCCTTGCGCTTGCAAGACAGGCGCCGGAACCACTGAGCTAACTCCCCGGCCCAACTATCAGGTTTTATACTTAAAACCTTAAAATATCTCCAAATTATTTCCTTGATCATTTATCTTCTCTATGTACCCTTACATAACCTATTTATGTCTTTTTAACTTCTAAGTAAATGTGTATCTTTTATTTTTACTGGATTTTTGTGAAAGTTGGAGAGAAGACATTTTTATAGAACAGCTGAGTGAATTTCTTATTATTTCAAATATGAGGTAGATATTGAAGTGATATCGTCAGTTTAACCTACAAAAACATTTGACTTTCATTCTTTGAATTGTTGGAATTTAATGAACTAAGAACAGTACAATCTCAATCTAAACTTCAGTTCTTTACTGCCACTATCAAATTACCATTTCAGTCTTTTTTGCTGGTTCATTATCCTTTGGCATGGGGTAAAGACAGAGGACTATTTTTAATTTTTTAATTTCATGAATTCCTTTCTTCCCCATGAATCTGTCAACCTTTCAACTGTTTCTATGTTCATCTTCTCTAGAATGTCAGATAGTAGAAATACGAATATGCAACCTTTTGAACTTGGTCTCAACTCAGAACTAGGGCCTACAAGCCCCTCCATGCCTTTCAACAGTTTCAGGACTCATTTCTTATCATTAAATAGCATCCTATTCTCTGGATGTACCACAATGTGTTTACCCATTTACCTACTGAGGAATATCTTGATTATTTCTAAGTATAGGATACTAAAAATAAAACTACAAATATTTGGGGGTGTGCAAATTTTCATTTGAAGAGAATATTTTTCTCAAAACTTCTAACATTATGATGAAAATGGTGATGAATAAAGTGCTTATAACCTTGTCTTCCTGTGGGCAGAAACTTACCAATTACTGTACTTTTTTTAATGTGTTAAACACAGTCTATGCACTCAATTTTATTCCTCAAAAATACTAAGTATTTTACATCATAGGCCTTTAGTATTGATGAATATTGAAATCAAATATGAAGTCTGCCATTAAAGTTCCATTGTACACAAGAGCTAACTCTTCTTCATACAATTTGTACACAAATCTAGTGATATTTAATTCTAAATATGACTTGGTTAGTATATAATTGATTTTAAAATATCTAATTATCCAAAATTTCAATTAGGGTACTGTTTGGCTTATATAAAATGACCTATTTATTATAAGATTAAACATTATATAAGAAGTTAATTCTTAGTGCGCCTATTAGTAAACTCATGGTATTATTGGGATTTTACTGCTTTTTAATTCAATATATTCTTTCTAAAAGATATTATTTAATAAGATGTACTAATATATATTTCAATAGAAATACACAATTGCCATGAAACAACTGCTATACAATTTATTTTCTTTTTATATGTGACGTATCATTGTCCATATAAAGAAAAAGTCACTGGAAGCCTGTTATGATTTGGATTTGAAGTGTCCCCCAAATAGTTGATAAAGGTTGATTGCCAGTGGGTGATTTCCTGAGGAAATGACTGAATTGATCAGGAGGGCTTGAACTTCATCAAGTGGATGAATCCATTACGGAGATCACAACCTCGTGGCTTTATTGGGAGATGATGGACAAGGGTCAGGGTCCCGCCAAAGGGAGATCATGGAGAGGCGACCTTAGGTAGCATGTCTGGTCTCCAGCCCTCCTCTCCGGCTCTCTCTTTCTGCTTCCTGGCTACCATGAAGTTAGCAGCTTTCCCACACCAGACCCTCTCGCCATGGTGGTTCTGTCTGGCCACAGACCTAAAGCAAAGAGCCAGCCAAGCACAACTAAACCTCCAAAGTCATAAACCAAACTGAATCTTTCCCCCTCCATTCTCTTCAGGTTCTTGGTCACAAAGACTTAAAAATGGTTTTTAGCACTTGCAGTATCAACAGGGTAAAAAATCAATAAGCAATATAGACTAGTGTTGTGGTCTAGCAATTAAAACCTAAAATTTCCATGAAAAAAATATTTCTATGTCCTTCTGGTTCTCACTGCTTTCATGTAAAATCCCAAGTATATATTTCTCTTTTCTGATAATTCATAGACTATGAAATAAAATTATTTGTTATAGAGCTATAACTGGTTGTTATGTTACTCCTAAAAGTTGGGGTTATTATGAGGAAACAAGATATTCATTCTATATGTCCACTGTAGAGTTGTGCCCTACACAGTCATTTGCGGACCCAAATGGGGAAAGATTTTATTACTTTAAGGTATTTTCATTTAATTATTCATGTTCAAAATGTATTCTGCAGATTTTCATCACTGCCATCATCATGAATTTTGTTGGACTACAGAATTTCAGAACTCTGCTTGAGTCAAAATCTGTATCTTTTTATTACTGCATGTTTGCAGAGAATAATGTTCACATTCACTATGTGGAGCTCATACAAGGCCGTAACGCTTAATTGCTTGTTTTCATTAAGCAGATTACCAGATCATCTGCATGGACATTTGTGGATTTTGATCTAAGATTTAGCCCCCAAATCACATGTGTTTGGACGTTAACCAGATCTTGGGGCACGGTGTCATCCACTGATGAATTCAGTAGCAGAATGTGCTGTTAAGAAGTGGACCCTTGTAGGAGGTGGGTGGATCACTGAGAGTCACTCAGAAGGATGTGAGGTTGTCTATAGCTTTTCCCTTTCTGCTTCCTGGATGCCACAGGCCCAGCAGCTTTCTTCCTTCAGGCCTTCTTCCCATCATGGTGTATCTGCCTTACAGCCAGACAACCACAGGCTAAAACCATGAGCCAAAATAAACTTCTGCTCTTTTAAGTTGTTATCATTGGGTATTTTGTCTCAGCACCAGAGAAGTGACTGTTAGGCTAACAATGAAAGGGAGGAGATGGTCTTTTGGACCCTCACACCAGGAAAAGGGACAGCAAATTTTATGATGTCCTCTTTTCCGAGACCACTGCACACAGCCAGATTCTTGTTCGTCTTCCAACTACATGGAAACTCACTCTATGGGTGAGTACATGGGAGATTTGATGATCATCACTTCCACACAGCATCGACAGCCTCAACAGATAAAAAACTTTTTGAATGATTATAGGTAAAAACTTTCAGAACTCTTAAGTGTGAAAGCTGTTCACCTTTGCATAACAACTGCGAATTTATCTTTTTCATTTTTGTTAAAATGAATAAGTAATGTAACTGCTTCATATCAAATGATGCAGTAAATTTGATTAATCCATGTACTTGATTCAGATGTTCTAGGAAAAATTCCAATTCCACTTAGCTCCTTTTTCATCATAAATAGTGAAGCTCAGGATCAAAACTGATGTATATGTGACACAATATTTACACACCCCAAGAAGTTCCTGGATCATTTATACACTTCACCTTCTTTGAACAAACTGTTGTAAAATCAATTACAGTCCTCGGGAAATTAACTCGACATTGACGATTATTCTTATTCAAAGCTGATGTAATAGCTCAGTATTTTTTCCTGAGGTAAATAAAGTCCTTATGTGTCACACAGTGACCATAACACATTACCATGGATGAGTGGGTAAACTATGTAATGTACTGGGTCAAGACCGAGGTGTAAGAAAAAGGAAAGATCAATTATTATAACTCCATGAACCTTTACATCATAGAAACCACAGCAAAGGTCAAATGAAGCTAAGAAAATATTATAGATAAGTCTCCCTTGATTTGGAATATGAAATCCTAATAATTTCCGCACATTTTAAGAACTAGCGCAAAATATCAGATTCATTCATTTACTCAATATTTATTCTCTTTTAGACTATGAATAATTTGAAATCATTTCCCTCATTATTCTTAGTTATTAAACATTTTACATCATTGGAAGTAAAGCAGATATTAACTGCACCAAAAATATCAAATATTTAATTCTCCTATGTTACTAAACATTCATAGCTCACCTCAGAATAGGTGGTAGCGGGCTGGGGATTTAGCTCAGTGGTTCTGGCGCCTGTCTTACAAGTGCAAGGACCCGGGTTCGATTCCCGGTAACCACATAACAATACTGGGCATGGAAACTCACAACCAGTACCACATACCACAGTGCCGGGCGTGGTGGCTCACACCTGTAATCCCAGCACTTGGGAGGCAGAGGCAGGAGGATTGCTATGATGTGAGCTGGAGGCTGAATTCAGGGCCAGCCTGAATTACAAAGCGAGACCCTGTCTCAAAAAACCTTAAAAAAAAAAAAAAAGAATTGGTGTAGCTGTTACTGAGAGACTGAGTTCTAAAGCTGATTTAGTTCCTAGAGTATCACAAATCCTTCAGTGGGGATGTCATAGCATAGCAAAGTTCTATTGATATGAAATCAAATGCTGGCTCTGGTGCTCAGCATCCTGAAATAAGTATTTAACTTCTCCCAGGCTTATGTTCCACTTCTATACACTAAAGACAAAGACATATGTCCCTCATGTCGATAATGATATAAAAAGTTAGTCCAGGGTACTCATCCAGGTCAAATTCAAAATAGTAGATTTATTTTCCCAAAAGAACTTTTTTTCTAAAGTATAAACAACGTCCCACACAGCATGAGAATGCTTCTGGATGAGACTGCTCCAGGTTCCAGAAGAGCCTTTCCACTGACTAGGAGCTCACTGGCTTACAAAGCTGGCCAGTCCATTCACAGACTATTCCAATTTTTTAAGTATTTTTTCTATGTTATCAGATCTCCCTTTTATTACTTGTATATTTTATCTTACTAATATCTGCTGGAGTAACCCAGCATAAATGCACTTATTTTGATTTGGTTCCAAAAATAAAGGCACCAGGAAAATCTTTGTGACAAATTCGAACTTTCTTAATTCCGTGCACCCCATGTTATACTATCTGTTTTCAAGATGTATTTCTCAGGATTCGCCACAGGACAGACAAACAAAGGTCTAAGCCATCAACTTCATAGAGAAGCCTCAGGACATCATACATAGAACTTCCTAGTAGCTTGTAGAGAAAGAAAAATCCACACTTACAGAAACTTGTTCATTTGTTGCTTCTACCGAGCTTCATGTCATTCCAGTGTTTCTTGAACAATTTCACATGCTGCCCAGTGACCACTAATACTAACAAGATTTATGGAAAAATAGAATCAGGGCTATCTTGGAGCTTTGTGACCAGAGCAATAACAAGAACAATAATAACACCAACAAAGGAGCCAGTAAAGTTAAATCTCTGCTAGCACGACTGTCAGAAAACCCTTCGCAGCAATAGAGACTCTGTGTATCTTGTTTCTGAAGTCGGGTTCTTGGAGAGTTTAATAGAGAGTTTCAATCAGAATTCTTCTGTCTTGTATCATTTTAATGCAAGTTGAAATACAGCCATATCTGTCTCATTTGCACTTCCCAAGAAAGCTGAATATGGTGGGAAGCCTAACAGTTTTTGATTTAAAGAACTACTTCTTCCTCTAAAGGAAGTCACTTCTAAGGTTCTCTTTTTCCTTTGTAAACTCCTCATTTATTGTCAAAGTGCCCTTTTTAATTTTTACAACTTTGCCCTTGACTACTTCAAAACTTGAATAGGATGGGGATAACTGTGCCAGTGCCAACATAACCTCCACTTTATTCGTGCAGCACTGTTACTCAAATCACCAATAGTGCATGAGGTGGTTCAAATAAAATAAATCACAAAAGGACAGACTGTAGTAACAGCTGCACCTGCTTCAAACCTTGGAATCTGATTTCTGCAGGAGCTTTTCTATTGTCACCTCACAGCGATCTCCAAGGACGCCCAGTGCATTGGTCTTAGAATGATGGACTCTGGGCACCCACTGACTCCTCCAAAAACCAGAATGTACTAGGAAGTCTTGGAGGTGAGCAGAGGGGATCTTAAAATTTTATTTAAAATTTATACACCACTTACTTCCAACATCGACTGCAGCTAACTGCCAGAAAGGAAGGGCTACATGCCAAAGAGAATTTCATGCTCTCTTTGTTTGTCATAACATATAAATCAGAAATAATTTCTACCTGAATTTTAGTAGCTCCAAATGGATTAAGCAGATAAGAGACTGGACTCAGATAAATTGAAGTTTGAATCTTGATTACCACTCATTAGCTATGTGATACAAAGTTAGCTCACATCTCCAAGACTTTGTTTCTTCTGTAGAGTGAGGCCAATAATATCTCTTCCCAAGGTTCTTTGGATAACAAAATGTACTGCAAACAACACAAGTTGTAACTATGAAATAGTTTTTAAATTTTCATTATTACTTTGTCTTACATGAAGAATGAATCTCATTCAGTACAATCATACAGCCATGCAACATCTATACACTAAAGGCTTTGGGGCTTTAAAAAGTTTAAGAAATCTATAGTTTGAGTAGGCCATACAGGATATTCTGGTGTCCCTTTGCTATGTTAATGGTCACTGAAATCACATCATAATTACAGACAAATAAAAGTCAAAAGTCAAAAGGGACCTCTCTCTAATCCTAGCTCTTTAAGGAATCCTCCCACTGATTTCCAAAGTGTTTGCACTAGTCTACAATCCATGAACAGTGGAGAAGGATGTGTCTCTCTTCACAGCCCGTATAGCATTTGTTATTGGTTGTTTTCTTCATAACAGCCCTTTTTTTCTGGAGTGACATGGAATCAACGTTACTATCATTTGCATCTCTCCAACAACCAGTAACATTGAACATGTTTTTCATATATTTATTTGCTGTTTCTATTTTTTCATGAGAGAAATATCTGTTCATTTCAGATGCCCATTTTTGAATCAGGTCTTTAAATTGGAGGGTTGATTTTTAAGTTCTTTATATATTCTCGATGTCCTTTATCTGAATAAACACTGATAAATATTTTTCTCCACATTATAGGCTTTCTTTCCATTCTGTCAGTGGTTTCTTTTGCTGTGCAGAAATTTTTAAATGAAATGAGATCTCAGTTATTGACTCTTTGTGACCCTGCTATTCCCTTCCTGGTTATGTTCCCAAAGAATTAAAAACATCACACCACAGTGATATATGTGCACTCAAGTTTGTAGTGGCAAAATTTATGATAGCTAAGTCTTAGAAATAGCCCAAAAACTTATCAACTATTAAGTGGATAAAGAGATGTCTTCTTTTATTTATTTTATTTATTTATTTATTTTTGAGACAGGGTCTCGCTTTGTAGTTGAGACTGGACCTGAGCTCAACCTCAAACTCACATCACAGCAATCCTCCTGCATCTGCCTCCCGAGTGCTGGGATTACAGGCGTGAGCCACCACGCCCAGCACTGTGGTATGTGGTACTGATTGCTGCTGCTGTGCGTGAATCTCCACACCCAGTATGGTGTGTGGTTACCGGGGATCAAACCCGGGTCCTTGCGCTTGCAAGACAGGCGCCGGAACCACTGAGCTAACTCTCCAGCCCAAGATGTCTTTTTTAAATAAAATGGAGTAATATTCAGCAATAAGAAGATAAAGTTGAGACGTTTATAGATAAATGGATGCACCTTGAGGCCATACTCATAGAGGAAATAAATGCGACACATATGTAAATACCAGATAATTTATCTAGTCTAAATGAAAGTATAAATGAGGACAAAATGTAAAATCTATATTGTAAAATAGGAACAAAATGTTCAAACTAGGGAGGGAGACTAAGAAAAAAATAAAGAGGGGAGGGATTTCAGGTAAGAGGAAAAATCAGAAACAGATCTTACACATATGGGGAGAAGGGGTTGAAGGGAGGACAGGAGAACGGTAAAAAGTAAGAATCAAGATATATCATGTGTGAGTACAAATTCTTAATGATGAATGTGATCTTAATGTGTACCTAAAGTGTACCAGTACACTCAATAAAAAAAATAAAAGGGAAAAATCCTAAACTAAAAGGAAAGCAGGGAATTCACTTTGCTTAGTAAAGAAAGGTGATCGGACCTGCTTGTCTTTCCTGCCTCTTTCATTAGTGGTGCACACTAACCTCTTCATAACACATGATAAAAAAAGAAACTCTTTATAGTTATTAATATTTTAACAGCCAGTTGATAAACCAAGCTTCCTAAGGGCACTTGGGAGAAAAATATGAGGAAGAAACATGTAATCCAACTTTTTATCCCTTTTGATTAGTTTAAAACTGAAATTTTTAATAAAGGCACTAGTATGCTTGGGAATCAAGAAAACACATATCTGGCTGAAACAATATGCCCTATATCAGACAACCTATTCCTCGAGGTTGTCACTCCTAATCTCTACCTGCCCTTTAGGATCTTGCAATGAAAGCACCACCCCAGGGTCAGCAGCGTTAGCACTGCCTGAGAACTTGACAGCACAGAAAAAACCTCGCATCCCACCCGGACCTTCTGAGTCAGTGTCTGCATTCCCAAGGTGATGCTCATGCACTCTGTTGGTCAAGCATAACTGCATAAGTTTCACTTTAGCACAACTCTTTACTCTCCTAGGAACAACATCCCAGACCCTCACACTACTTACCACTTTGGTGATGCTTAGTGTCACTTCTACAATAACTATATATTTGTATTCCAAAACACTGAGTTCTTCAAAACCACATCAACATAATGGAGTTGACAGGAAAAACCAGTTTTGGCAGGATCATTCAAAATCTATGCTGCTTGGACACCAGAAAACTAATCATAATTGTAACTCGTGCCTCTGGAGAAAGACGCACTGTCAGCCAGATGCTCAGCGGAGCTGGAGGCTGCTTTGAAGACAGCAGACACTCAGGCTCACAGCTGCAGAGATAACACACATGCACGGGTGCTCAGACACGGAGGGCGAACTGCCTGCTGGAGTGGAAATGTGAGCTTCTGCTCTCTGTAGATGCAGCTCTAGTGCAAGGGTTCCTTCTTCACTGTTTCAAAATACAACCTGGAATACACAGGTGTACCTCCAAGCTAATACGATTTTTCTTTCTTATAGAAGTTTCTAATTACTTGCCCTACCAGCCCCTTTTGCTTAGGAGGACACATATGGACTAAGAAAGTCTGCCTTTGTGTTAGGACCATTTTCACAGTTGTAAATAATACCAATTTCATAGATATTATCCTCATATTATCCCAACTGTTCCTATAAGACCAAAAAAAAATCTCCCCATGAACTTACTCTAAGGTATTGATGACTCCTTCTATATGTTCTTGACAAAAACAGTGCATAATATTTTCAATTCAGTTTTATGAGGGAATTTAAGACATATGCAAAAGGTATATTTAACAGAAATCTCTCAAAACCTCTCACATCACACAACACAAGCACATCCTTACACCTTGCTGTCATCTTTCTTCCTTGCCTTCCCACTTTATTTCAGCTATTTATAGCTCACCTACTATGTACATGGTAACGTATTGCACACCACAGACAAAATATATTGTATAATTACATCATTTGGAGAAAACCATGGAGAGATCAAAAGAGAAACTAAAGAAACTGATCAAAGTTTATATGCAGAATTTTATATACTTATAAACTTTACAAATATTTTTAAAGTATGAATTTTATACTTATGCATTATATATTTTAAACTTACATATTTATAATTTTATATATTCTCATTTATATTCTATGTAATATATACATTTTAATATTTACTGTAGAGATTTTATATATTTATAAAAACATTACTGAAAAACAAGTGATTTATAGTGAAGAGGTTACTTTATGAGCCACAATTATGAAAAATTCTATTTGATTAGTAAATTTTCCAGCAGTTCCCAGATACATTCCACTGAGCATATAGAAAATGACTTAAAACCGAAGAAATGGATCATTATTTGATGTCTGAAAGACCATCCTACAGTGAGAAATATTCTAAATGGTAACAGATACAACACTTGAAGTGCACAAAGGTCCAGGTCAGCCACGTTTCAGGAAGATTACTTTCCAACAGAACGTCTTACCCATCTCCCCCAATGCACTTTCTGTTGCACTTCCAAACTTCTAACAAGGAACTTATCTAAAAGCCAGAGACGCCCACGTAGGCCAGTCACGAAGCTCACCAATGGCTTGTTCTCTGTTCTCATTCTGCCCTGGAAAAAGGAGGGCAGTGATACAATCACCCTGGCTGCAGAGCCTTCCCTAGTGTGTGACGTGGCCAATACGATTGCATCCGTGCTTTATCATCACGGTCATCACCAGTGCAGAGAGAACGAGGGTTAAGACATTCGCTGTGTGTCTGATGTTCACAACAAATGAACTCTGTGATCTAACACTCGCAGGTTAAAGCTACCTCAACCCAACAGCCCTGTGCAAATTCCATACAGGAAACTATGTATGCTATGTAAACTATGTATGTATGTATGAAACTATTTATTTCATGTATCACTAAAATTAGCCTGAAACCTCACTTCCCTTCAGGTAGTCTAAATTCTTTGTTTTGTTTTTTTTTTCATCATTCAGGTATTTTAAAATAAGGTCATATAAAGAAATTTGTCTTAGCTTGTCATAGTTGTATACTACACTTACACCGTTTAATCACCAATTGGGCAGCTGTGCACACTTTGGGTGAATAGAGGAAGTGTACTTGGTCACGCAGCTGAGACAGGAAGTGGCATCTGAGGGGTTGGAGTGGCAGCGGCCCCATCCAGTGCGCAGGCCCCGCATGTACCGCCTGTTTCACATCCCGTGCAGCGCCTCTTCCTTGATAGTGGATCACATATCTGACCTTAGGAATCTAGCAGTTCTTTCCCCCAGCTTCTAGTTCCCCCTATGCTTTTCCTATTCACCTTACATTTTCTATGTTGCCACATTAGTGCCTTCTCTCAAAATTGGGGGAGTGTTTATTATAAAATTTCTCGCTAATGTATCACCACATGCATAGTCATATTTTCACTCTTCACTTGCATATATCTGTCCATGTGCCTTTGTCTATGTGGGTCTGTGGGGCACATTATATTACATGCTCATATATAAGAAACATGCATTGTATATGTATAAGATAATGTGTAAAAAAATGAGAAAACCACTCAGGATAAAACAGGATAATAAAAAGCAGTTTTAAAAACATACCGAATACATTATTTAACTGTAACCTATTTAGTGTTGAATAATTGTGCAATGTAGCTTCTACATGATTTCACTATCTTAGGTGCCAACATGAATGTTTCTAATTTTATTATTAATCTCTGTATTTATCACATTAAATAAAAATAAATATCTCAAAGTTAACAGAGTATCTGTAAATTACCTTTTTTCATTAGAAGTTCTAATATATATATTACTCTGGTGTTTTTATATTTTATTGACATTACTCTCTAGTTTTAAAGTTTTTCTGGCACATATGGTGTTTGTAATTTTTAAATACATTTTCCTACTGAATTTTTAATTATTAATAATAGATATTAGGTTTTTTAAATAATAGATTTCATTATAAATAAACCTTCTTATTCTTAAGAAAGTAGGTAAAAATACTATGAAAATCTTCTACAAAAATAATTTAAAAGTAATCTTTGAGTTCAAGGACAAGGAGTGCAGCTCAGTGGCACAGCTGCTTGCCTGGCAAGCAGAGGTTATGAGTCTGATCCCTGGTGCTGCAAAAATAAATGAAATAAAATATTTATAACATTTAAAGTAGAAAAACTACTTCAATCTTCTTTTGACTTTCAAATTACAAAGGTTCATCCAAAAGCTTCTATATCATTTGGCAACAAATTTGTCTACTAAAGACATCAACTTGGAAATTTTTCCAAAAGGTAAACTCTAAATAGGGAAAAAATAAAACGGAACAAATTGTACAGTTATGTAGGCTCTAATCATGGTATATCAAGTAACAGGACAAAGTTGAGTCATATTGCACTCACGTTTAATATAAAAGAGCTTCATTATTACAGTATAAAATACCACAGACTTTTTTCCCTATTATTATCTATATGTTTTACAAAAACTTGGGCTCAGGAAAGACCTTTTCAAGTTGATACTGGAAAAAACTTTGAGAATATGACTTCAAGCTTTGACTTCCATTTGCAAATATTTTGGGAGAGAAAAACCAATTCTCCTTTGGATGTCTTGCATTGGAAATTTCTGACTTTTTTTTCTAAAAGTCAGCATTTGAATTCTAAGAAAGACCCTACTCTAAGAGCCTGTATCTTTCTCTTACAGGATTTCGTTAGAGGAGAGCAGAAAAATAATAATAACAGATTATAGAAGTTTGAGTAGATATTCAAGCCATTCAGTTTGGAAGATATTAAACTGGATCATAAGAGCTTAGTCTGGTTTGGCCACGGCATGATGAGAACAAGAATGCTGTGTATTTAAGCTCTTTGATCTCTCAATAACCTTGCTAACATTTTCTAGTCATAGAAATGACAAACTTACATGATCCTTCCAGGATTTCAACTGTTTCTTTCAAAGCAAAGATTACAACAACATACAGCCAGTTTTTCTTTCAATTCCCTTATTTCAAGCTTCAAGCTTCTCAAATGTCATTCAGACAACCACATTTGCCTTCGATTCATTTTGACTCGTAAGATTTTAACACCAACATGATTCTTCTCAGTGCACACACACAAAATTGTCATTCCAAAACCTCCTCCCTCCACAGGATAATTCAGAGCCTCAACTTCCCGAACAGTCACATCAAACAGAAATTTTTCTTCCTGTTTTCTCAAGTGTGTTCTTCTCAAGGATGGTGTCTCCAACTTCCTAGGGACAGAAATATACACTGAGAGGTCCCTCATGCCTTTCCTCAAGAGTTGGTAGAACACATTTCCAGATTATTTGCTTAAACCCCCCAATAGAGAATTCTTTGCTTTGAACACTGAACAGTCAGAGAATCACACCATAAGGCAGGAAACTTTACACCTCATCACCTTAAAATAAACCAGTCTCAACAATGACCACTCATAACTTCAAGGTCCAAACTGGACCTCGCACTTGGAACTAGCGTGGTACAGTCCACATGTATGACATGGTATGAGCTCAGCATAGCTCGACCTCACAGAACAAGGAGAGACACGCCACTGAAAGGCAGGCAAGCACGGCTCACTGAGCATACACACACATGCAATACACTGAGCCTGGGAGTTCTCGCATGACCTGCACGTGCTTATTCCACGTCACCAGGCTCCCAGGCCATAAGTAGATGAGCCTTATATTCAACAAAAGATGATCTTTTCACAAAAAGGATGACAATACAGGAAAAAGTAGGGAACCGAGCAGAATGGCAATGGTACCTACCAAGCAGAATGAGCAGAACAAGGCTATCTAGGGGAACATGGGTACACTGATCATTTAATCCAAACAACTGTTAAGGATCCCAGTTAGTTAGCGAATAGGATTTATTGGAGTTTCAGGTCTCAACTTACATGTCACATCCTCTCTTGTAAAGACCTTCCCTGAACCTCCATGCTGAAAGAGAAGCACGTCTCTGTTGCCTCTGCTTTGTATCGTCTTTGCTTCTGCTGATTTGTTTTTATGTTTACTTGTCTGTGCAAGTAGAGCAGTACATGGCTCTGGAGGAGGACTGGATTCATATTCTGGACTGGATTCACATACTGATTGTGCCTATACTTGCTGTGTGACCTTAGTCAAGCTTCTCTGTGTCTGCATCTTCACTCATGTAACAGCAATACCTATTCCCACTGTGTCACTGTGAAGATAAATGATCTCGTACACAGTGTTTTTCCATACACACAAATATTACTCTCATGTCTACTATCTTACTTGGCACGAATTACATACTGAAAAGTTGGATATGAACAAGTTGGGTAATTCACCCTGTTAAGAACTCCGAGGACAGGGCTGGGGAGTTAGCTCAGTGGTTCCAGCGCCTGTCTTGCAAGCGCAAGGACCCAGGTTCGATCCCTGGTAACCACATACCATACTGCGCGTGGAGACTCACGCCCAGCAGCAACCAGTATCACATACCACAGTGCTGGGTGTGGTGGCTCACACCTGTAATCCCAGCATTCGGGAGGCAGAGGCAGAAGGATTGCTGTGATGGGAGTTTGAGGATGAACTCAGGGCCAGCCTGAACTACAAAGCGAGACCCTGTCTCAAAAAACCTAAAAAAAAAAGAACTCCAAGGACATAAACTTCAGTGAGATTAAATATAAAATGAAAATCACTTTTCTTCACTGCAGCACTGTACCTCCATTTGTGTCATGCTATCTCAAAATATTTTAAGTTAAACAACTGTGAGTGCCAAAGAAACAGGAACATCACCCTCTAACTTCTCCCATCCATCTCTCCTGGGGAAGGTCATAGATGTCATATGAAAGGTGACTTCCCTGTACCGACAGGAAAGGAATCTGCTGATCTCTGAAGCCCATGGGACACAGAAGCATCTGGAGCAGAAGTTGTTGATAAGCAGAGTACCATCGGGTCAGACCATTTTCATCCACTCATCTCTCAAACAAGCATCCAATTCTTCATCAAAACTATCATGAAAATTACACAGATTTCCATGTTCCTCTGAGTTTTCATTCCCTTATGAAAGTGCGAATGAATGATATTTCTTTTCCCCAACATCATCACGTTAAGAGCTTCTTCCAAGAATGAAGAGAGAATGTGAGAGGGATGCTGAATACGCTAAAAGCTTATTTTGCTCAAAGAGGAACATTAAGTTCAGCAATTACCCAATAATATTTACCAGAAATATGAGGAACAATGGATTGTGTGGGAAGTATTAAAAAAATGTTAAACACCAACACTTCATTCTGGCCCTGTCAACACACAAACTTATATTTTCCAATAGATTAAATGTATACTTATTCTCTCTTCAAATCATAAATTCTTGATGTTTCCTGTTCAAATATCTGAGCATTAATAGCAGTTATATTATGAGCATAAATCATAAGAGCACGGTAAATATCACATTTATAATTTGGAAAAACAGAATATTAGTTAAAATTAGAGACTCTAGATTTATGTACAGTTTTGAAAAGAATATCGCTGTTTCTTTGATGAATGGAGTCAGTAACAATGCTGTCTAGTAAAGGAATTAGGTGATTGTTTTCCTGGACAGGAAGAGTTTATAATTTCTAAATCATGCCAACGTTAAAGTTAAATGTCCTTTTGGAAGTTAAAAGTTAAATGTGCTTAAAAGCAGATGTAAGGAATTTGGAAATGTTTTCCAGGACTTAGCTATTCATTTGTTTGTCATATCATGTGAGTAGAGCAGAGACGCACACTGGTCTGTGCTCAGTCCAGACTGACACTCTTTCAACTGGGCAGCTTGACACTCAGCCTAACTCCGAGGCTGTGCTAGGGCAGACATTGTGTCATCTGTGACCAAGGCAGTGGCCACTACTCAGCTTAATTGTACTTTAAAGAAGATTTTTCCTGACTCGAGAGCCCCACCATTCCTTTAGGGTATTATCTTAGCAAGCTTGTACTTCTTTCCCTATTCATGTTAGTTGCACAATTGTTTTTCTTTGGTAGTGGTGATACAGGATTGAATCCAAAGACTTTGCATTGAGCTACATCGTTGGCACATTTTTTTAATTATTATTATTTTGAGATGGGAACCAATGAAGTCACTAATTTGCCCAGACAGGTCTCCAACCTAAGATCCTCCTGCTTCAACCTCTCGGGTTTCTGGGGCTACAAGAACATGTCTCCCATGTAAAGCTTTTTGAGGTTGTTTCTGATTTTACAACCCAGGAATGCCATACTCTAAGACAGGAGAACTCTCCTTTTGAAATACAATTATCAAGGAAGATAGAAACCTTATCTTCTTCCACTTTCCATGGAAGGATAGCAGCGTAGCTTCCTGAGCAATTAGCAAACAGAGCTGACCTGATTACAAAGAACACTTGCAAGTTCAGGAATAATACAAGACCCTGAACATACGCTACTGACCCACTTCACTCTTGTCATTCAACCAACAGTTTCAGTGTTTAAATCCTTTCCCATCTTGTTTCAGCAGAGTTGTCTTTTTCCTGATCACTCAACTTCAACACTATTTATGCTTTGATAATATGAAAGATACTGTTACAAAAACAGACAAGAAAACATTGTCTGAACTACTAGTTTTACTATTTTCTACAGTGACTACCAGCTGAAATCTATCTGAGTTAGTCATTTAGTTCTTCTTTGCTTTTGTCAGCAGAAACTTATTTAAATAGGCTAACTTCAACTTGCCTTCTCCTTGGTGAGAGCCAAAGTTGAAGCTTGGTGAGCCATGGTTGAACTCATAAAAGAAAAGAAGGATGAGATCCATATTCTACTTCATGGATCTAAGCATAGAATCTACCAGGGAGGTGGGGATGTAGGTCTCCTCACGGAGTAGAGAATCTAGAATAAAAAGGAGGCTCAGTGGACCAGAGGCTATAAATTTACCCTTCCATCCAACACATTTCAACATGAAAAAAACTCTAGGTTTTTTAAGTCCAAGCTTCTTACTGCAGGGGGAAAAAAAAAGGAAAGGAAAATCCTTACCAGCCAAGAAATAAATAATCTTTACACAGGCTCACATCTTCAAAAGTAAGCACCATTATATAGAACTGCATTTCTAAGCAAAAGCCTTTTGTACTTACTCATCCTTTGTACGTGGGCAATAATTTACTGAAATTTAATGAATAAAACAGATAAAAGAATATCAAGAGAAAATTGGACTGTATGTGCTGATAACAAAAGACTATTCTGCCTTTCATTCTTTCTTATTCCATAATACACCATTAAATTTACTAAAGCTGCAGAATAGCCCTTATTGGAGGGCCTCCCTCTGAAGCAAAGTTCTGAATCCATGCATACATAAATATAGGTGAGACAAACGAGGAGAAAAAGCTGTAAACTTTCCCCCAAGTACACATGATCTAAAATAGCCACTACTGTTTCAAACCTTGTGACAAAAATATCCTATTAAAAGCATAACTAATCTTGTCCTTTATTAACTCAAGATAGACATCACTCAAAGGTAAATATAGAAAGTTCAAGGGAGGTATTCTGAAGATGTTGCGAAAGAAAAGACAGCAGGCTTTGACCCCAAATATGGAATTATATTTAGAATTTTCAGCCTCTGTTACATGAAAAGCTTTCAGGCGAAACAATTTAGTTTCCATGTTATCTCTCTGCCTGTCCTTTCCTCTCCTCCTGTTGAATCTAGTAAGGGCACATCTCTGCCGACTCCTGGAGGACTCCTGCCCTTAACTCTGGGCTTCTTATCAGATGGAAACTCTCAGAAGCTAACAAAAAGAGAAAATCTAAGACCCATCCTTTCAGGTCTTTGACGGAGATGGGTTTATTTAGAAGGCACACACCTCCTGCATGTAAGTAACCCACTGCTGACTTCACGCACTTGTCAACAGAGGTTTGACATAAAAATCAACAGCTTATATGAGTGATTACTACTAAAACTTTGAATCAATTAGAAGCCATAACGATTATCAATAATGTACTCCAGAACTCGGAGGTGGATATAACATTTAAAGGGAGAGTAATTAAAAAAAAAACCAAAAACATTTATTTCACATATACATTCAATGCGATTCAAGTTTTTTTTTTAAAAAAAAAAACAATTTTGTCTTTCATTTGATCTATCTTGGTGTCCAAAAATGTGTAGAAATGAAAGAATCTTCCTGTGTGTTAAAGACTTCAAAAGATCTAGTGGAAAAAAAAGAGACATAAAATAAGACAGAAATGTGGGCTTGGGTTAATCAAGCTCAGAGGGACCATGGCAAATGTTTTAATTTTTGTAGAGAAAACCACAATGGAATTCTAAGAGATCATTTATGCTTTTCCTTTCACTGTACACAGCTGTCAGTTATTAATATTACACAGAGTTAGACAGGGCTGAGCCCTCAGCACAGAAGACAACACTGGCTGGAGATGAATTCACTGATTGCAAAGCTTTGAGCAAAGGAGGAATGCTACACTCACATACTTCCATAGGGATGAACAACAGTGACAGGTATTCTAATGAAGCATGATCACCTTGGGTGGGGACCGAAATCTCCTTCATCCATTCCTTCCCGGAAAATCTTTGTTCACTCCATATATGCCTGCTCGGTGACTTACCTTCCTATTTGATGCCTTTTAATCTTAAGAAACTATACGTATTATAATCTTATTGGTTGCCCATTTTTTTGGCCCATTTCACACCCACCTTGTTATTTCTCATTGGATCAATGTTACCTAAGCAGTAATACTTGTCATCTTGCCGTACCTTGTGGCTCTGCTCAGTAAAACACTTGAGAATCGGGGTCAGCAAGCAACCCACACTCTGGGCTGTCTTAGAGAGAAGCTTTCTTTCTCTCAATAAATTCTTCCTACTCTTGACCTTTGTTATTCCTAGAATTCATTCTTTAGTTGTACAGAACACAAACTCAGCATGCCAAACATCTAGCAGGTTCGAGTTTATAATATTTCTTTTGTATCACTTGGAGGTCTGTATATCATACACCCTATATCACTTAAAAAAGAGGAATAAATATAAAATAAAAGATTTTTTCCCTATCCTTGCCATTTCTCCATATGATAGTTTATTTTTATATTTGGAAAAATAATTTGTTTGGAAATTTTTAAAACAAAAGGTATAGAAAATACAGATACTATCAAAATAAATTACAAGTTAACCTTGTGGAAATTTTAGCTAAAGTAATCATTTATAAATGTGTATATAAAAATTAGCTAAGTACTTGTTTGTTAACTGCTTACCAAAAATATCATAGAGAAAGCGTTAAACAATAATTCATCATTATGGAATTAGCTGTCAGGGAATACAATAATGTCTTTCAGCAGCACAATGCACTTATTAAAAAGTATAATTTGCTGTTTATTCATACCTTTCTATCCAGCTTGCGTTTGAAATGCTAATCATTCATCGTTAGTTGCTGTTGTTTTTAACACCTTTAAAATTCATTGCAAATTATATCAAGCTTGTAAACACCTGTATACCTCTGTATAACTATGTATAGGAAATCAGTATTACTATGATAAAGTGTTTGAAAAAATATTACAAGTACTTCAGCAGTTCTCCCAATCTATTACTATCTTGATTTTCCTTTGTGGTACTTTTAATGTTTTGAAATATTAAATATATATATATATATATATATATATATATATATATATATATATATGGTCCCATTTGGCTTACCCATCTTCTTGGGAGAAATGAGTTCATCAAGTCATTTAAAGTTGTTTTTTTTTCTAAAAATATATCTTTCTACGTATGAAAATTCTTTATCCAAATGCTAAAGTGAGCAAATGAATATTTAACAAAATTAACAGGTCCTTTCACAAGATCCTTCCCGCACAGTAATTCATCAGCTAAAGGAAAAAGACAGTTTCCTTAGCAATAATACTGAGTAAGCCAACCAACATCCTTAATCTTGATTTCAGTATTTTTCAAATGTTCCAGAAAATTAATATAAGTGTCCATATAGCTTTCCTTATGAAAGTAAAACACAGGCCAGCTCTCAGGTAATTTTGTCAATTTTGAGTAATCTGTATGAGATGCATTCATTCATTTACTCACCCATTTATGTTCACAGAGGAACTCAAAGAACATGCAGTATGCAAAGCAGACAAAAATGAGCCCCCATCAGTGGATCAGAAGGGGTCAAAGCATTTTGAAGATTGTTTCTTGTTGGAGAACTAACTACAGAGGCCAGTATTCCAATGAAATGAATTGCAAATCACAGTGCAATTTTTGCTACGTAGTTTAAGAGAAAAAGAGTAAGGCTATATTGACCAGCTTTCTATTACTCTAAGAAAATATTTGAAAAAAACAATTGAAAAAAGGAAAGATTTAGTTTGACTCAAGGTTTCCAAGGTTCCAGTCCATGACTGGCCAGTTCCACTGCATTGAGGCCTCAAGTGATGCAGAAACAGCATGGTAGGAGGGCGTGACAGGAACAGCTACTGACCCTCACAGTAGCCAGCAAGCAGAGAAGGCAGGTGTGAGATTCAGAAAGGAAGAGGCCAAGGACGAGAGACAGTGGCCAAGGTCCTGCCTCCGTGGCCCACTCCCTTCCACCAGGCTCCACTTCCTTTTTGTTTTTACTTTCCAATGAGGCCATCAAATTATAATCTCCCTAGTGGATTTGTGCACTGATGAAATGAGAGTCCTCATGGTCTATACACCCTCTAAAAGGCCCATTTGTGAATACATGGGATTTTGGGAGGACATTTCAGATCTAAACCAGCCTAACACTATCCTACTTGCTCCATGCCTTTTCCTTCATGGCTTATAGTTTGTCACATATTAACATTCTTCCTATTTCATCAGAAAAATGAAAGCATCCCACAGATCTTTATGTGTGCACTTAAAGATTTAGCAGATATAAATGAGTGTAGTTTACAATAAAAGAGTCAATCATGCTCAATTTAACTGGGCATTGCCACTAGCAAAGAACTGCAAAATTTTCCATCATTTATATTACTTTCCTTTGCTTTTCTTGTGGAGATACTGTTAAAATCATGTTACTCAATAGACGGGCATTTGGGTTGTTTCCAATATTTTGCTATTACAAACTATGCTGATATATGAGCTCACGTGTATTGCTCTGGTATGATGCTTTTACTTCTGTCAAGAAGATACCAAGAAAGAATAGAGAGGGGTCAAATGAAGCCTTCAGTTCTTGTTTTCTAAGGAATTTTCACACTGATTTTTACAGTGATTGCACCAGTCTACATTCCCAACAGCACTGAAGAAGGATTCCTTTCTTCACACAGTCCTGCCCTAGTTTGTTATTAGTTGATTTCTTGATAGCAGCCATTCTTTTTGAAGTGAAACAGAATCTCAGTATTATTTTAATTTGCATCTCTAAAATGGCCAATGATGTTGACTATTTTTTCATATCTTGATTGGCCATTTGTACTTTTCCATCTGAGAAGTATATATTCCTCAGATGTTCATTTCTGGATGGGGTACTTACATTTGGAGCTTTGTTTCAGTTGTTTCATATATTCTAATATTAGGATTTTCTCTAAAGAACACCTGACAAACAATGTTTCCCAATGTGGTTGTCTCTTCACTCGGCCAATGATTTATTTTGCTATGCAAAAACTGTGCAAAAGCTTTTTAATAAGATGGAATCCTTATATTTATTCTTTGTAATGCTTCCCATGTGGTCAGGGTTTTATTCATAAAGTCTGCTTCCCCTTCACTTTCAAGAATTCTGTCTAGTCTCTCAATAAAAATATGTTTTTTGTTTTTTGGTTTTTTTTACAATGGAATACTACTCGGCTATAAAGAAAAACAAACGAGACATAGTTATCAGTATACGGATGCACACTGAGACCATACTCTTAAATGAATAAATTGGATACACTTATGGAAATATCACATACTTTCTCTGGTATGAGAAAATCAAAGTGCAAAAAAGGACCAAATTGTATAATAGATATTATGAAATGAGAAGAAAATGTTCAAATGGAAAAGGAAACTAGGGAGGGGGCACTGGGAAAGGAGAGAAAGAGGAAAATGAGAAGAGATAGATCAAATTGAAAAACAAAGCTTTTGTGAATGAGAAGATGAAGGGTTGAATGGAGGAGAAGGGAATGGGAAAAAATAATGATTAAGATATATCACGTACATATACAAATCCCATCTGATTGGTATGGCCATATATATACATAATTTTACCAATAAACTTAACATTTAAAAAGGAATAAAATATCAAAAAAGAGGGGGAAATTTAAGAAACAACATTGATTTTAAAGCAATAACACTTAAAACCTTTGCTTCTATGATAAAATTACACAAAATGACCATCGAGGAATTGAAAAATAGGTTAAATTGGCTAAATCAACATTCCTGACCATATTAAAAGACAAAATGTAAAACAAATTAAAAGTTTAGCTATTAATAAATTTAAAACAGCAAGAATATCCTTAAGGCATGTGATTTTATGTAATAGTTTAGAAAAAGAACTATATTGTGTAAAATACATTCAATGAAAATGTTCACATTGTAATGTTTTTACAAATGTACATAATCTGTTTAAAAAAACAAAACTAAAAGATCCAGTCTCCTTTTCCAAAAAGTAACCATTACTGTTGCCAAAATCAGGAGAAGTATGAATGAAAAGCTTTCATCGGTGTGAGGAAAACCTAGAGTAACCATGACCAGAGTCTAAATTTCAGAAATGCTCCCAGCTCTTGAGTCCATATTTTGGCTCTTCTTTGGCCATCACTGGACAGGCAAAGCCAGACAATTACAAGGGTAGAGCTACTAAAGAAACCACTGTGGCTCATCATTTTAATTCAGCCATGATGGTTTAAATTATTTAATAATCAGGTATTTTATTAAGTTCCAAATAGAGCCTGACATCAAGCTCTACTGTCACTTAAGTTAACCGGCTCCTAGAAAAGAAAGAACAAGGGTATTTACTGGTGCTTTATGGGTCTGATGCTTATGAAAGCTATGTACAAAAGTGGGCTCTACTGCTATTTCATTTGAGTTACAGAGCGCTCAGTTCCCCACTGGGGAATATTTTCACATGTGTTTAGAAATAGCTATTTTAATGCAAAGACCAAGTTATCATTTGAAACCTTTCACTGGCACTCAGCGTTTCATCTATTCATAATCTCGTGCATTCACAGACCATGTGATCGCTCTGTGCAAATTCCTTTGGGGCTGCAGTTTTATAGTTAAAGCAAAACAAAGACATCATTTCTTACTATATTGTGAAGAAATAGAAAAACAATCAAGTACTATGGAATGAGTTACTTAGAAAGTAGCAGGGACTCTCCCCACCTAAATGATACACTAGGGAGATCTGGAAAGTTGGGCAACATGACTCAAGAAGAATACAGAAGAGGCCTTCTGTGCAGACGGCAGCCTGCTCCATGACAGAAGAGGAGGAAAAAGGAATCAGCTGCTTCTAATGTAGGTGGTTGATGGAGAATGAGGAAGCTGCTGCTGCCAGGACTTTCAGTGGAAGCCCCTGTTACGTTACAAAGATACCAAGTATTTTACTATCTATATGCTTTTCCATCAGGTTAGGGCCTATCACCCGGAACAGTGATTGTAGCTCATGCTCACCCTAATCAGATCCATTTATTACATTGTTCACTTCTGAATTACTTTCATACTCACCTTATTATAACCAAAATTCTAAAGATATTGAAATAAAAGTAAAAGTAAATTTGAGTATAAGTAACTATCATGTCTGTTTGACCAGCAAATTGTATTACATCAAGTTGTGAAATTGTAAGAAAAGCATAGAAACTGAAATACTTTTTAGGGATGTAAGATTTGCGGTTGATTTGTGGGGGAAGGGATTGAAGAGCAATTCCTGCAGAGACCACTTGGAACTATTCAATAATTGTAGGAATGATAAAAATTCAACTACTGCAGATTTTTAACATATAGGTATAATAAATAATTCATACATTTATTCTGAGTATCAAAGGGACTTGGATTCCAATGTTATACATGTTAACTTCATTTTTTGAGAGAATAAAGATGAAAATAGGATACAAACATTTTAGAGAATATTTTAAATTTCCATTGTAGTTTTTATGTATATAATCATGGCTCTTTTTCATAGCTATTACCATTTTGTACATTTTATTTTATTTGAAAATATAAGCAAGTTAAGATTTTTTAAATCTCATGTAAAATGACATTGTTTAAGTGATATGGGAGATATTCTAAGATAAATATCACAATATTTATTTTTCATACTTAAAATGAACATGTAAATATAAAAATGTATGGCTGACATTTATGTACTTAAGAATTTCTATTAAAAAGTCACTGAATTAGTTGATAGTTCAGAGGGGATTAAAAATGAAGTTATTAGATACATGGCAAAGAATTGAGATTTTAAAATTTTTAGGGACCTTAGATACCAAGTTCATCATTCTCAATGCCTGCAAAAGAAATCGAACCCCTAATAGGTTAAGCAATTTGATCAAAATTATATAAACTAGAAGCCGGGAATGGAGGCCAGTGGCGCTGCCTACTCAGCCAGCTTGAGGTCCTGAATTTAAACCTGGTATCACACACACACAAAAGAAGTATACACAAGGGGAAAGTGAATGTGGTAATAATAAAGAAAAAAGGAAACGAAGATTATGTATATAGGGGGTGGGGGATTGCAGGGCAGGGGGAAAAGGGAAAAAATGAGAATCAAGTCGTGTCATATTCTGGTACAAAGCCTCAATGTTGAATGCGATGATGATGTGTATTCATAATGTACCAATAAAGATTTTAAAAATTTAAAATTTTTTAAAAACAATTATATAAACAATCTTTGCCAGAACTGGGATAAGAAGACATGTCTGTTTATCTAAGATTGCTGAAATACTTTAAATGTTTAGTAAGATAAATTACTCGTGTTTATTGTAAGTGTATGAGTCATTTATCTCAGCAGCTTCCCTTTTTTATATGCTAATTCTAACACACTCATATTTTAAAATTCCCACTAGCACATCTTAAACCATATTTTTTCACCCTGAAGTAGCACCAGTGGCACAAGATTTACTCATTCACATCGATGCTGGAGGAAAAGATGAATCCCACGCAGATGTCGCTGAGCCTCACCACTGCTCTCCACACCCAGACTAACTATACGTGCGACTTCAGTCATCATCCAGCTCAAGATTTCCCGAAACTAACTCCTAATCGTCACTGGGAAACCCATCTCTCTCGCAGTTTGCACTGTCTCAGTAAAGGGCAAGTCTATCCTTCCGATTCCACGTGCAGGAAACCTTAAAGTCCCCTTTGATTAATTTTTGCTAACATCCACATCCACTCCTTTGGCAAATGCTACCACAGAGTCCTTCCAAAGATTTCCAGTCCAGTCTCGCAGCCTCTAGAGCTAACCTCACAGCTACAGGCCCTCTGATCGCCACTCACCTGGATCAGTAGCCCCTCAGCCTCTCCCTGCTGCTATTTCTTTTATTAATTGATTTTATTGGTGCATTTTATACACACATCATGATCTCTAGCAACACTGAGAATCTGTATCAGTGTATGACATAACTTCTCATTTTTTCCCATTCCCCTGCCCTTCCTATAACCCTCCACCCTATATATTCATAGGCCTTGTTTCCTCTTTATACCATCACACTTTTCCCCACATTATTTACCCCTAACCCCCTTTATCCTTTGAATAGTTTCTATTTCACCATATCTATCAAATACCCCCACCACCACCCCGACTGCCCCTGTGTGTCTGCAACACCTCCGGAGAGCGCTCCTCTCGAACGCATGTCAGCTCCCACACTGCTTCTCTGGTTAAAAGCCTCCAGCACGGTCCCATCACATTCAGAGCCAAAATGCCATGATGGCTTCAAGGCCGAAAAAGTCTGAGTCCCCCTGCATTGACTCCTGCTCCGTCTCCTGTACTTGGCTCCAGGTGCACCATATCTGTTGCTCCTTAGACAGCCCAGCCATGCATCAGTCTAAAATGTCTTCCATTCTCTCAAAGGCCCCTCAGTGTGACTGCCACTGCCATCATCCCACTTACCTGTCTGCCAAGCATAGCACCAAGCTATGTGCCCCGTTCCCTCCACCTGACTTATTTTTACCCATGATCCTTTAGCATAGAAATGTTGCTCATGTAATACGTCCCATAGTCCAATCATAGCACCGAGAACCAAACCAAACACACAGTGAACACACAAAAGCCAAAATGGCCTTATTTTACAACTTGTTGTATTCTGCGAAGGAAAAAAAAACACTAAAGTGGAGTGAGTGTCTAAACCCAAAAACAGTCCTAGGTGGAAATGATCTCCCTGTGCAGCTCGTCTGAGTTTGATTTCTTAAAAATCCCTGGAATTCCATCCACTACTGACGAAAGTTAATAAAGAACTAAAAAGCACCACCAGTTAACGCAGTGTTATCATTCCTTACGCACAGGCATTTTTGCTTTATTTAACACTAGGAAAGATTTTAACACAAATAACACAAATGAACAGGGTATGTAGCATTTGTTTCTCAGAGTGACGAGGATCTAGCTGAAGGGTGTGGTGCCTTCCACCCCAAGGTGACGCAGACTTAAAAACACTATCTCCTGGGCCAGGGAGTTAGCTCAGTGGTTCCGGTGCCTGGCTTGCAAACACAAGGACCCAGGTTCGATCCCCGGTAACCACATACCATACTGGGCCTGGCGACTCACGCCCAGCAGCAACCAGTACCACATACCACAGTGCTGGGCGTGGTGGCTCATGCCTGTAATCCCAGCACTTGGGAGGCAGAGGCAGGAGGATTGCTGTGATGTGAGTTTGAAGCCCGAACCACAAAGCGAGACCATGTCTCAAAAAACCTAAAAAAAAAAAAAAAACCCCACTATCTTGTGGGGCTGGGGATTTAGCTCAATGGTTCCAGCACCTGTCTTGCAAGCACAAGGGCCCGGGTCTGATCCTCCAGTTAACCACATACAATACAGGGTGTGGAGACTCACGCCCAGCAGCAATCAGTACCACATTCCACAGTGCCAGGCGTGGTGACTCAAACTTATCATCCCAGCACTCAGGAGGAAGAGGCAGGAGGATTGCTGTGATGTGAGTTTGAGGCTGAGCTCAGGGCCAGCCTGAACTACAAAGTGAGACCCTGTCTCAAAAAAAAACAAACAAACAACAACAACAAAAAAAACCACTATCTTGTGAAACAAAGTTAAAAAGCTCACCAAAAAATCTTTTTTTCCAATTATTCCTATCTCTCAGATATTGTTTGAAATTTCAAACGCACTCTTTAAAACAAAGTCAGCACCTTCGTGGTTCCATTACCAACAAGCCCTGGCTCCTTTTGATAATGTAAACCTGGATGAATCCTCCAAAAGGGTTACTGCAAAAAAACAGTGAGTATTTACTTAGCCAAATGATTTTTAAAATACACTGGGCTGGATCAGTAAACATGACCTTGTCATCAAATAATAAGTATGAAAATGCTGTATTTTTCTTTTCATCTTCATTCCTCCATCAGTACAACTCTAGCCCAAGACCAACCCCCGACTTATTCTAACAGTCTCCTTGCCTGTCTCTCACCCCTACATGTGCTTCTCTACACAATAGCCTAAGAAGTCCATTTACACACAGTATAACATTCTCCCTTGAAAGCTGAGATGGATTCTAACAATCCTCAGAATGAACCCCAAACACCTCCCAGGGAATCTGCCTTGGTGTAACCTCTGGCCTGCCTGCTTTCCCACCTCACCGCTAACCCTTCTGCTCCTACCCACTCCATGTGAGTCCTCTTTGCTTCCCCAACTTCTAGACTGCTGTTCCCTTGTGGTCTCTGCATCTGCTTTGCCTCAGTGCCTGGGGCTTCTGCTCTAAATCTTTTCACAACTTAAGTCTCTCCATACAAATCATTTTTGATCCTGGTGGTCACAGCCTTCCCCTTCATTTGAATAGACTTGAGATCAGTGTCTCCTTTATTATAGGTCTATGACCTCTGTTTTCTCAGAGCACATACTTAAGAAACTATGCAACTATTGATTGTCTCTGCCACAAAGGAGACAGGACATTGCCTCTTTCCTTTACAGTCTAGGAATGTGTCCCTCCAAATCTGGAAGTCATCCCAGTGTCTACAGAAAGGAGAAGCCAGCTTTGATGAGAGATAGCCGACAAGGTCTAAAGACCTAGTCACTCGGCCCCTCCTCCTCCATCTGCCCAGACATTCCTATTTGCTCACCTTGATACTCACACATTCTCCTCCTCTGATGTCAAGAAACTTAGGTCTGATCTTTCCCCTACTTTGACAGTCTTGGTCTCATTGCAACAGTCAAGAATCACAAGTTCTTCTTCGATGTAATCTCAGAGTGTCTACTCTGACAATCAGATCTAACACTGCCTGTCCTCACCATCTTCACTGCACTGAGATCCCTCATTTTCTGTGCTTGGTCCTGCTTCACTGTTCTTCATAGCACTTGTCACTTCCTAGCATTCCACTTTCTTGCCCTCCCACTAAAATGTGAACTCCACAAGTTTAGTGATCTCTTCATGCTTAATCACTACTATATTGATAGTACACTGAAATGCACCTGGAATGTGATTGACTTTCAATAACCAGGCACTTGTGGAAGGTGGAGAAGGAAGGCAGATTAGGAATTTTTTTAAACCTGAGCACGGGAGAGAAAATGTAGAACACTCAGTATTTTCAGTTCAGCTTGCTCTGCGTCCTTTCATACTTGCTGAAAGCCTGGAACTTTTGTCAGCATTTTGAATTGCCTATATATCCCAATTCTCCAGAGCTCTGTTCGCTCTGGGTTGGGGTGAAGTTTCCAGCTCCATGGTCATCACTTTGCCCCATCGGAAGATGTGAGAGCCTAGCTGAGCAGAGCCAGTGTCTCTCAAAGTAATCCTGCCTTCTCTGTGGACAAGCAGTCACTTCTATTCCTTCTCTGTGAGATGCACAGACATTCTCCCACGACGCTGCTTCTTGTCAACCACTTCCTTCATGTGCAGGTAGACTCGGAAAATCGATTCACTTTTCAGGACCCTGGACCTCAGGTATTGCAGGAAAGTTAGTATGTGCAGCACTGCAATGCAATGTTACATACCTTGTACCTCTGGGGCGAGTAGTGGCATTAACGATTAGGAAGAGTTCTCCCTTTCAGAAGAGGAATTCTGGCTGCAAAATATGCAGCAAAGAGCTCCAAAACTTGAGCTCAAAAGGTCAGTTTGGGAAAGGTTTCAGCAAATCAAAGTAAGATACATTGGAGGCAGGAGGTAGAGACTGGGATGAGGGAAACAATGGATGTCAATTATGGTAGCATTTGGAATTGAGATGTGAGAGGACAGGGCGGGGAGGTTAGAGTTGGTTTCCATGTTATCACTGGGTCTTGATCCACTGAGAGGAGCAATCCTGTAGAAGGGGAAGATTTAAAGGATGGCACATAGTTCACTGGTTTTGTTTGGAGCATCTAATTATGACCTAGGTCCCCTGACTCCCCAACACTGGAAGTTAAGGCCTAAATCTCAAGGTTACATAAGCGTGTGAGCTACTATGTTCACACTCAGCCCAAGCTGCCAATTATATTTTATCAGCTGCCCCTTGGTCATCTATTATTGATATCCCAGAAAGGTCTGCAGGTTGATGCCTGAAGTTGATGGGTAGGACCCTCCTAGTTGCAGCCCAAGGGTGAGGCCAACAGTCACCCTTTGAAACTGAACCTTGAAGGGAGGCTGTGGACCCTTTGCCTTGTTAGCCTCTTGGTAGTATAGATTTCAAGATGTGATTGCATTTCACACTTGATTTTTTTTCTTCTCCTTTTCTTTTTCTGATGATACAGATCTTAGAAATGCTATGGATGAGGGGAAAAAAGGAAATAGGCTCCCGCGGAGAAAAGACTAAAAGGTGTCAGCAACTCTTCTCTCAAACAGGAGTGCACAGCGGGGAGCCATTTTTTTCTATATCCTATAGCAGGTGAGGCAACTACATTATACCTGATGGATACATTTTAGACTCATTATTTCCTCTTTGGAACACTGGGCATTTTATTCATTTTGAAGGGCTCACCATGGGCAAAGGTTAGAAAACAGGAAGAGGACTAGTAATTGAATGCTCCATTTAGAACACAGGTGGGTCAGGAGGACCAAAGGCAGAAAAGGACTGTCCTGCTGAGTCAACCACGAAGGAGCTGATCAAAGGAAACCAGGGGAACTTTTGCTTTTAAATGAAGCTTATTTACACCACAGTGGAGATGAACTGGCTAAAACAAAAAGGAGCAAAGCTTAAAAATCTGTGGGGGCTCTGGATCACACGTTGGTTTTCTGGACTGAGAAGATCCAGCTCAAGTTAAAACACTGTACAAGCAAGGGAAGTCCAGCAAAAACTAGATTTGCATGTTCTCCTGTTTACATATGCAGTCAGGTCATTTGAAAGATACAGGAAGAAAAGTAGAAATATTAGTATAAACACTGTATCTACATAAAGGAGTATTTATTTCTAGGGCTTTAAAAATATTTCCATTTTCTCTAGTTATTTTAGTATTTAAACTACAGAAATGCACATGTCCTCTTTACTGGTATTGAAAGAATCAGAAACTTAAAGTAAATAAAATGTTTTAAATTATGTTCATTGTTTGGAATTTTATAGTATTAGTTATCTTTAAAAGTTCATTAAAGAAAATTTCTGGACTAGAAGCACAATGAGCTACTCTATATTTTCACTTCAATTTGTAAAATAAACTCAAATGAAATCCTATTAGGAAGTAGTCCAAAATTGAAACTGAGGCTATTTATAAATCTGGAAAATCTATGCACTATTCAGCAAAATGGTGTCTAAAATGTTTCCATCAACCACTTGTGCTATTTCTCTCATCTAGTATCAGCCTTTGTCCCACACTGAGTATAAAGATGGTAATGACTAACCTTCACAACACTAATCTGGAAAATTTTTATAAAGTTTATCTAAAGTCACTGAAGTCTTGGAGCCTCTTCAAATCTTCTGCTTTCACTGCATAGTCAGCTTGTCTTTAGCCTACAGAATTTGACCTTGTCTTCCAGAAAAGGAACTTCTTAGATGGCCAAGGTAGACAGCAAAGAAGCCTGAGGTCAGAGGAGCCTGGCGATTTCACTTGGTGTTCAGCTCTTATTTGCTATCTAGAGTTTTACCTAATTTTCCAGATGAGAAATCTGAGGGTGGGGAGAGACGTAGTTTATCTAAATCTTCTTTCTAGTTAGTATTCACTGGTAGGTCACTTAAGCTCATATTGTGAGACTCAACATTCAAGACACTTGGCTACTTTGATCAATGTCTCAAATGCAGCTGAAGTAATTCTTCATACAACTGATACATCATCTATTTTCTCTAAACTGCCCAATGGACACTCATGTGTCATGTATGCGAGCGTATTTACCTATACATTTTATAGTACTGTGTGTATTCACATCAATTCCCTGATTAACCTAAATCTTCCCTGTCCCTCTTAGTCTAGAATAGACTACTAACCCTCAAGAGTGGCCTCTTACCTAAGAAGTCCCTTTATATTCTAGAGTTTTGTCTTTTACTCAAGCACTTCTTGAGGAACACTCTTTCTCACTGAGGTACAAGATCTATTCCTACAATATTCACTGAACGTTTACTTAACTGCTGTTGTCATCTATTTTAAAAAGAATCTCAGCAAAGCCTATGTTTATATAGACTAATATAGTAACAATTCTTCTGTTAATAATAACTGAGAAGTCTAAAATAGGAATGCCTCTGAAAATGGAAGACTCACTACACTGACTAGTAACTTAATGACTACAAACTTAAGCAAATCATACATTTTCTAGGGCAGAGATAATCAGGAAAATTATTCCCACCAACACTCAGCATCACTGAGCCAGCAGTGGCTCCTACAACCTGTAATATCAGCACTGTGGTATTTTTCCTAGTTTGCTGGAGTACCAGAAGTATATACTACCTTTATGAGTGAGACTACTGCATAAGAGGGCTTGGCAATGAGGAAAATATCTTGGTACATTGAATTAACATAATAAATAAGAGCTAGAAGAAAGAAATATAACAGAAAGGTAGCAAAGAAAAGAACAGAGATACATATTGAAAAGAAGGAAAATATTAAGGGAGGAACACAGGGAAGAAATGAAGAAGAAAAGAAAGAAAGGGGAAAAGAAATGCTTACATTTGAAAAAGAACAGAAAGGTTATTATTTAAAAGTAAAATTCAGGACCAGAAATTTAGCTCAGTGGTTCCAGGGCCTGCCTTGCAAGTTCAAGGTCCTGGGTTCGATCCTCAGTAACCCACATATAACAATGTTGGGCATGGTGGCTCACACCTACAATCCCAGCACGTGGGAGGCAGAGGCAGGATGACTGCTAAGATCAAGGCTGAGTTCTGGATCAGCCTGAACTGCAAAAGTGAAATCTTGTCTCAAAAAAAAGTAAAATTCAAAGAAAAAAAGAGTTGATATTATTGGTGACCAGAGATCACGTAGAACAAAACTGATGAAATCGAACAGCAAGCAACTTTTCAGGGAAAAAAATTAAAATGAGAGAAATGATTCTGAAGTTTAGTGAGGCTGGATCATCCGGGAAACTTGGGAGTGAAACATGAACCCAAATTGTAAGAACTAGATCACAGAGTTAAATTGTATTGATTCATCTGAAATGATAAAACAGTGTATCCATAAACTATCATCTGCCTAAGACACTTTGAAATAAATAACACATTTTAAAATTGGAAATTTTGACTCAGTATTAACATCAGTATAATCTGACATTAATTAAGACATAAATTATGTCTTTCATCCCTTTTCACATCTTAGCCCAATACAGTAGTATCAGGAAATGTAGAAAAGTCATAAAAATTAAACTACCTAAGTGCAAGACAATGAGTAACATTTATTTTTAAATTTATAGCAAGTGATCTTCAAATAACATTTAGTATTACAATGCCTGTAAATGGAAAAGTAACCATTAGAAAATAAATATAACAAAATAACTAGTGGATGATCGCAGAAAAAGTACAAAGTTTCAACATCTCTCAAAAGGTATTAATTCTATGATCTGCCTTCTGTAAGATGATGTTTGAACAGATATTTTTCCATCTGATTTCTATAATCTTCAGGATTACAGCGGAAAAGTAGACGTTCCTATCAGGCACTACTTCAAACATACACTAAATATATCACATTACTTAACACAGCCTTCCGAAAAAACTTCAAATTTCTCAGAGGCTAAATCATACTCTTGATGAAACTACAAAAGATGATTTTATCCATATTAAAGTTTTAATGCTTTGATATAAAAGAATTAGAATATCCAGCTGGAATCATACCCTGAAATTTTTCAATTATAATAAATGCTGACCACAAGAAACTGTCTTACTAATAGTCTAAGTTTTCATCTTTTGCATGACTTTGGAAAATTGAAGCTTTTTGCAAAGACAGAAGATGTTAGCTCTTTTACTAAAGTTAAGTCTGGCTGTTTTCCTGGAAATGTCTTGTGTCTCCTTAGGGTTTGAATGCGGTTGCTCATGAAATTCTGTGACTGATACTAAACTAACCAGTGTCAACCACTAGAACTAATCCATCACATACAGTTGTCATAGCACAAAGAATGTCAATTATCTCTCACAAAGTAACTGAGATGGCAGAATCGATCCAAGAAGGTGCAGTAAATTATCTTCTAAATATAGCATGAAAAGCTAGAGTCTGCGGCATTCACAAAGTTGCTTCCCTAAAGAAAAGCCAAATGACAATCTGTTAAGACGACTCACCAGATAGAGATTTGATGACCCACATAACTACCTGAAAAAAAGGAAATTTCTAATGTATCTCAAACAGAACCATCTGGGTAGAGCACACAAGTGAAGAGAAGAGGCAGCTCTCATCTATCAGGTGCCTCTTTGCTTATGGCTCACTGACGTCGACTGTACCTTAGTTTTCTAATTCAATTGAGAAAGTAAGGATATTCATCTAGTAGGGAGTTCTTTGATTCCCAATTCATGGCAGAATTCGCTCTCTAATATGTGAGATATCAATGGAGCAATGATGAGAGGGCCCAACACACAGCTGTCACATTTCATGTTGCTAAGATTAATGCCCAGGACTAGCATATAAAAGATGGTTTAGATTTACCAGTCAAGGACATATATTTATGATTTTCAGAACTTGAATAATGTAATTTACTTCCACACCATCATTTAATTCATAATATTTATAGACCACTTGCATAAAAACACTGTGCTATGAAGATAGTATAGTATATATATGAACAAACTAGACATAATTATTTTCCTTCACAGAGATTGCACTCCAGTACAACTAAGTGTAACTCTCAAGAAAAAAAAAAAAACAGTGGATGGATTTCCTTCTGCAGGATTACTACATGCCTGCTTCATTTTGTTGAGATATACAGCTAACTATATTAAAGATAAAAGAATATTATTCCTATGATGTGAAATCACACTTGAGCCTATTGTAGCCATTTTGCAATTTTAAGTAGCAAAATTAAGAGTAAAAAACTGAATGAATGCCTTCATTGATAAGAAAACTAAAATATTTTATGAACAGTTTAAAATAGAAGAAAAACTTCAATTCAACTTCATGTTTAATGATCTTCACAGGAAACTTGAATATGAGAGGAAATATTAAAAGCTATTATGGGTTATCAAATGAACACATCAGAAATATGAAGACTGTGTATAGTAGAAATCATAAAAATGCCTCTAAAATGTTTCTTCATCTTTTATTTTGATAGATATAATTTAGCTTTAACTAAGATTATTTTGGTAGTTTTATATTATTAATCTTTTAGTACATTTCAAAAATTTGTAAACTGTTTCCTTAAGAACTGGAGAGTATTTGATGGGAATAGGAAGGTTTTAAGATTTACAAATTAAGAAATATTGAGTCCTTACTACACATCTGTTTTCATTCTTCATCGGCCAATAAAGGGACCAAGAGAACGGACAGGTGGACGTTTCAAGGCAGTTGTTCTTCTGTGGAGATGTAGAACTAGGTCATTGGTAATTGACTCCCCCATACAAATGAGCCAAGATCCAGTCAAAAACTCATGATATTGCTAAGTCACATGCTTATAAAGAATGAGAATAAGAGGAAAAGGAGACCTTGAACCTCTGCAGAAACTGTTGTCCTAAGAAACAGAGTCACTGAATTGTGCTCTGAGGACCAGTGGCCTCAGATATACTCATCCTTCAGGCTTACATTAATGTCTAAGAACTGCACTTAACACACACATGGGGCCTAATGGCTTCCCAGTGACCATGTAAGAAACTGACACACACACTCTTGACTGTGCTACTAACACTTTGTAGTAGGAAAAGGGGGAAAAAAACTCTCCAAAATGCTCTTGTTCAATACACTATTATGTTGAGAAGTACAGAAATACAAAAGGTACATGTTTGACCTTGGTATCTTGAACACTGCCAAGAGCAATACTCTCTTAAATTTTCTCCTCCTAATTAGTACAAGCTGTCTCTGGCTTTTTATCTCTCTACATTTAAGTAGAAATATGAGTAAAAAAAAGACATATTGTTCTTTGCTCCTTTCCTAGCTGCCACCAAGACAAATGATACTCCTATAGGTTATGGGAACACTTCAAGTGGCTAAAAGCCCTTTATTACTTTTTACTAGTGCCATGTGCAATAAAGGGATGAAGAATTAGCAGGATAGCACATCACTTAGATAATGAGCACCTACTGAATTTGAAGCATTGCATGTTTCTTAGTCAACCATTTTATTGTTTTTTCCTTTATTCATATCTCTCCAGAGTAGAAAAAGTGTTCAGGAAAAAATGTGTGGAGGCGGGAGGTTATGAGCATGAGTGGGTATCTGATCTGCTACACAATTTGTCAATTTAGATACCTAAACATAGTGGCAAAGGGGACAAAATAACAGTGCCATGTTATATATATATATATATATATATATATATATATATATATATATATATATTGCCATATATATATATTGCCAAATATATATGAATGAAGTTGTGATCTACAGTGAGCAGTGAGATTAAAAAATGAAAATTAAAATAAAGTTGGCTAAAGAGATTTTTAATTCTATAATTTTTTAAACAAAAAGTCCATACTAAAACATGATAAGTTATTATGTCATCAATTTTGGATACTAAGTATATGGCTATTTCTTGTAAAATTATTTATAGATTATTTATATTTTATTTTTAAGTTATTTACAAAATACTTTATATTTAATGCTTTAAAAGAACCATTATTTTACCTAGAAAATGTGCCCAGTTGTATAGAAATGGTGCAGAATCTGCCTACTGAACACACTGCTCTTCAGCAAGGCTGGAAGAATGAGTAGGAAGCATCACGGTAGACTTCACTGCAAAGTAAAAACTCTTTGCATTATTTTTTAACGAAAGAGTAAATACCTTCATGAAAAAAATAAACTACATATAATAAACTTCCTCCTTTCAGATCTTTTCTATCTGGAAAAGAATTAAAGATTCCTATCCTGAAATCTGCATATAGTCAGCATGTGTTAGCTGAACCTGCCCTCCAACCTGGGCTAGAGAAGCAAGGGTAGGAAAGGTGATAGTAACACAGACTGATTAAGCATCAATAAGGAAACAAAGCATCATCAAGCATCATCAGTGAAACAAATGAAATGTGCATGAAATGAAAGAGAGAGGTGCATATCTGACTGACTATACCACAGCTACAGTAAAGTGAGAACTGCTCTGAAATAGCGATGAGGTTTACAGAATAGGGTGGGTTGGATGTCCTAAGATGAGGTCTTACAGCTATGTGTCTGCAGAGGGAAATTAATCAGAGAAGAGTAAAAACTGGTTCTGCAAGAAAGATGTCACTCTGGAGGAGTGATGCCCTGTGCTCAGCAGAGACCATGAGACTCAGCCTTAGCCAATGATGCCGGGAATTCCAACATGCTCACTAGAATGACACGTGTAGATGATGTAATTTGAGCAAATATACAAATGTTCTCTTTTAACTGTACCCATATCACCAGTGAAACAGAAAGTAAGTTATTTAGTTGAAACAGAAGAGGGCTACAGAGGTAGGTTTAGAGAATGGAGCAGGCAAGAAATGGCATGGAGGAGAGTAAGAGAAGATCTGTAAGGAGTTCAAGAGCACTACCGGATAGAACCACACTCCACCTTGCGCACGCACTCGTCCATTTAGGGAAAGACCAAGAAATATCAGTGTACAGTAATTTTCTACACTCATGTCTGTGCAAACCAAGCTGAGAGTCAGATGTTACTGTAGTTGGGCTTTGCCTACTATATAATATAATATTTAATGAAGAAAGGGACAAGGAAGAGTGGAGATAAAACATGAGGATAAAAATGAACTACATGATTTCACCTTGGAGAAGACACAAGAATCTGAGGGATTTGAGAAAGTATAGTGGGCAAGAAGATGGAGTGACCACCGAACTGAATATCTTAGAAAGACCAAGAGAGGAAACAAATAAACAAGAAATGTTAGAAATCGAGGAAAACTAAAAGAGATAAGTGCATGTAATGGAGGCTATGGAAGGAGAACTATGTGCAGAAATGACAAAATCTAGGGTTAGCTGATTAGAATAGGCAACTGATATGAAATGGGGAAGCAGATTCAAGGCAAAATTAAAAGCAGGAAGTGAGAAGCCAAGATATGAACAGGACAAGCTGCATGAATAAAAATGAATGAGGATTATGACAGCAGAAATGAAGCAGATCATGTGAGAAAATAGCCGGTCAACAGACATAAGTAGTCTGGGGACTAGTTAGATGACTCTGATAAGCTGGCATAGTAGATCAGATCATTTAACTTCAAAATATATCAGTGGCCTCAGAGAAAGAAATGAATTTCTGAAAGATGGAGAATGAAAATAAACAATCTGCCTGACTCGAGTAGCGAGAGTGGTATAAGAGAGAGAGAATTTATTAAGTGTTCTCAAGGAAGAGCCAGCTTTTAGGTAAAGAAAAATTATGAAAGCAACTATGAGAGCAATCTGAGTGTAAAGATTTGTCTGACAACTTTGGGTTCCACAGAATGAAGGGACTTGAGATTGAGGAAGGACAGAAGACACAGAGTCATGACAGTGTCCTCTAAGGTGCTTGAGAGTAAACACCCATGGGAGAAGATTCCTGGGTGTCTTGAGGATTTTGAGTGACAGAGTATATGACAGGATTAATGACGACACTGTCCATGGTGGTGACAGTGTGCACACTATTGTGTGGAGAAAAAACTAACAGGAGAGGAGTTGAGGTAGTTCAGTATGTCACCTCTTAAGTTTCATCAGTAACACGTCGATATCAGGGAGGATTCCCAAGGGTGCTTACAGATCTTCATACTCCCTGTTAGCTCTCTCATGATGAGGACAAGATGATCAATCTTTATAGGAGCACCATTAGCTCCTTCTGAATATCCAGCTTCTAATGTCAGCCAACCTGATATCTTTGAGCCTTAAGATGTACTGAAATGTTAGTTACTTCTACCAAATTCTTTTCCATCAATTTTGCCTCAGCCACTGTGTAAAGCTGCCCTGAAGTTATATGTACAATGTGAACTCAAACTAGAAAAGAAAGGAAATTTTAAAAAGCAATGCTCTGATTGAAGTTTGTGGATCTATATGTAGGTATAAGAATGAGAAAAACAGTTAGACATAAGAATTTCTAAATATGTTTTGGATTCCTCTGCGTTAGACACTTTACCCTGGGTTCTATTCCTTTCTACAGGCATAAGGAAATAGGAACTACCATTAAGCAGTGATCACAAATGACCATGATATGGAAAGTCTGAATTCATTTGCAAAGGTAACTATAACCAGCTTGGAATTATGAATTGCTCCTTGATAACTACTCAACCCATAACTTCTAATAGTTCACTCTTACAGCCTCAGAAAGATCACGGATCCTTACAATCAGTCTCCATTCAGCTTACCTCTGCCCCATTTTTGCTTTCCTTCCCCATGGCCAACCCCTACTTCATCACTCATTGCTTCTGGCAAGTGTATAACTTCAAACTAGATACATCTAAATCACTTCCTCTCCTGTGTAGACACCTAAAGTCAAGCATATATAAAAATCAAATGTAAGCATGAAGGAAAGAGATAGGTAGGCCTCCAAACTGTTATTTTGATGAGCCACACATTGGATACTATTGGCAAAATCAGGATGCCCAAACACAATCCTTAAAACCAACTGAGCAAATGAAGATAAATGGCCTCTTTTGCCTCCCATCAAAGCTTGATTGGATAAACTAACAGTTTTTGGAATTTGATTTGTTTTACAAATAAATCCAACTGGAAACTGCTAAATGACAGCTCATCACAAGAAGAGCAAACCCAAACACAGAGGAAAGGAAGAGGGTCAGTGCACATCTCTGCCATCTCTCACCTTTCCTGGAATACCTGGCACACTTTCCAGCCAAATACAATCTTCACCCTTCGAAAAAGATGAGCCTATTTCCACCTCACACTTGAGATGTTTGCTTTAATGACGGTCAACTCAGAAATCACTTCTGCAACGCTATGGATGTAAAGGTCATTAATATTTACAATGACTCTTCAGTTTATATTTTCTACTTAAAGATCTAAATCTGTAGGTGTTTTGATTTTGTTATACAGACTTTTCCACATGTGTATAAAAATATTCCACATTGCATGACTAACCATTTCCCTCAGGCGGAGACAAGTATTTTCAAGTCTGCTGTGTTGCAAATATCCTGAACAGATGTTATTCTGGAAATAATACTACGGTATCATCAACAGCCGTAAAAATAAAATACATAGGACCTTGATCTGATTAATTTATTATATTTTTAAATAATTTTCTGGTAAGCCTTCTGCTGTTGAAACAAATTTCTATTAGATGGAGATGATTTGCCCAGGTATCAGTTCAGCTAGCCCATTAGTTCCTTTATGTTTCTTAAAAAAAAAAACTATACATAACTAACTTTTAAGAAGTTGTTTTTAAGTCCTTCAAAATGTGTCTATATTCATTCTGTTCAACGAAAAATATCTTCAGTAGTCACTCTGGTGAACCTGCCAAATTACTAGCAGAAAACACATTGGTCTTTCATTGTAGCAAATCATGAATCATTTTCCTTTCTCAAGGATTTAGGCAAACTCAGTGTGTCAGTATTTTTAAAGTATTTCATAGAAGTCTCCTTGGGCTCCCCAAAATAATAAGTATCTCTTTCAGGTGGGTTTTATTTTATCCATAAGTCATAAATAAATAAAAATATAATATTTTAACCCTCTCACATTATTTAAAAACTGTATTGTATTCAAATACAATCCTGAAAATTTTTCCTTTGACTATATTCATTAATAGCTGCATCCCATTTGCATGATGAAATATATAAGTATTCCTTCTCTTTCATATTAGCAAGCTAACACTGCCGAAGCACATACTAGGACTAGTAAGTCACTAAACCACGAGATTTTTCACATTATTTTTATGTATAAAAGTCTAGATGACAATATAGGTATAGATAAAAATGTGGGAATCTAATAGCCTGATATAATTTGTTCAACTATGTCACAGTGAACACCGAGAAAACAAGCACAGAGCTAAAATCACGTGGCCTAAGCTCTGATCAATGTTCTGATACCTACTTGTTCTATGAACGTAAAAACCCATCTTAATCATCTGAGCATCAGTTTCCTTGATTTTAAAATGGGATATAAGTTCCCTCTTCCTACAGCAGGATAAGAATTGGTTTTATAGATAATCAGATACATAGTTTGTTAGTAAACTGTTGCCAATTGCAAAGTTGAATATGGATGAAAATCATTATCACTAAAATTATGTGCGTGCATGATAGAATCCCAAAGGTGAAGTGCTATTAATTATATTATTTTCCCATCACATCCATTCTAACAGTTTAAGGAATATTTATTCATGCATCATAAATGCATATTAAATGCAGAGAATAAATGTACCAATATCCATTCAATATACCCAAAAGTCACCACCTTCCTCCAAGATTCCCAACTGTTTTTCTAGTCTTTTCTTTCAACACTTACAAAATTTAAGAGTTTTAAAACACTGGCCACTAGTTGCATGCTGTCATCTATTTGACAATTGCAGATTACTGTACCATTTTTTACGTTCACCTCACTTGCAAGGGAAGTCTGACAAGAAGAATCCAATAGGATACATACTATGATCTATTTTATCTTTATCATAACTCTTTGTTATTTTGAAACTTTTTTTTTTTTTTTTGAGACAGGGTCTCGCTTTATAGTTCAGGCTGGCCCTGAGCTCAGTCTCAAACTCACATCACAGCAATCCTCCTGCCTCTGCCTCCCAAGTGCTGGGATTACAGGCGTAAGCCACCACTCCTGGGATTATAGGCATGAGCCACCACACCAGGTACTCTGGTATGTGGTACTGATTGCTGCTGGGCTTGAGTCTCCATGCCCAGTATTGTATATGGTTATCAGGGATCCAACCCAGGGCCCTTGCACTTGCAAGACAGGCGCCGGAATCAGTGAGCTAAATCCCCGGCCCTGAAACTTTTAAAAACAACTGATATGACTGCTAATTGCTGAGGCAAGATTGTAGGATTTACAAAATATTTTTAAACAATTCATCACATTTTTCCAAGTTGCTCACAGAAATAGTTACCAGGAGGCAGAGCATGGACTATAATGGAATATTCTGGCAGGCAAGACTGAGCATACATGGTCCTTGGGACCTCTGGTCAGTCAGAGTAGTCCACTAACTTGCCCTGACAAAACTGAAACAGGAAGTAAGCAATAGGTAGAGTTACCTTGACAGATGCAATAAATAAGCACCTTTATTGTACGGTGCTAAAGCAGAAAATTGGCCTAAAGCAGAAAATTTAGAAGTGCTGGAGACCAGGTGAGTGAAATTAAAACGTTAGAGGGGGTGCAGTCCTTCTTCAAGGATAAGGGGGAATCTTTGCACAACCCCAGTCTCCACCTCCATCTTCACGTGACCTTTTCTGTCCCAGGCTCTGATTCCTCCAGTCTAGGCTGGCACTGCTTCTGCTGAACACTCTCCCAACTCTTATGGGGCCATGATGTGCACGAAGGGGCTCCTGCCAGTGGGCTTTCTCTGCAGTTCTCCCCTGGATAACATCCTCTCTCGTCCTGACATCCACCAGACGGTCAGGCACACATCTCCTGTCTTTAGAAAGTGGCATTTTTCAGCCACATCAATGACCTTCTCTTTAAATCCCATTGTCCTAACAATACATTTCCTGTTTTTAGCATCCTTTGCAATCTGGTTATACTGAGAAATTTAAATTATAAGGGACTATTTCCTTTTTGATTAGCATTTCCTCCTTTAATGTATGTCTTCACTCCACTTTTTACCAGAGCAACAGTGAGGAAACTCCTGACTCCGCCATCTGCCTCCATCTTTATATTCTGTTCCCCAGTGTGTCTCTCAGGGAGGAATCACAGGATTTAAGGCTGACCCTAAACTCGGGACTGTGCCATTATTTTAATCTTCAACTCACATCTGTGAAGACTCTATTTCCAAATGAGTTTACATTTGGAAGTATCAAGGATTAGGACTAGACACATCATCTGTGGGAAAATGATTAAACTCCTTATAGAAGGAAATAATGACTTCAACACTCTGTACCAATATTTTGGAATTTCGGGGTTATTCCCAAGAAATACAGTAGTGATAATATCCTTGGATCACTGCAGTGGTGTTAGGCGTTTGATACAGGAAATTCTGGTGCAGCATTCTGGGTAACAAAACTGGATCTGAGGGAGGTTACTCCAGCCAAAGGCAATTCACTTGGTCTTCAAAAAGAATTTTAAGTCATAAAATGTGTAAAGAGTGAGTTCTGGGATTAAGCGAAAGTGGGGAGGGAACTAGGGAACTACTGTCTACTCCCCTTCCCGTCTGGAAGGCAAGCTGTGTACTGTCACCAGCAGTCATGGCTCTAAGTACCTTTTTATCTCCAGATCTCAAGACAATAAAATTCAATTGCATTTTGATTGTTATCAATTACTACCCATATGTATGACAAATCCATTTTCTTTCCCAGTACTAATCTTGTGAATCCAAGCAAAAAAAAAAAAAAAATCAGTATCACTGCAGAACAGAAATGTAAACAAGATGTTACACAACACAATTGAAAACGACACCTTTCTCTATATCAAATTGTTTGGCTTTATAATAGTTTTCAGAAAAGCTAGTATTGCCTGCATTTCAGAGACAAAATTCTAACGCTGATCAAGGGTGTCTTGAAGTCACATAAGAGCACTTACACATTGGGGAGGCGGCTCCAAGTGATCAATTAAAATAAGACTTTGTTCAAAAATGTGAGAGGTGCTGTCATGTTAAAAGCCAATATGATTTACTGATTTCTGAAATTACAATGATTATGCCAGTGGCCTGAGGATAAACTGAGGTACATCTGAAAGCAAAACCTCAACTTTAAAGAGCTATGTAAACACACAAAGGATAGTGGAAGACATTTCTGCAGAGAAGGGCAATACCTCCCTTTCTCAATCCAAGACGTGACTATAGATGACTTCTTTCTAAAAATAAGAAATGGATTAGTTTTTTGGGTTTTTTTTTTTAATTTTCAGAAGGTAGTATTAGATTATAGGAAAGAAATTCCAAAACATAAGAGTTCAGAATGGAAATCCCCCAGATGTAACACTGAAATTTCAATTATCTTCACTGCGATGACTATGTGCAGATAGCAGCCTTGTTTATTGTTACTGGGGGGGGAGCAATATTTGTTGATTACATGATACTCTCCTATGACCTCCTCAGGAGAGTACTGGGTTGAAATTCCGTACATAAATATAGCTGAAATTCAGAATTTAAGAATGAGCTCAGGTTTCAGCTCTTTCAGACCTTCCCCTGACTTTGAAATATCTCTAGGTACTGCTGCCCACACTGGAAAGCCCCCTTCTTGGGGTTTCCAAGAGATCCCACACATACGAGTGTCATCAGTGAACCCCAAGTTGATGCCTCACTCTTCTGTGGTATAGATGACCTCACCTACTAGACTCCCAGCCCCCAAACAAGGTTTCACAACAAACTATATACATGCAACAAGCATTTGACAGATGGCACTAATTCACCCATCAAAACTCTTTGATCATGGTTGTTCAATCATCTGCATTTGCTTGAATTTATGCTCACAATTAAATGTCATTTTTCCCTGCAGTTAACAAGGCTGCCGTGGGAAACACTAGCACATGTCCCTTTTCCAAGCTAGCAAATTCATCTCAAAAAGGAAATGAGTTTGGGTTGGCATGATAGTTCTTAGTAAAACCATGATTGTGTTTTCTTCATGAGAGCCAAATGCCTTAGCCTTGGAGAGTATGGGAGCCAGGAGAGGAAGATGGCTGTGTAATCACCAGGTGCCGTGGAGTGGCTACTCTTGTTTCCATCCAGACGCAAGAGCTGAGGACTCACAAGGCCACAGCACAGAGGCAGAAAGAAAGGAGAAGCTTCAAGGACAGGAAGCGGCAGCAGGCTTTCTTGCAAGCACTTCCTCCATCTCTAGTATGTCATTAGGCTCTGCCATACTTAGAAGAGTGAGAGATGCGTAAGAAGTTCAAAAATAGTTGATGAAGGCTATACATGTGTGGATCTCATAATTAAAGACTTATACTTTGCAATTAACACAGTACAGTGCACAAGGGAGCAACTTTTCAATGTACAGGAAGGAACAAGTCGATGATAGATGAAGTAAAATCAAAAAAAAAAAAAAAGAATAAACACATCTTTTGATTTACACCAGTCTAAGTGTAGAACTAATTCATTTGTAAGGAAAATCAAAATACATATATTAGGCAACTGCCTATTATAGGAAATATGGTAGCTAATTTTCCATATTAATTTAAATGATATTTATGGAGGAGATTAGCATTTAAGCAAGCAGAACTTGAGCAAAGAAGATGGTCCTAGAAAGTGCGGATAGGCCTCAGTTCATCAGCTGAAGGCCTGAATATACAAAAAGATCAGCCTCCCTGAGCAAGGTTTCTCCAGCAGGATGCCTTTAAAATTCATCAGAACTGCTGGCTCACACTGAAGATCTTGAACATGACAGTCTCTGTACATGTGGAAGCTAATTCTCTTCTCCATACACACACGTGTTGTCAGTCTGCTATCCCAGAGTACATTGACCAACACAGCATCTACATATGTGCATATGTCACCCATGTCTGTTTTCAATGACTAGTCTGATAAACTGCACACAGTTCATGTACACATCTATATTAATAATCTTGCCTTTTTAAAATTGTATTACATGTCACGATCTTTCCTAGATAGCCTTTTTATTATCACAGGTCTATACCACATTAAGAATATATTATCCAACTAAGCCCTGACTGTAGACAAATTCACTTTGCGTTTTCCCAATTTGTAAGCTTTTTCAGAGTCTGCAAAGAATGGTGTGTTACAGACATTATTCCTTTGGGGCTGTTGTTCACTGACAGCCACTGAAAAATACCTTTCTTCTCTAGATATTTATCCCAGAGCCAAACAAAACAAAACACCATTTAATTAGATTTTACCTGGAGTTTTAGATATTCAGATTTCTAGATTTCCAGTTTGGACATATTCTAGTGTTTCAAAGCTAGTATTTACAGGGTCGGTTATGCTCAATTTTCTGAGGTCAAATAGCATGAATGCCTGTCCTGGAACCTGCCTGCACTGAATCCTCCAACCAACACAGTTCTGCACGACAGAATGTTAGTGAAAAGCACTCACTTTGAAGGTAAAGAGAATGGGCCACCACTATTTATGGTCAGGAGTCACAAAATTGCCCACTTTGGTGCCCAGGCTGTGCTGCCATAACAAACACAAGAATGGGTGGCTCACACAACAGAAAGCCACTTCCGCACATTTTTAGAGGTCAGCACTCTCAGACCAAGGTCTTAGTACCGGTTTCCCCTGAGATCGTACTATGACTTACACACAGCCTTCTCTTATATCCACAATCTCATGGGTCACTAATAAAGTTCAGCCCCAAGAGTGAGGCAGAGTCACTGTGTCTCCTTTTCCCATCCTCGGTTTCCACCACCAAAGTGAATCAGATGAGGCTGAAATTGTACCCGAAAAGGTATGCAAAAGTCAGCTGTCATAGACAGGCATCGGGTGAGGACAAAAGCCTAGACTTTCAGTGCACTCAGCTCTCAAAGGCCAGGGAAGCTGCCCAGAGTGATGGGTTCTATCAGCACGCACCCTTTCCACACACAAGATGCGTCGGAAGCAGCCCACCCTGGGTTTTTATGCACCAGGTGCCATTTGGCTTTGTCCTAATGTGCTGTTGGTTGTCCTTTCCGGGAAGAACTGGAAAAGAACTCGACCAGTTCCAGACATTCTCCTTACCTCAGGCTGTTGCACTCAAAGCACAATGTACAGTTGTTAACAACTACAAGCAAGAATACTGGGCGAGGTAGAGTCCGCAGAGGACACTCCAAAGACTTCCTGCACTGAGCTTCCAGACAGACTAGAAATGGAAGAGATAATCTGAGTGTTTCTCCAAAGTACCTGACAGATTCTACTTCTGCCAGAACTGGTTGGGGGGGGGATTCAAATTTGTTACATTCCTGGTGATCATTCTCTTCTCTTTAAACTACCACTTTATCACTTTCAAACAGTTCAGCAACCCCTTCTTCATCATCCCCGTGGCTTGGCAATGAAATGTTCTCCAGCTATGATGCCAGATGGGGCCATTTTTAACCAGCTGTGAAATATTTTATTAAAACTTTCTTCTGTAAAAAATGTTGACATGATAAAGACTGAATCACCCAGTGGGCTACAGTTAACTTAGAAACCAATAACTGTACTTATTATGATGCAAATTATTAGAATTTTATTCCCTGACAATCTAGTGTTCTACTTGGTTAATATGAGATATTTTCCCTTTTCTATATCTTCCTGGATCTTCCTGCTTTATTTTTTATTAAATAATTTTGTCCTTTAATTTTCTATTCAGTTCCCAAGGACACTACTCCATTTCTTGTATGTATGTTGGTAAATATATTTCTGCTGGCCATCTTTTAAATTATTGCAGTTACCTTTTAGGAACACGTTTGCATTGTTGTATATTTAAACAGACTTCCTACTTACAGCACAGGGATTGTGATTTGCCCACCACACAATTTCATCAACCAGGCACGACAGTAATCATTTATCGGAAGCACATATCAGGCACTGGGAGAGGCACTTACACAACCCAAATTAACCTCCCCCACCAGATGTAGACGTTCCATCAGTGAGGGAAGTTTTACCTGAACTTCTTTTTCTTCCTTCGCAAACTATTTTTGCAAAACCCAAATTCTGATTTTTACATACAACGAAAAACAAAAGAACATGGATTTTACTGACTGTGTCCCTAAGACAGAGGGTTCTGCCCCTTCGCAAACATCCTGATTGCACTCCTCTCCCGGTCTGACTCAATTTCTTAGTTCCACTCTCCTCTCTCAAACATTTTTACTGTACAAAATAGTGTCCTTTTGCTCCTAGAAACCGGGGTACCACTCTCGGAGTTACCATACCCGCCACTCATTTAATCAACACCTCTTCTCAACAGCTACGAAGAAAATAAAATTCTCCAGTTTGTTACAGTCAAAGCTCTGACAACCAGGAGTCAACTCAGGTTCAAAAATAGAAAGTCTTCTGCCATCAGCTGTTTTGCTGGCAACTGGCTGAAACAGGAATGAAAGCAGGTTGGTCTGATCAAACTCTACCTCCAAATTTACCAACATTTTTGGCTGTTCTGAAATTCATATTTTGAAAATTCCAGGAAATTTTCTAAGTATATAAGTTTTGGTTGATTCACTTTGGAAAGCACTGCTGACCAATTTATGTCAGAATGATTTATTCTGATCTCTAGCGAATATACATCATCACAGGACTCAGACTCCAATCCTTATCCCCCACCATCACTCACTGCTTGGTCTCTGCCTCAGCAGGCTGCGCTACAGAAAAGCCAGGGGTTTCACTACAGGTTAAAAGACCAGTGTGTGAATGCGGATTCTTGAGCTGAGCAGAGGTCAGATACTTTTCCAAATCACAGGAAAAATAATGCCACCATAGAAAAGAATCTGAAAAGCCAGTTCTACATGTTGGTGGAACTGACCGTAGCTTTAGGGGCGAGATCACAAATGTACCCGGGATGTAGCCAATGTAAACTAAACCACACCTTGTGATGGGAGAGGCGCTCGGGCGTCCCGAACCCACAGATGAACCGAGCGGATGAAGCCACGGGTAGATTGGAAAAAGCTCACTGAGGTCACAAACTTAGCCCGTGTTATTGTCAAAATTCAGAAAGTGAAATTGTCTAGGACTACAAGGCAGGCGGGGATACAGCAAAGTAAATTAATGTATCTTTTCATTGAAACTCCACAAAACAGAAAACATCTTTCTATGGGAAAGGCATGATTTTTAGGACAATATGAAGGAAAAAAATTAAAGTGAAGAAACGCTATATTTCAAGTACCCTCCGTTTAACAATGAAAAAAAGTTTATAGAAATTGAAAATAGAAAAAGCGTGGCTTTTTCCAATCTGCTAATTTCTGTTAACTAATAAGCGATTACCAATGGAGCGGGCAAAACCCTGTATTCTTACCGTGTAGGCTCTTCTGGGTTCTCAGTCCGGCCACAGAGCCTGGCTCGCTCGCGCCGCTGCACGGAGAAGGCCGGCCCGGCCCGCACGCGGCCTGCAGCCCTCCGCCGGCTGTGCGCCAGAGTTCCCAGCGCCGAAAGCCACACACTGTCTCCGGCCGTACAGTCCCCCGGGGTCAGGAGGGTTTCCATCCCCAGCCCCGCAAAGCGTCTCCCTAGCCAGCTGAAGAGGAGTTTCATATAATGGCACAGTATCACAGGACGAAAGGACATCCACCTCTACCTTTGCCTTGTTGAATTAGTGAGAAGCAATTCACAGAAGGTGCACATACTTCTCTGAGGGTTGAGCAAGGGAATGTGCACGCATGTTTGTGCGTGTGCGTGCGTGCGTGTGCGTGCATGTGCGTGCGCGTGCATGTGTGTGCGTGTGCATGCGTGCGCATCCGGCAGGGTAGGTGTTGGTGTGGCCCGTCTATTTCTCCGTGTGTGCGCGGGCATGCGTGCGTGTGTGTGTGTGTGTGTGTGTGTGTGTGTGTGTATGTGTGTGTGTGTGTATACATGCGTGTGTGTGCGTATCTGGCAGGGCAGGTGTCAGGGTGGCCTGTCCACTGGTAATGTTGAGTGTGCGTGTAGAGGGATTCAGATTTGATCGCTCACGCTATGCCAAGCCACAACCCCAGGGAGAGAGCAGAATCGTAATTCCTTCCTGTGTTTTAACTTCTGACTTCTGAGATGAGTAGGGTCAAACTGAAGGAAAAAAGATAAATTCCAAGTGAAGAGCAAGGATGTCAAAATATATAAAGTAACTGTACAGAAAAAATGCCCAAAATACATGGGCGTAGCCGCCGCTACACTGATGTGGGCCACAGAGGATAATGTGAATGACGCGCCATTAAGAACATTGAGAACGGGCCGGGGATTTAGTTCAGTGGTTCCGGCGCCTGTCTTGCCAGCGGAAGCACCCGGGTTCGATCCCCGGTTACCACATACCGTACTGGGCGTAGAGACTCACGCCTGTAATCCCAGCACTCGGGAGGCAGAGGCAGGAAGATTGCTGTGATGTGAGTTGGAGGCTGAGCTCAGGGCCAGCCTCAACTACAAAGCGAGACCCTGTCTCAAAAAAAAAAAAAAAAAATGAGATCAAGAAATAAAGCACTATATGACCAATTTAACAATGGAATTGTTAAATGCTTTGAAACGAGGAGCCTGGGTAAGGTAAGTCCAATGTAGATGGAACCGCTTCATCTTTTATGAGACTGCCACCCTCTCCAAGAGAAACTGCGCTCAAGCTCAGTAAGGCTAGAGCACCTGAGGGTCCAGGAAAAGAGCGTGTTTACATCAACAGAACCAGTATGCTGCTCCCCAAATACCCAGTAAGTGGACACAGTCAGGGTACAAAACAACGATGTTAAAACAACGTTGTTAAAAGTTTAAAACATGGGTTGAAATGAGTCCATAGTTACTTAGGGTGCTCTTTGTTTTTATTTGCTGTACTGTGGATTGAACCAGAACTTTCACACTCAGCTACATCCCAGCCCTCTTTATATTTTTAAATTTTGAGACAAGGTTTCATTAAATCACTAAATTACTCGTCAGGCTGGAAATTGCAATCCTCATGCCCCAGCCTCCCTCACCCACACCCTGCCTTTAAATGTTATTTGAATGCAGTTAAGCCCTTGTGGGTTTAATTTCAGAACATCGCAATGGAATTCAGCTGCTCAACTTCTACAGACGCTGTGAAATGTATGCTTTGATCCTTAATTTTTTCCACATGACATAACTAACCACCTTGAGTTGATGGGCTCTGCCCACCATTTTTTGGGGGGGTGGCTATATCCCATTTTCTCAGGTAAAGAGAATGAATTTGTGGCAGACACACTCAGTCCATAGAAATTCTGCCTTGCTGTGCACTCAGATGTCTGCAGTTCAAACTTTCACATCTTTAGGCTCCTCCTCAGCTTGATTCTGAAGATTTCTTTGAAAAGAAGTTTATGAATAAAATGTTATATATTTAAAAGCAGGGGCTTTTTCTTGCTTTTTAAGAAATAATGACAAACATGGCATATGATTTAATCTTGCCATTTTTAAATGATCCTGATTTCAGAGAGATTGACTCATATATGTACCCTAGAAATTTATTAAAATTCCACATGCACTGGCTGCAGATTACAAGTGATTTAAATGCTGCCTATTACACTTTTCAAACCATTAACTGACAACCTTTTTACATGAACTACAGTTTTGGGCTTCGTGTGTCCACCTCATGGATGCTGCCTCTGACACACACCCCCATGTCGTTCCCTCTCTTTTCATCAGAGCTGCACCTCTTCCTGAGACACGCAGCACCAGGACTGTGCCTGCACAGTTAGATGGCCTTCTCCAAAGCATGGAAAGCAGACGATTTCAGAGCTTCCTCTTACCTTCTCACTTAACCCTGACTCCTCACCACAGTAACCCTGATTCCTCACCACAGCCTCGAAGCCGTGAGGAGACACCTGCCTGCCTCTCCTGTCTTCAGACTGATAGCTCCTCCCCACCCCGTCAGCCTCCTTGTCACTATCCCTATTGTGTTCTCTTGATCCTGAAGACCACAGCTCAGTCCTCCTCCCTCAGTCAGACTATTCCTTTCTTCTTTTAAAACAGACCTGTACTCTTCCTTCAGGATAATGTCTTTTGTACTTAATTCTACAGTTATTTATAGGGCTTCCACAATGAGCTACATTCACAGGAATTTATTATTTTTGATTTTAAAACATAGTCTTGCTAAATCATTAGGTTGACCACACTAGTATCAAACTTGAGATCCTCCTGCCTCATCTTCTCAGAGTTCTCTGACTGCAGATATGTGCCACCACACCCAGCTCAACTTTATTTTCATATATGAAAGATGCAGAATTAATTATGCTACAGAAAAACTTGACCTCGTGTCCCCTTGTAATTCCATGGAACACTTGGGAATAGCCAATCAGTAGAAAAATGAATGGGTGCTTAGAATTTTAATTTAAGTTCTATTTCTCTAAAGACCTAGGACTTTGTTAAAATTATCACATTTCTTTATGCCTTGGTTTCTCCTTTCTCAACTGGATTTCAAGAAAAAAATTTTTTCAATCCTCAAAAAATATTGAAATACCAAGACTAGTTTTGTGGACTTTTCAGGTTGCTAATAATAAACATATGATTTGCACTGTGGTAAAAGCCAACATGGATGGCAGACATATCACATGCCCAGTATCTCCTCCTTAATTTTCATAGCTTTTCAATGGCAGCCCGATGACTGCTGGGAAGAATGGAGGTTCAAAGCCACGGGATGCATGTGACGCTCTCACACTGCAATGATGGTCAAACAGCCATCTTGTCTCAGAACTGAAGCCTCGTCCTAATCACTGCCCCTTAGAGATTCCTCTGTAATAGTAATTTTACTCTTAATTGTCCTGTGCCAGAGATGCCCCCCAGGATGTTTGGAATTAACCTATAGGCTTACTGATGACCAGGGCTCTGAGAAGCACCAATTACACTCATGTATTTTTCTTGTGTTTCCATAGAGCTACAATAGAGTCTAATCCTACTTATACCTCCATCTCTGCAGTAATGGTTGGTTTGTGGATAAACAGGATTGCCCTGCCCAGCAGACCTGCCTAGGTCTGGTCACCCTCAGCTATTTCTCAGATGTCTTTATTGATTTTTGCATTGCTTCTAGCTTGTTCTCAGTGCATCACTTTCTTGTCTTCACAGCCCTCTGACCTACTCACTGTCGAATTGTTGTTCAAGAATGCACTCACTTGCCCAGCCTGGACAATAGAGTGAATCTCTAAAGGAGTGTGATCAGCCTGACACTTTCAAGAGTGATCCTGTAAATGTGCTGGACATTTCTGTGGCCATAATTCGGTACTACCCAGCAAAATGGGTCACAGAATGATGAATGAGGTGTGTGTTTCATCTCTGATCATTTTCTAGCATTTATATCAACTAACATGTTTAGTGTAATGAATAGGCATTACTGAGTATTACCAGACAGCACCTAATTGAGAACATTTGCCTTTAAAGAATGGGTAAGATAATAAGGAAAAAAGTTGTTTAATAAAAATCTTAGCTACTAGGGGAGTATTAATTCCAGAGCTAGGATTGATGCTGTGAATAATATGTACAACTGTAAAGAAAGGAAGCACGTGGCTGTGGATGGCAGCTCATGATGGAGTCTTGGAGTCTTTCGGAAGCAGCACAGCATAGAGGCGAAGGCCATGAGCTGGCTTAGACTTGCAGCTCAGTTTCAAAATTAGGTTCATCTGTTCACTCACTGAATGACCTTGAACAAATTACTAGATTTCCACGAACTCTCATTATTCAGAAATCGGGAATGATAACACTATTCCCTTTACAAAGGGGTGATCAGAGCTAAAGTGGATCATACAATTGCATGAGAGTCTATGGAAAGTTCTGAGTCACTACCATTGGCTCACATGACAAAGGGAGGATGTTATTTACATGGGAAGACCAGCTGGGGAAGAATTTCATGACCAGTCAGGAAAGCCAGGAGTTTGAGTGAGCCTGGTGTGTCTCAGGAGACAGGAAGGAGCCGTTTCCGGGATTTCAGATATTTTTATCTGATACTGTTTCACCATTTGAGTTCGAACAAAGGAAAACTAATGCTGTTGGAGTTTGCTCAGAATTTTACTTTGTTACCAAAGAGGATTGACTGCAGTCCTTACTGGGAAGCATCCTATCACCACTGCCCCTGCCAGACTTACAGAGCTGCTCGCTCTTTGTAATATGTGGGATGTCATCCCCTTGACAGGCTCTGCCTCAATGCCAGGGATGTTCTCACAGTACAGCAACGCAGACACCATTTTTGGTTAGGACCACTGATAGACTAGTGAGCCAAAGTCAGGAGGCAGTGATGCATGCTTCTATCTTTTACCTGTTCTATTGGGCATGTACTAATTTCTTTTCATTTGTATGAGATTGTTTTTGTGTCCTTTACAGAGAGTATTCCTGGAAGCTCCAGCAAGACATGCAAAGATAAAAGTCAGAATATACTTGGGCCCTTCTGTGGAGGCCTCGCTGACAAGCAGCGGGCTCCTGAGTGTGGCTAGCTGCAGCGAGCCAATCTCTTCACTACGGAAGTATTGCTTTCTTTCTCAAAACAATGGGAATTCTTCCATCCTTTCCATCGAGTCCATAAAACAAGTACAATCACAAAGCCTATGAGAGAAGCAGTGTTGAGTTTTTCAGGAAGATTCTGCAAGCACCTCACCTAGTTGTCTGTGCCGCTTATAACACCTTGGAGTTATACACATGGACAGGAGCCCCTCGGCCCAGCTTTACTTTAATCCTTTCTAATCCTTGCAGTGCCTCTGTCCTGTCAATGTCATTCTTCCATCTTGGTCCAAAGCACACAGGATGTGTGGCCTCCTCTGTATGGTGTGTGTTGCCAAGTATCCCATGCTTTCCTGCCTAGCACCATTAAAGGATCTATCTACCCCACCTTCAAGGGCTGTGGCAAAGGAAAAGAAAGGTGTGGCAGGCTGTGTTGTTTTCACATGCAAATATTTAACTAAGGACAGAAAGAGCACAGGTGTGTGACTCCTCCTCACACAGCTTTGAGCTCCTATGAGAACAAACTGATGAAGTTTGGAAGGCACAGAGGACATCATGCCACTTGTGGCTGAGACTCAGATGCTGCAGGCTGGCACACTTGTCACATTGTGATTTTGTCCATGTGTATGTTGGTAAATCACTTGTAAAAAGAGCTGAGTGAAACAAATCATTCAAAACTCCAAGATTTGGGAGTTCTATTGACAAAAGGCCATGAGATTGGAGCAAATGTTTTCTCTCCTTGGGGACGTGCTGGCATTCCCACATCCACTCTTTGATGGATGAGCAGGATAAAAGAGAGAATAAACACCCAGCTTCTGTGTCCTCGGTCTAGCAAATATCTCCCTCCAACGTTGCCAGGCTTAGGCCACCAGGAGGATACAAAGCTTGGCATGACCAACCTTCCTCCCAGACATGACTGCCATCAGCCCACCCGGGCTGTCACGATGCCACAGAAGTGTCCACAGTCCAGGATATACTCACAGAAAATGCCAGGGAGGCAATGTACCACCATTCCCAGTACCAGCCTTGGGCACTGAAATTCTGTATTTATAGGGTTTTCAAGGGAATGGATTTCATATGGGACATGTACGTTTATTAGATTATCTTAACATATTCACCCAGAACTCCAAATGCAAATGTAGGAGAGTGCAAGAGATCTGTCTGGGTGAGAGACTGGAAGAAGCCAGCTCAGGGCCCAGATCCCAAGGCCTGGATCCCATCGCAATGTCTAGTATGAGTCCAGCAGGAGGTGTAGAGTCCACAGCAATGTCACCTGCAAGTGCACAGCAAGTATCTGCATAGAAAGGCCGAAGTTCATGGGTGGAAGCTGGAAAGTCAGCACTAGCAAGGTGAGAGGATCTGGCCCATCAGGCAACAGGATCTGCTCCAGAGCCAAGAAGCCATGCTCAAGACAAAGACAAGACCAGGGCTCCTCCAGACAGCAACAGCCATCCCCTGCTGGGGTTTCTTCTCTGTCAAGATAAGCAGAGTTGGAGTCAGAAAATCAGAGGGCACAAAATCTTCTCCTGGAAGTCAACAGCATGAAATCTTCCTCTCCTGTTCTCCTTTGGTGCCGTTCCAGCAGCAGCCCTCAGGTGGGTCTTCTGCACCCAGAGCCACGCTGACTCTGTTCAGCAGCGTGTTCCCTTTCAAGCTGACCACTATTTAATCCGCCATATTTACTAGGTTCTGTTCTTAATAAAATCCAGGTAGACTTTTGATGATTCTCTTTTTCACTTTAAAACAAACCAAAACGTTCCTTCGGTTTCTCACATATCTGGCACAGGGAATAGGAAGGGCTGGCTGAGCCACTGAACACTGGAGGGCATCCAAACATGGCACCAGCTTCTGTGCACATCCCAGCCAGTCTCCACAGAGCCCCAGCCTGCAAAATTCTCCAGACAAAGACTGGACAATGTATAAATCATGATGTTGCTCCTGGGTACTTAGCCACAGTGATGAGGTTCTTAGCATTCTACTCCACCTGCATTCTAATGTGCCGTAAGCTCCTCTGGCTTATCAGCAACTGCACTGAAAGCAAAGAGGATGAGCAGTGCACTCCATCTTTAGTATTCAGAACCGAGAAGCACTGAGCTCTGAGCCTTTTCTCCTGCCTTTCCACTGGCACCAGCTTTCAGGGGACCCTACCGTACTGTGTAGCTGTAGAATAGCATCAAAGTGAGTGTGAAATACTGGACCCCAGACTGTGAATGCTTGAGGTGCTCCTGACAGCTGTCCCCGAGCTCCCCATGGTGTGGCACCTGAGTGACCACACTGAGGATAACTGTGGAGGACAGTCCTTCAGCCTCACAGAGGAACCACCCTCATTCTTTATTCTCAACTGTACATTGTTTCCAGATGTCCTACTGCTAGTTAGATATAATGTCTTCTTCTAACGTTATCATGCATCAAGTAGCACGAGAGGCAAAGGACTGACATCTTGGAAAACAAATATTGTGGGGTTTAGCAAGCTGGAAAGTTACAAATTAGAAGCTTGCTTTGCAATGGACACCCAACAATGTTACAAAAAAGTACATTTTGAACCAAAATACAAACCAGATTTCCACATCCTTTCACAAGTTACATTATAAAGCATCTCTCTCATAAGGTCCATAAGAATGTTTGCTACATACAGGCTACCAATGACATCAACCCATCTACAAGGTATTTAATTTGGAGTCTCATTCAGAGGAAGCAGAATCAGAAGTGACTAGAGCTACTCTCTTTTAAATTGATCCTGGGGTTTCTGGTCCTGTTTTAAATAGGACCTGAAGAATGGTTACTTTGGAAGGAAAAAAATTAGACATAGTTTCTTAATAACCAATATGACATTTTTATTGTTCCAACTAGCCCTTAGTTTATTCTTCATAATAACCCAGGACAGCAGCATTGTCTCACAGAATCCAGCTGGACACAAACAAACTCACGAGGTTCTAGAGAGCTCCAGCTCCTGTCAGCTTTACTGTCACCCCATGTAGTGAGGTCCAGAGCATGCTGACTACTCATTATCAGAACTTCTCACAGTACTGAAATCCCTTAGAGAAGCAGGAAAGACAATACCAGTGGAAGTTCTTCTCTTCTTCCCTGTGTTTAGCTGTATCTTGCAGCAACGTGAGATCTATTGTGCAAGAGCATTAACTATGTTTGCACATTTGTTGTCTAAACCTGCTTTCATTCAGCAAAGACTGATTGACTCTTCAGACCTAAGCATTGTTTCTGGTACTATGGCATGGGAAATAAATGAGAGACAAAAATGTCATTAGCTATGGGATTTTTATTTTTTAAGAAGGGAGGTAGACAATAAGCAGGAAAGACAAGTGAAATATGAAAGAGTGATAAGGGTTGAGGAGAAAAAGAAAAGAGTTGATGTAGGAAGCAATTGTTCAAATTTTAGGCCAGATATTCAAGAATCATCTCTGAGAAAATGGTGTTTTAGTGTATTACTATGGGAAGTAAAGAAGAAAGCTATGCATTTTATCAAGAGACAGTGCCCTAGCCGGAGACAGGGACAAAATCCCTTGACACTCCTGCGGTCTCTTTAAAGAATAGCAAGGACACTCGTGTGCTCAGGGCAGGGCAGGTGATGCTAGCTTAGGAAGAGAAGAGGGTGAGGTAAAAGTTTTGGCTTTTCCTCTGAATGAAAAGCAAAGCCAAATGTCTTCAGCAAAGCAGTTACCTTACGTTACACACATTTGAACAGCATTACTCATGCTGATGTACTACAATTAGGCTTTATAAGGAGCAAGGATGGGGAATCAGGTAAAATATTCTTGGAATGATCAAATCGAGGGATGATGGACTTTTACAGGAGTGTTGCTAGTGTGTACTTGTGAGATGTTAAAGAGTCTAGACACACACGTGCACACTGCTTCAGTCAAACGTAAAGCTAGGCCAAGCTACCAGTCAAGAAGCCCTGTTAGATACTCAAAGGGAACAGAAAATATATGATGTCTTCTGCAAACATGTAGTAAAATGATCTATATAAATTCGTGCCCATCCCTCATGCTCATTTGCATTCTTTATTCAAGTTATATACTCTTAGTTACGCCATTAAAAGAAACATGTTGAATCAAACAAATCTGATGCCTTAAACTTCTAATTCCTTAGCAAAAAATACATCACATTTTTATACAATTCTGAAATACATTTTCATACTCTAATTACTAAATGGAAATTCACCCTTAACCTCTAAAACCAATAGTTTCTACAGCACGTTTCTAGATGATTTTTGGAGAACATTTTGAATCTCTGGTCTTCTGTGACATATTTATGTCAGCGTTTTAGTTAATGAGACCTGAATGCAGTGGGAAGTCACATTTTGTAGAAGTGAGCTGAGTCACATTTTTCCCCTAAAGGACAGCCGAGATCCACTCACTGGTCCATGCAGAGTGCAGACATACACCTCTTGCCTTGACTCATAACTGCAGAGGATTGTGTGAGGACCACCACAGTCTGTGGACTTGTCCAAGGTCTCTGCATCTAATTCCACTTTTCTCTGACCTGATCTACCTCTCTCTCACTTCCTCATACATGTTGTTCCCAAGAGCCTTCACCCAGTGCACCCACTGCATACAAATCTCACATCAAGGTTTGTTTTCCACGGACCCAAAGTAGAACATCTGAACTCTCTTAACAAAACTAGGTATGGAAGCCACAGGGATAGCAAAGAATCAGCCACCTTAAAAAACAGCATATATTCATTAAATAGAATGAATATTAACTACTATCAGTTCAAATTTTAATTCCAATCTAATCCCCAAATTGCTTACTATATCAGTATGCTGTTTTCCTTAAGGAAAAAGCCTATTAAAATGAGCTACTAATCTTCCAGAGAAAATGCTTTGCCATTATCCAAAATATGTTTCCTACTCTGCAAATTATAGCAAACACATATGCAGAATTAAAAAGAAAACTGTCCTTAGAAGTCCTAAGTATATTCCATAATTACCCAAGCATGTACCTATCTTGGAAGGAAATTAAAAGAATTGTATTTGAAATTGTTCTCTAAGTTCCTCAGCTATTCAGCCATTAAGGAAAGGAACACTACCAAACTCTTACTGAAGAAAAACTATGTATTCATATATATATATATTTCAAATTTGTGTCCTCAGGGTGTATCTATTCATAGGTGAATATGCTTAGAAGTACTGTCTTGACTGAGGATCCTTTTGTAAATTATTTTAAACACAAAGAAACATCACCTGCCATGGAGATGTCTGTGTGGCATTGTCAGTTCATCTCCCTGGAAACAGAAGAGAAGTTCATGATATAATGTATTCTGGTAAAGGCAGTCGGCCTGATAACGTACAACATCGATGTAGCTATTTCGACAATGTATCACAAAACATTCTAGCATGCATTAATACATTCCAGTAAAAGTAGAACGGCATGAATTTGAATTACTTATTTTTTTATTGGTTTAGCAAAAAGCAGCTGAAGATAAAAGATTCAGTTATTCCTGGTGTCTCCCTCTCCCTCCTTCTCTCCTACTCTTCTTCCTTCTCATTTATATTCTCTCCCTTGACTCCTCTCCTCTTCGTCTTCCTCTCTCCCTTGCTGTCTCTGTCTCCTTCTCTTTTCCTTTCTCTCTCCATTTTAGTTTTGAAGTGATTGCTATTCTTTCTAACACTTTTATAAGAACTTATGTTAATAGATTAGTCTTTGGGAATCTGAGAGCTACTGTAGGACCACAATAAGTCACTGTAATAATATATTTATAATCTGCATGTAATGCTGTAGGAACAGTTCATACCTGCAGTAAGACTTCACTTGTCACACTTGAAACTAAATTATTTAAAACTCACTTTTTTTGGTAGAAAATTCTGTCTTAGTTACTTTTCTTGTTGCTGAGTCAAAATACCTGACACCCAGAGTTAAAGGGGAAAATTGTTATTTATCTCACAGTTTATAGAAGTTACAGTCCATAATCGGCTGGCTCCAAGACAGAGCAGAGCATGGTAGAGAGGCATCACAGAGGAGAAAAAGTTCACGGTGGCCAGAGGTAGGAAAGCAACAACCGACCTTAAAGGCTTCTTTCTGCCCCTTTTGTTTTATCCAGAATACTCAGGGTGGGTAGCACTCACATCCTTGATCCTAGTGCTCTTGAGCCTAGCATTGCACCATGAATCATTCCCAACTTCATGCACTCTACATCCAGCCCCACCTATGACTGATTGACTGCACAAGGCTTTGGAGGGACATCTAAGCCATAATGATCACCTAGTCCAAGTTTTCAGAAGAAAACTTCAGGCCCAGTGTGGTTAAGTTCTTTCCCTCAAATCATAGAGCTATTTATGGTAGAATTAGAGATGGAAACCTATGCTTCAGGATGATGAACCTAACAATAACTTAATTTTGTTCACTGCCAACATAATATAAAGTGAGGAGAAAGATATAAGGGTCACTGTAATGTTGTAATTATGTTAGAAATATAAAAACAGTTGTCAACAGGTAGAGATTCTGAGGACTTTCCCTATCACATGTAAGTGGATTCTCTGCCTCTTGGGTCTGTCCATAACTTGCAAGAACAATACTGAATTTACCCCATACAGGAAAAGAACCACCAAGGAAGACCACTCTGCTTAGAAGCAAAGGCTGTTTCTAGCTCATCTCCCTGTAAATTCCCACAACAGCAAGAAGTAGTTGATTCTTCCACTTTTTCCTCAATGAACCCAGGTTAGCTGGGCCCTTTCAGCATGACACCTGGGGCCACCTCATCATCACCCACCCATGCAATCCTGACACTTTGCTTGTTTCCTTAGACACTCAATTGACTTATCTGCAAAGATTTCAGAAGCAGCTATAATGATTTCTGGTTTTTTATTATCTTTGTTGTTTAAGTATCAAAAATAAAAAAAAGAATTTAAGGAAAGATGGACTCAGATAGGGAAACCTAGGGCAAGGCTTACATGTCCTGCAGAAGCAGACCAAAAAGGGAAGAGCTGTTCTCTACATGTAGTTGTTGAGTGCCTCTAACCTCAGAGGCAGTGACAATAGACAAGAGGTGTGAAAAGGGCAGAGTTGCTCTGAGAAACTTCTCATGGAAACATCTACTCATCAGCTGAGTCAGGTCACATCTATGCCCACCGATAATGAGAGTCCACTTTGAACTTTACAGCAAAAGAAGTCAGGAAAACAAAAAAAGCTTATCTAAATTAAATGCCAATTTAACTAGCTTGGGATAAGGTACAGATATCAGCATCTTTTAACTGCTCTTTTGGTTGTGTCTGGGGTAAGGACCACTTTATAAGATAGTGGTTCTCAAAGTGCAGTCCCTTATCCACCAGCATTATCATTATTTGTGAACTTAAATGGGAAAATTACTTGACCCTGGTCTGAATCAGAAACTTGGAATATAGGGCCCAGAAATTCGGATGTTAACAAAGCTTTTGGCTAACTGTGGTATATACTAGTTTGAGAGCCATTGCTTATAATAAACTACGAGTGCCTTTATTAATCTGAGGGTTTGAGCCAGATATTCAAGTTAGAGAACAGAATAAGGTAACTCCTAGACTTTTATGATGGGAAGAAGAGGAGAGACTGAGGGTGAAGAGTCAACTGGATTTTCACCAGTAAAGTAAAACATGGATCTGCTCTGACAGAACTGAGTGTCATTAGTTACACTATCCCAAGTCTAAGGCTTAATACCAACATATTTAGCTACATGCCAAAAACAGAACTATAACTGAATCATACACACACACACATTATACACATACACAAGCACATATATATGAAAGGACTTGGCTCAAAAGCATCCAAGAAAGAAAATTTGATGTGTGAATATACTTGGTTTTGGGGACAGCTGCTTAAATAATAAAACTAGAATGGATCAAAGAAAATATACACACTTGACTATGTGAATTATTTTAACATATAATATATAACATAAAGAAATAATAGGAAAAAGATAAAATCCAGAAAAATAATTTCAAGTTATTTCTCTGAAATGGTGCCCAATCTTGGGTAAGAAAATGCCAAGTGCAACTTTATTTTAGTAGTAATATTAACAAAAAAATATACACCGATAATACTCAGTACTGAAAAGATGAAGGAAATTGTCACAATAAAATATACAGTTTAAATTTTAATTAATCTGAATATCTAGATATCATAGATTATATGACACATAGGACCAGGAGAATTATCAATGATGAATGAGAGAAAATAGCCTCTTGTCCTTTGTGTTAAAAAGAAAAAAAAAATAGTCATGAGTGTTTATGTAGCTAATTTAACAGATAATGCTAATCTGTCCCTCTACACACACACACACACACACACACACACACACACACACACACACACATACACACACAAAAACCAACACACATGCTCCCATAGAAGATTCAACATAGTAAAGTCAATGAAGATCCATACCTGAAATTCAAACAGAAAAGAGTTCCTGGAAACTGAAGAGTTATTTCTGGCATCTAAATACTGTAAGGTCAAAGTGTGTGGAAAGAGAATCGATCCTATTCTGGCTGAGGTCCATAGTGCCCCCTAAAGGCCTGCTATGCTCAGAGGTGCTATGTTCTTGGAAGGTGAATGGATCATGCTGGTCCCGTGGTTACTGGTAGATTAACCCATGGGTGAGTTCGGAAGAACATGTGCTGCTAGGCGCTGGAGGCCGGGTGGAGGTAGATTATGAGGATGAGCCCTGGCAGGGTAAATCTCCCTTGGTCCTCCCCTCACTCTTCCTTGCAGCATCCTGGCTGCCACAAGAAGATATTTAATAAAAGCATATATTTAATTGACTTTCTGAATGGAAAAATATTAGATCTTTAATTCAAACTATACAGTGAGATCTCGATATGTTGGAAACCTAAATTGAAATGAAACAGAAAAAAAAAGTCATTACAAAACAGTATACAAAACTGTCAGTTGACCCTGATATAGTAAAGAATTTCTTATACACAACACAAATAACATAATCAATGAAGAAATAAGTTGATTTTTTTAAAAAAAACTTTCCATAATAGGAGACTCCATTCACAATTATGAAAATGCAGATAAAGCAACAAGTAAATAGCACAGACTGTCAAAATCCAAAAGTGTGAATACACTGGATGCTATAGAGATTACAGTTTAGAGAAACTCTCAGATTCTCTATGTAGCAGTATCAAATCCCACTGCCATTTTACATAGCAATCTGGGCAGAGTTCTTGATGGGAATCCCTCTCTGTAAAAAAGGATGACTAGTCACTGTTTTCATCCAAAGGGTGAGGGAGGTGGGGAGGTTTAAATTTACGTGATGATTTCAGGTGTTACCATATCATAATGAGTTCTTTCCTGACCGTCTGGATGATAAAAATCGACCCATCTCTCATCCATCTCAAATTTCTCTCTGGCAATGGTGATCTTACAACATTGTTCCCAGGCCTTGGAGAAGCTTCCCTGGAATACATACCTCATAGAATCCATTCCAAATCAAGCACTTGTTCTTCATGGCAGGGCTTTATAGGACCCCACGGCCTCTCAAGACAGCTGTTCTCAGTCAGTTAGATGTGGTGGGAAATGTGGATCTCACAGCTGGCCTATAAAGCTAGGAGTATCTCAGGAGTGGTCTGACTTTTCCTCTGCCTAACTAGATGTGACTCTCTGATTTACTTTGTTGTGTTTACCCTTGAGGTCATTGTTAGAATCATTACTGGAGACAATCTTCCAATCTTCTTAGCATTTCTCTGAACTTAAACTTTACTGACATTTTATGCCAATTGTCAGAGGAAGGAGATGGGCATTCTGATGCTTCACCTCCTCCATTTTCTACCTTCCTCCCCTTCTCTCTGGTGTAATCTCTGTGGTGTCCCCTGGAGGGTCACACTCCCTATACTTTGCTGCTCTTGCAGGATCACTGTCTCTCATGCCTTGGCTGTCACAGCGGACCACACAACACAGTCTAGAGAATGTGCACCTTATAATCTCCTAACTTGATTCTGGACACGATGAATTTGGGATACTCTCCTATAAAATACTCCACTTTCAAAATAGGTGTTACACTGTAAAATTCTACTTTGGAATTCAGAAGTTGAGATTATTTTTTACTGGAATCCAGCAATAAGTTTGTTCTCTCTCTCCCCATTCCTCTGCTCATATACACATACACACAACCACCAAGATGGCTACAAAGATGTCTTAACTCAACTGGAAAGAAGAATACATGAAAAAAAAGCAAGTGTTAAGATATTAACATATCAACAATTTCTTGCACATACATATGTAACAATCCAGGAACAATAGATTAAGAAGGAAAACAAAAGAATTATTAAAGCTGTCAGAGGCATCAGGCTCCACACAGGGAGGCAGTGTCCTCCCCCTAAGTGAAAGTGGGTCTCGATGGCCCAAGTGTCCCAATATATGAACTCTAATGTATAGGGCCGAAGAGACGGGGTATTTGAGCAGACCGGTTAGCTCTGCTTCCATGGCAAAGGGAGAGAACAAGGAGAGTGAAACATACTCTGTCTCTATGCCCCTTCCCTCTGAAATTTAACTGGAGATGGAAGCATGAACATGTTTTAAGTAGGTTGAAAAATGAGTTTTCAACCGCAGACAATAGTGGTCTATTTTAATTTTTGCTCTTGATTCTTAATTATTTGCTTTAATAATTGGGATGACTAGGAAGTTTTAGAACCCATGTAAATTTTAATCTATTAAGGGATTCATCAACATCACAAAGTAATAAATAGAAGAGAACAAATTTCATAGATTTACTGTATTAAGTTTGCACTACATTACAAAATATCTAAATATACATAAAACATAAAAGACTCAAAGTAAGTGTTCCAGTGCATTAACAGATATTATTACCTATTGAAAATATTGCAGGTGGCTATTCTTTCTTTTGTGTTTCTGTGAATCTTTCATAAACCCCACAATGACCTAAGGTCAAAGTAAAGCTCACATGACTTAAGATGAAAAAAGTAGGCAAAAGGGTTAAAAGGTTACAAATAACTTTCCTAAGGTATGTCCCTTATTATTTACCCTTCCATTTAATTCTTAGCACAAAAAGCATCAGTGATTCCAATCATTATTATTTATATAGAAATTTATATATTCTGTACTCCAGAATGAAACAAGACAACACCAGACTGATTAGAATGTCAGGTTATAGAAGAAACAGGGTTATGTCTTTGAGATCTATAGAACTGCCTTAAATTTTCAGCCTCTTCACCTGAAGGGAAACCCAAGGCTCACTAGCTCAGCTGTACTGTTAGGGAAAATTGTGCCCTGGCTTCACTTTACTGCTGCTGTCTTTGAGGCTTCCCCCACCTTAAGCGGACTAGGTGCCTAGACAGGTGAGTAAGCAATGTCCTCATCACGCCATCCCCAGGGCAGCAAGAGGCCTCCTCCATTCAGGAAGATACTCATTGGTACCATGTTTTCATGGAGAACACTCATTCTGTGAGATCAAACTGCATTTCCATTTTCATAACCAGGAAACTGGTAACTATTATAAAACAGAAAAATGTTCACGGATGCCAAGCAAAATTTCACTCATCATAATGCTAAGGATGCTATGTCCTTGATTAGTATTTCTGGAAGTATAATTATTTTTTAGGATACTGTCTTTCCAGATGGATTATTTTTCTCCAGTCCTTTAATTTTTAATTCATCAACTCTATTACTGTTAGTAGATCTGATTACTCCCAAGCATGGGAGACAGGATAGAGAGGAAAACTAGATTAATGACTGCATCATTGTCTTATTTCAAGCTTAAACATCCTTTGGGGAATGTTATCAAAAGCACAGGGAAAATTAACACGTAGTTTTCCTTTCTCATTTCATAGCAACATCTTAGTCACTCTTTGTACATAATAGTAAATGCAAAGACCAGTAAATGACACAATGTATTTTCTACTACTCATCCTGTGGAACATAATTAAATGTTCAGGGGAAAAGTATGATACTATTTAAAAGATATAAAGAATTCAAACATACTTTTATCAGCATTTTTTAATTAACCTAAGAACTTGCTGCACAAAATTTTGACTGGTTTCTGTTCGGTAGCAAAAACACTGGTCTGTTGACATAGAGGGATCAAAAGGATGTTTTGCTGTTGTTGTTTTTCTGAACCACTTTTAGTATCTGTGCACCTTAGCCAGGCAGACTGACGGGGGCATTTGGGCAGGTCTGCTGCACACACGACTGGACACTCTTCCATCCTGTCCATGCTCCCCAATTATTTCTCCCTCGTCGCTCCCCACCCCTCATTCCTGTTCTCTCATTGTGCTAGTCAACACAACAATGACCCGGGCAGGGAAGCGGCAGTGAGTCGAGCCCCTCACACCCTCCTCCTCTGCCACACCCTGAAACCTTCGGTGCCAGGCTCAAGGCTCCAGGACATTCTGCTGCCTTCAGAGGCTGTATGCCCTGCTGCCTGCCTCGCGGAGCCCAGCTTCAAGCACAGGCTGCAGGGAACAGGTTAACTCCTTAGTGTGAGAGGAAAAAAATCCCTACAGATCAGGCCTATCAGAAGTGGGCTCACCAAGGTCACATCTCAAAGCCCAGCCTGGAAGCCCTGCGCAGCAGAGTTCTGTATCCCGCCCTCCTCCCCAGCTCGCTCAGCCTCTCCACACACCGCCTCTAAGTCCTCCTCTCAACCCTCCACAAATGCAAGCAAACCACAGCCGTGTCTGAGGAGCTTGTCCCTGGCGCCTGCGAAACCTCTGCCCCTCGAGCCAGGTTTAATTACAAACCTGAAGGAGGAATATGACCGGAGCCTCTGCGCTTTTCTGATAAGGTACAATTTTTTCATTTCCCTCAGGTTTTATGATCTTCAAGGGTGGGAAATTGCTGACAATATGAGTAGACAACGAGAGGTGCTGACTCCAAGTGCTGATTTTTCAGAAAGAAGGAGACAGAGAAAGTCTCAGAACTGCCATTGTGATTAGCAGGAGCAGAGCGTGTGGCTATGGCAACTAGAGGTGGCAGGAGGCTTCAGGACGAGCAGAATCTCTCTATCTAAGTACATGTGAGGGAGAAAGAAATGTGTCACTGAGTCTACACTGCTAGAAGGGGCTCGTTGTTTACATCTGCCCAACAGACAATACTCTTACTTCTGAGAGCCATAGTAATAGTGGTAGTGACGGCAGCCTCAGTTCACAGAGCCTGAGTCTGTGCACCTAAAACTCTGCTCTTGGGTAAGTGTTGTCATCGTCCCCAGCTCCAAAAACCCAGCTCCATCATTAGATGGCCACCAAAGCCACTAGAGCTCTTCGGTGGGCCTTTGGGAGGTGACTGGAACTAGGGCATGTTTATAAGAATTAAGAGCTCATGATAACTAAATCAGTGCATTGATTTAGCCTGGTTCTGGATGCGAATAATGCGAGGCCTGACCTGGATATGGGTGGTCCCAAGGAATAGGCTTGTAGCCTGGATGGACTAAAAAGGGAAAGATGGAAGGCAGGCTTTCTGGCTGCTACTCCTTCCTGCCCTGACATAGACTATTTCTCCTCTATGATGCCCCTCTTTCATGCCACCCTGCCTTGGAGCCAGCCAACTATGGACTAGAACCTCTATAAAGTATAAGTTAAAAGAAATCTTTCCTCCTTTAATTCATGGAGATTGAGTTAAATGAAGTAATGAAAAAGTAACGAAGACAGACCCAGTGTCTGGGATCAAGTTCACAATATCACCAGTGTAACTAACTCCAGGTCTTAGTATGTCCTTCAGTCTTCTGCAAGGTAAAAAAAAAAAAAAAAAGAAAAGAAAAAGAAAAAAGAAAACCAACCAGCGAAACTACCATCTTGAAAATTTGCGTCTACTGAGTAAGTAAAAATGTCTGACCTGTCCATTACAAACAACTCCTCCCTCTAAAAAGTATGCCCCACTTAGAACACTGCTCATGATTAGAATAATTAAACAGTCAGTCAAGATCCACCCATTTCCTCCAATACAAATATTTTGTCAGGCTACACCTCAATCACAAAGAACTACAGGCTTTCTGTAATTCCTGACAGTTCCACACACTCCTGAAGACAGTAGGAGATAGACTATAAAAGTCTCTTATACCTCCAAGGTTTCAATAGCATCACTAAAGTTACAACCCGAGGCACAAACACTCCAAGACACAAAACCTACTTTGCTTTCTCTTCAACAAGGAAAACAAAAGCACAAATTAAAATTATGAGGGAGTAAGCCACTTATTTCTTTGCTGTTTAGGGAGTAGTGAATGATATGTGGTGGGTACATCATTTACATGACATACTCTTCCTTAATATTGAGTTTATTGGTACATTTAAAAATACATTATGATCACATTCCTCATTGAGAATTTGTAACTATACATGAGATATTTAGATTCGTATTTCTTCTAAGGAAAAACTGGAAACAAGGCTTATGCATATAGGGGGAGTTGGGGTTGTAGGGAGGGCAGGAGAGTGGGAAAATGCATGAAGTACTTTGAAAGTTTAAAAGTTTATGTTATGTCTATTTTAGGGGCATATATTTCAGATTAAATATTTTGGGTACTCATTATGCATAAAACTGCACCAGTTTCAGTGAGAAATACAAAGCATAAAAATGTCATCTCCTTTCTCAAGTATTTGTCATCTAATTTTGAGCACAGATAAAATAAACCTACAGTTTTTCCAAAAATAAGTCATATTCATCAAAATTATTTTTAAATTTCTAAATTCAAGCATAATATTTGGATAAGAAAATACTGACTATTTCATTCTTTATACCTACATGATGGAAGCAGGCAAAGATTTCATAAGACCAAGAAAACTATGGCTAAAAAAGAAAAATAAGATACTGTGTATCATCTTACTTTGTCAAAATTTGTCCTTATCAAAAGTACTGATAAGAAATAAATAATATATTTGTTAAACACATAGCTGGCAAAATACGTAGGGAATAGAACTTCTATAATTATATAAAAAACAAATTGTTCAATAAGAATTGAGTAAAGTGTTTAAAAAGACATTCCACAAGACAATATATAAACGGTAAATAAAGATCTAAAAAAATACTCAACATTTCAGGGAAATACAAATGGTCACCACAATAAGATATGGCTACCCACTCACTGCAATGAATAAATTGGAAAAAAAAAGCCCTGCCAAGACCATATGATGATATGGACCAACTGGAACCTTCATATATTTTTTGAGACAGGGTCTCATTTTGTAGTTCCTGCTGGCCCTGAGCTCAGCTTCAAATTCCAGCAATCCTTCTGCCTCTGCTTCCCAAGTGCTGGGATTACAGGTGTGAGCCACCCCAGGTGGCACTGTGGTATGTAGTACTGATGGCTGGTGAGCCTGACTCTCCATACCTGGCATTGTTGTATATGGTTACCAGGGATCAAACCCAGACCCTTGTGCTTTCAAGATAGTTGCTGAAACTACTGAGCTATGTCTCCAGCTCACCCTCATATATTTCTTATAGGAATGTACATTGCCACTGTGTAAAGGGGAAGGCTGAAGCTTCTTGTGAAAGTAAACATTTGCATACCCTATAACTGAGCAATCACACCCTACATTCTTCTCCAAGAAAAATAAAAGTATGAGTCCACAGAAAAACTGTGTATATGAATATTACAGCCTGACATGAAAAACAGATCAGGAGTCATTACACAGAAAAGTGCAAAAAAACCCAAAAGCAAACAAACTAGTTTGATATTCATACAGAGAAATACCATCCAGCAAATAAAAACAGCAAAAACAGATAAAATATATTGCAATATATAGCAGCATAATTCATAGCCTCTAGATCTTGGGAAGAGCCTATATGTCTAACAACAGATTAACGGATAAAGAAAATGTGGTATTTATATGCAATGGAGTACTACACTGCCATAAAGAGTCATTTACAGGAAAATAGATGCACCTTGAGACCATAATGTTAACTGAAATAAATTAGATACACTAGCTTCATGGTTTCTCTTACATTAGAAGCTCAAAATATAAATAAAGAGAAAATCAAAGATAAATAATATGAAGTCGGGAGATAGAACTTTCTGAAATGGAAAGAAGCTCAAGATATGAATGGATGTGGGAGAAGGAAAGGAATGGGGATAAAAAAGGAATTAAGATGTGTTATGTACAGGTACCAACCCTCTACAAGGAATATACACATTATGTATACATGTACTAAAAACATTTTAAATATGCAACAGAAGTAAAAGTCAAAATCTGTATGAAATGAAAAGTTATACAAAAAGAATATGCATTTATGTTCCCACTTCTGTTTAAGTCTCAGAATTTAAAGCTAATCTATAGTGGAAACAATTAGAGAAACAACTACTTCACGGAGAGTGTTGAATAATGAGGAGGTAAATTGCTGAAACTTTCTAGAATAATGGTAGGGTTATATAGGGTTATATAGAGATTTGTTACTTGTGTCAAAAATCATTTTTAAAAAACCCATTTAAGATGCATTTCATTGTATATGAGTTTATCTAAAAAAGGATTCAACAAATTTTGAATGCTGAGGTGAACTAATATCTTCAATTTACTTTGAAATATATAAAAACAAATAGCAAGGATAAATACAGGTGCAGGCAGGCATATATGGTGAAACATAGTTGTGTGATAAGGAGGAAAACATATCTGTGCAGTGAGAAATGTAGGCAAGAAAGACAAGGAGACATCGTTTTCTGTACATTTAACCTCCATCTCCTGCAGCTGCCCCACTGACCTCTGCCACATGCTCGCAGGCATTGAGTTTCTACCTTGCCCAAGAACTGTGCTAAGTGACTAATTTTTAAAAAACTGACACTATAACGAGCAGTTAGATTTGATGCTCACAAAAACTCTGAAGCACCACATTGAAGTACTGTCTCAGATTTAAACTCAGAATTTTTCAGTACTTAAGAAAAAACAACACCAATAGTACTATACAGTCCAAACCAATTAATTATATGCATGCACATATAATTATGTGATTTGTTACTAAGTAAACAGGCAAGACATTCACTTAAGTATGGTTTTCACAGTGCAGTTGGTTCATTTAGGGAGCTAAAATAAAAATATAATAAAGTCAAAGGAATTGGGAAACTTAAATCACAATTATGTAAACCTGCAACTTTAACTATTAAATATACAACTCTCAAATGTATATTTTTCCCAGAGCTCATTTTTGAATTTCAGAAATTTGAAATCAGCCAGTTTCTAAGTATTCTTTAACCCCAAGTATTTCAAATGCATAGGATGCAAAAATATACTCAACATCTGCCTCCATCTAAGACCCAGCAGGAAATGAATTAACAATAAGTTCTCCTTCACACTTATTTACCAGCCCCAATGAATCTCTCTTGTTTTAATTTTATATTCTAAAATATTTATATTATTTTCTTATAATAAAAACAATATCTATTGAATAGTTTAAGAAATATAAAAAAACAAAAATAATCACTCATGCCATTACTTTCATTAGGTGTAACATTGCACATTTCTGCTTCTCCTTAATTTTCCTAAACATAAAGTTTCATACAGAATTTAACTTTTGACTAAAAAATATAAATTATTTAGCAACTTACTTTTTAAAATTTAACACTGTACTATAAATTGTCCATCTGTGCAATTTTATCTTATAAATTATATTTTTAAATGTCAGCAAAACATTAAATTGTCTCATGTCCCAATTGTCACAAACTGTACATTCAAATTCACACCATCTTCCTCCATTACTGCAAAACTAATTTTAAATAGCTTTCTCAGAAATGTCCCTAGAAGGCATAGTCTACATTAGGCTAGAGTTAACATTCATAGTAAAAAATGATTCTGGCATCTCCATTCTTAAAAATACGCAGTGTGATGTGGACATGGTGGTGTGCGCCTAGACTCTTAATGCTCTGGGAGGCTGAGGTTGTATGATCCCAAACTGAAGTCCAGCCTGGGCTGTTCGGTGCCTTATTGATACCCTGTCTTAAAATGAAAAATAAAGAGCTAGTGAACAAAGACCCCCAGTTCAATCCCCAGTATAAAAACAAAACCAAGCAAACAAACAAGAAAACACCTCATGTACCGTGTGACTTCTGTGTCTAAGATGGAACAACAAGATCTAATATTTTCCTTCTGCAAGTGTCTAAAAACTAGATGAAATAAACATACATTATGAAATATATAAATCATGCACATGTTTTGCATAAAGCACACTTTCAAATACTGGACCTCAATGGCACAGTCTTGCCAGGTCCAGGGAGTCCTGGGCCAGCCCCAGGCTCACCTCTGTGGGGCGTCTGGAGGGGGTGAAGGCTGGGGCTCAGGAGGAGGTGTGCAGGGAAATCTGGTGGTCTTAAAAAAAAGGAAGAGCTGGGGGTCAAGGTGTCCAGAGCATGAGAGAGGAGTGCACTGTGGAGAGAGGACTCTGGGCATCTGTGAGGGCGCCCGCTGAGGATTCTGTGATGGTTTCTTTGGTGAACATGTGTAAAGAAATGATCTTGAGTGACAGAAAGGACAGAAAGGAAAGAAGAAACCTTCAGAGGATACACAGTTCCAAGGGTGGGTACTGTTCCCATTTCATTTGAAATTCTTCATAACTCTCAGGTTATTAGGTGAGGTATTCATGAGAAAAATAGAGTTACTGATATTGGAAATCTTAACCTGGTCCTAATAAAGAGTTTAATAAAGATCTCCAAAGATCAAATTTTCTATAGATTAAGTCATTACTGTGAAGGAAATTCAAGAAACTTTTTACAAACATCTTGATACAAACATCTCAAAGAGATAAAAATTACTATTTATATTATCCAATACAAAAATATTAGACATACAAATAAGTGGAAAATATACATCACATTGAAGAGAAAGGAATTATAAATTAAAACTTACACAACTGATAACTTTTGGCATGGAATTACAATTAGCTTAAACTATACTCAAAGTTTTTTAAGAAAGTGATGGTAAAATCAAACACAGTAATCAAAGAAGCAGGGAATATGAAGAAGATAATATACATTTTAGAAAAGAAAACAACAGCATCTGAGAAAAAATAACTTACTGAATAAGTTTAACAATGGGTTAAACACAAGAACAAATACACAATAAAAATAAAGGAAGGATAAAAACCTTTTCATTGTAAAAATATCAATAAAACTCCAACTTTTCACTAGAATAATGGGGGGAGAACAGAACTTTATTGCAAATTAGAGATTCTCCAGATAGTAAAATAATAATAGAAATGCACACATGCACATCAAAAACTCCACAACTGAGATAAAAATGGACAATTCCTTGAAAGAAACAAATTGTCAAGGTTCCTTCAAGAAGACTATAATATCTGAAAAGACCTGTGCATGTTAAGGAAATGGAATTTTCTGTTGAAGTGTTTGCCATGGGAAATTCAGGTCCAGATGGCTTCACCAACGATGTCAGCCAAACTTTCAAGAAAGGAATAATATCAAATCTATGCAATAGAGAGTGAAAAAGGAGAGAATACTTTCTATTTTATTCTAAGATGCAGTATATCCTGACAACAAAACTAGACATTATGGCAAGAACTACAAACTAGTCTCTTATAAAAATGAATGTAAAAATGTAATAAGCACCAGGTAATTCAATATTTTAAAATAACATTTCCACTACATCAACAAACAAGAGGGAAGAAGACGGTCTTCTGATAAACATGAAGAAAACTTTTG
>PVIR01000003.1:673115-753936 GCA_004026965.1 Petromus typicus
AAAAAAAAAAAAAAAAAAAAAAAAAAAAAAAAAAAAAAAAAAAAAAAAAAAAAAAAAAAAAAAAAAAAAAAAAAAAAAAAAAAAAAAAAAAAAAAAAAAAAAAAAAAAAAAAAAAAAAAAAAAAGAGCAGAAAATTGTGATAGCCTTGTATTAGATACAATATTAGACATACAATCTGAAAAATAAATTTTGATAAAACCGAATTCAAAATTAGGAAATCCTGCCCTTCAAAAGGCTCCATTAAGAAAAGGAAAATATAAGGCAGAAATTAAGAGAAGAGTTTGAAAATCATATCTCTGATAGAGAACTGGTATCCAAAATACACAAAGGGCTCTGGAAAATCAGTAAGAAATAGAAAGTAAGTAAGCAGAAGATCTAAACAGAGAATTTACCAAGATGTTCAATATAATTAGTCATTAAGGAAATGAAAATTAAAACCCAAATTATATTACACTATACATTCACTACCATAACTAAAATTAAAACGATTGACTATATCAAGTGGTAAGAGCAATGCAGAGCAACTGAAATTTTCACTCATATTTTAGGAAAAAATAAAAGTTAAATACTTTGGAAAACAAAATGGTTGTTTCTTAAAGAGCTACCATTCATCTATGAAATGGCTTATCTGTTTTATTCTTAGGTATTTATTTACTCAAGGTGGGATGAAATTGTATTTGTGTACAAAGACTTGGGCACATGGCATATGGCAGCTTTATTCAGAATAGCAACAAACCAAAAGCAGTCTACATATGTCCACCAGTCAGTGAATAAGTAATATATGATACATTCATACAACCGAATATTACACATCAAATAACTATGCTCACAGAAAAGCCAGATCATAAAAATATGTAGTTTATAATTTTCTATATATACGTTCCTAAAAGACTTGAGCTAATCCACGAAAGAAAGGATGGGGATTATAAAATGGCATGAGATTTTGGAGGCGATGCAATATATGCTTGTCACATTCCTCACATTGACAATTTTATGGTATACAGAGCTGTTATTATAACTTTACCAAACTGTATCTTTTAAAAGTGTGTTGTTTTATTTATTCCTAGTGAAGATTTATAAGAGCACAAAAGGAAAAAAAGGAAGAAAGAATGAAAAGAGAAAGAGGGGAAGCAAACAGAAAAGAAAGAAGAGCATGAAGGAAGGAGAAACAAAAGACCACAGAAAGTGAATTAACCCCATTTGTCCACAGAAGATTGAGAGAAATATCTAGCCTTTAAATAACATTCATTCCTTGCATGAAATCACTCCTGTCTCTTCTCCTCTTTTTCACCTCTTTAACTTCTGTCTACTTTCAGTTCTTTTTGTCATGTATCCCGTATTTCAGTCTTTGGAGATTTCTCAAAAAGCTAGGATTGACGGTCCCATTTGACCCGGCCATTGCCCTGCTAGGTATATACACAAAAGAATTAAAAGACTTATATCACAGTGACATATGTGCACCCATGTTTATAGCAGCCCAATTTGTGATTGCTACATCTTGGAAACAACCCAAGTGCCCATCAACTGGAGACTAGATAAAAAAAGCTGTGGTTCTTCTACAGAATGGAGTATTACTGTGCCATAAAAAATGATAAGTTTGAATCATTTCTACTTAAATGGACATACCTTGAGGATATCCTCATAAGTGAAATAAATAGGGCACAGATAGGTACATATTGCATCTTTTCTCTGGTATGAGAAAATAAAGATGTAAATGAGTCCTAGAATTGTATGTTATATATTGTGAAATAGAAAATGCTCAGTGTAAAATAGGGTGAAGGGGGAAAAATGATGAGATTGTAATAAAAAAAGTAAGGAAACAAATTTTATGTATATAGGGGGGCAGTAAGGTGGGTAGGGCTATGGGAAAAAATGAGAATTAAGTTGTGTCTTATACTGGTACAAATCCCCATTATGGAATGCAATCATGATGCGTATATGTAATGTATCAATAAATATTTTTTTAAAAATTTTTAAAAAGTCTACTTTATCTCAAAGATTCGTATACCTAGTGACTTGCATCCTCGCTTTTCAGTTATGTGTAAGTCTTCGTATTCAACCTCCTTCTCCTCCTCCAGGCTCTTAACCACCGCTCACCACTCCATGGTGCTAACTGTAGCATGTGTCCTGTCGAATTGTGCATAAATTCAGAGTTCTAACCTCTCTCCACATTCCTGGACATGGTTGACTTAGTCACTGTTCTCTCTTGTTGAGAAACCCCCAAGAACAGAAAGTGTGTCACCCACCCGTCCTCTCCCAGTATTTCATACAGTGACCAGAAAACAATATACACTCAGTATAATTTGTTGTGGGAAGAGGTGAATCAAATTATGTTAATGCATACTCTATCCCACTGATGTTCTTTTAGTACCAAAGCATATTGGAGTAGTCATGAAAGTATGATAGTTAGTATCCCAACACTTATTTCTATGTCAGAAAAAAAGAAGAATATTGAAAGAAAGGCAAAGTGCATAAGACTGCTCAGAACCACTCTTCACATTGCAGAAAAACATCACACCTCTGAAGCTCATAATGGACTCCACAGCTGTGTTGGAGATTGATTTGCTAAACAAAGAGCTATCTAGCTGCCTTTTAAAATGGACATCTTGATTGACGTTTACCTCGATTTGACTTTTCACAAGTCAGCACACTAACAATAACCCTGCAGTAGCAACAAGGACAGGAAGGGCCCACGTGACTGCTCCTTTATCTTGAGTGCCGACCCCTGCTTTGCCAAGTCTTTAAATCTACAATTTAGTCAGCCTCACAATTTTGCTGTGAGAAAGTATCTGACAATCAAAAAATAAATTAATCTAGTTTGCAGAACAATCCCTTGTGAGAATTACAGAGGAGTGAGAGGAATTCTCTTGGAAGAACAGATGTTTTCATCAGAAAGTTTTCTGTCTTTCTACTTTGACAGTATTTGTGAATGAGTCTCAGAATACACATTTACTGGAAACAGGTATTTTGTTGCCTATGTGTGCTCATGAGCCACACTTCCTGGAATGGACTGGAAGAGACCTAGTTACGTGATTTCTGTGGGGTGCAGACTCTGAAGATCAATATGAAAGGAATTCTGAAATGTCACTGCGCAAGATGCTAAATGTAAGCCACTGTGAGTGAGCCCAAAGAGTATAGCCACTTAAGGTATTGCTTTGTGTCATTTAGGTCAGACAAAAAAAGAAGGAGGGAAAAGGTGGGTAAAGAGTTTTTTTTAAAACCAGTCTTTAAAATATAGGAAAGAAAAGTGGAGTGAGAATGTGTGAATGTACAGCCATTTTGGGAAGAGGTGAAAATTAAAATCTAGCTGGTTATTCCCTTCAGAACAGGTTGTTTCCCCCTTTTGAAATCACAAAGAAATTCTACACTAAACAAAGCTAAATTATTTTAAAGCTTCTGTTAGTAGTGGATTCATTTATTTTTCCCCTGAGCAAGCAACGTTGGATTCAAATGAAAAGCTTGAGGCATATTTGGGTAGATGATGATGAATAATGAAGACTCTAGCTAGTAAAGTCACAATGGAAAATCAGAACAGTAAGTTTACTTTTACAAACATTTATTTAATAAGGACATGCTCGGAACCCTGAAGGCAAAATGGTTGATGGAAAACAATTATGATATACCTAGGGGCATCTTTCCACATCTATCTCCCACTGATGGAAACTAAGGGAAAAGTAATCACAAATGAAATCCTCCCAAGTCAATCCTGAGAAGCATGACAAGAAGAAGCATAAAAATATCACCCAACTTCTCCACACATAGAGATAAGGGAAACCTCTTCTGTTCAATGTTATTTCCAATCAGAATAATCAACTTGGAAAAAAATGGAAAGGAGAAAAATGATGGTTTCCATCTGAAATATGGCCTAGTACATCTACCAGTTACCTATGTCTGAGTTGTTTCTTTTAAATAGATATAGAAGCTCGACTGCTTCATCCATTTTGGTCTGATTGAAATATACAGAGTTAAGGCTGCTCTATAATAGAATACACACAGGTTGCCACAGTTAAATCACATTAAGTAGTAACAGAGTGTACACAACAGTTACCACCGCCTTTGTCATAGACCACCTTTGCTACTGAACTTACCTGCCTCTCAAATGAAAGGGGGGGAAATGCTGCAGAAATGATTTATGACTTCAGGTTATTCTCCAACAATCCAAGTTTAGAAGGAAAGCAGGACATCTCGGATGCTAAAAAGCCTTTCTGCTGTGTCAGTAACAATTCCAGAAGACTACTCACTTTGGAGGTATTTATTCTTTGCCCTAAAAGGGCATGAAATGGCAAATTTTGAAATTGCAGTACTTTAAAATGTATTTTTAGAAAATATAGTCTTTTTAGCATCTCTCTGCCTAGAAACAAATATTTCTCTTACCTCAAACTATAGAGTTGAGGCAGGAAAGAGAAAAAAATGACTGAAGAATCTTCAATAATTACCCGGCTGTGGACACCACATATAGCAAATTGCATGTTCATTTGATTTGTATCTGGAATATCTTTTTTTGTTTGGGGGGGGGTTTAGGTTTTTTGAGACAGAGTCTCACTTTGTAGTTCAGGCTGGCCCTGAGCTCAGCCTCAAACTCACATCACAGCAATCCTCCTGCCTCAGCCTCCCTAGTGCTAGGATTACTGGCATGAGGCACCATGCCTGGCACTGGCACTGGTTGCTGCTGGGCATGAGTCTCCATACCCAGTGTTGTATGTGGTTACTGAGGATCGAACCCAGGTCCTTGCGCTTGCAAGACAGGTGCCAGAACCACTGAGCTAAATCCCTGACATTATATCTGGAATATCTTGTGTTAACTGTGATGTCCATCATAAATGTTAGAATACTAAGGTGTAGTCTCTGCACTGCAAGGTGACCTACTTGTTACACAGCTGCTAGGGTGAAATCCAGCCAGCCAGACTGCAAACCCAGATTATTAGGCCTGTACTGCAGTGAATTTCAGTGTGTGTCTTATTTATGGCTCCAGTGTGGTTTCACTGTACATCAACCATGAGATAGCATGAAACAGCTATGTTGAGATAGCAAGAGCAGATTTTCAAGTGGAGCTCCATGGAGCCATAGAAGTTCTATAGGTACAACAATGGGGCTCAGTGGTAAAGTACTTGTCTGTAATGCAGAAAGCCCTGGGTTTGATTCTAGCACCAAAGTATAAAAGCAAGCACAAAATGAAACAAAACAAAGAAATTTCTTAAGACCTCACTGGGAATAAGGGAATGGACTAAAATTTCAGGGACAGAGTTGAGCAGGCAAAAGTTTTGGTCACCATGACCCTCAGAACACTAGTGACCCATCAGCTTCATTCAGCTGGAGTGACTTTTCTGTGATCTTGCTTCCTACTGACCACCTACGTGATAGATGCTTAACAAGTGACTAACAAATATTTGAAGTGCTTGTAGTAAATGGTCACATTTTCATTTCAAAGTATAATATACCACTACTTTCCCATTTCATCCCAAAAGGCTATAGCTGGAATAGAAATAATCAAATGCATAGCAGGCACATAAGAAAGCTGAGAAATAGGATTGGTGTAGGTGGGTATAATGTATTTCATTTGTGGAGTGTGTTCCAATTAATCTCATGGTCAGGCTGGGAATTTAGCTCAGTGGTTCTGGCACCTGCCTTACAAGTGCAAGGTCCAGAGAGTTCGATCTTGGTAACCACATAAAACAACGCTGAGCATGGTGACTCACATCCAATAGCAATCAGTACCACATACCATAATGGCAGGCATGGTGGCTTACACCTGCTTGCTGTAAGTTTGAGGCCTACCTGGGCTATGTGGAGAGCTCAGGGCCAGCCTGAACTTTAAAGCGAGACCTTGTCTCAAAAAAAAAAAAAAAAAATCTCATGGGAGAAAATTGCAGACCCATCCCATGATGAATTAATGAAGTTCTTTAGGAAAAATTCCTCAACTGACATCCAGAACTACTGGAAATATATCATAATTGAAAGGACATGTGATTTACCCCAAGTTTGCTGTTAATCACTAAGGATGTTAATCACCTCCCTACAGGAGGTAACAAGAAGCTCTGAGATTATTCTCGAGGAGGTAGTTTCTAAGAATTTTTTCTACCATAGACAATTGAAATCACTCCCAAAAGTATAGCCTTCTGAAGCAGCTATCTCAAGATAGCAAAAGCAGAAAACAAAACTCGATTATTACCACATATGGAAGTGCTTTCCTTATCTTCCTGTTAATAAATATGAAGAACTGCTCCAGAAGATAATTAGAGTTTGACCAGGAGGTCAAATAGGAGTTCCATAGCCCAGGACCAACCTTAGCATCACTAGCAGTAGGAGCCTCCCCACTCCAAGTCTGAAATCTTATGGCTGCATCATTAAGAAGCTGGAAAAAAGCGCATTATGTGAACGGTAAGTTTAGCCAGAGTCTGCTGTGGCCTGTCCACTCTGCCAGATTAGGGACAGGAATAATATATTATGGGGAGACTTTAGTAAGTGGTGTGTAGCACAGAAGATGATTAAGGTCATGAAGGGAAACTTGGGAGTCAGTGTTCTGAGCCATGCAGCTGAGCACTGGGCACCAGGTGATTCACCTATGGGGTCAGGTGAGGGCAGGGCAGCCTTGTCACACATCCGCAGCCTCCCCTTGTCACCAGTGCAAATGGAGGGAGCTAAGATTGACTCGATGTGACAATTACTTTTGTGGAAAGTTGCATGATGTGATCAGATCAATCTCCAAGGCCTGGGGAAGGAAGGTTATGTAGGAACCTCTCAAAAAAAAGTCATTTGAGAAGAACCACCAGTGGCATTTGTTGAGGCTTGCCTTCATTTTGGTGAAGCATACAGTGTCATCCACACTTTACAAAAGAGCAGTCAGACAGAGATGATTGGACTTCCTTGTGTCCCACACAAGTTGAGTTATCCACAGACTCTTGTTCGATCTGAGTTCATGACTTACACTTCTGAAGATTTTGAAGCAGTATCTTCTGACCCCATGTTGCCTCATTTTGTGAAAGTCTTGAATTTGGTCATACACCTGAGGGTGTAAGAAGACATAGTGCCAAGAGATACACAGTCCCACATACAAAGAATACACAGTTCTGAGTTGTGCTGATGCGGCACAAGCCATCTCACACTGACCACGCTCACACCAATGGCCTATCACATTTAATGGAGGTTGAGAACCTGGGCTTCATAATTATTCTAAATTGGGCTCAGGTCTCAGTGCTGCCATTTATATACTGACCTTGAGGTAGTTACTGTGATTTTCTTCTTCTATAAAAACTTCGTGTAATTGTTCTAAGAATTAACTAAACAAATGATGTAAAATTGTTGGCACTGTGCCTAGGATATAATGAGAGTTTTATATGTGCTCACTAATATTGTCAGTGTTGCTGTTACTGTACTGGCAATCTTGTTTTAGTATCTCACATTATTTTTTCCTTTTCTACAAAAACAGAATTTTGCTTTTCAGTCCTTTCCTATGATAACTAAAATGCAACTAAGATCTTAAATATATTTACGAATGATTGCTTCTCACTGCAGTACTCCAAATAGGACACTGGTGAATTAGTAAATGGATTACTGTCTACTTGTCTGAACCAGAGATAATGACATTTTAGTATAAAAGGAAAATTAATAAATAATGATAAAAAAGTTAATGACTGATGCTGATTTTCATACTAATGATAATACCACGGATAATCTTACAGGTTGAAGAGTCAAGGGAAGAAGTGAGAGGATGGCTAGAACCCACTCTTGCAGCTCGCGGTGGGGATCATGTTTTCGTACTTCTGCAGCCTCAGCACAAGTGGGCTTTTCCTCACTGTCTCCTGAAAGGCATACAGATAGTGAACAGCCTTGGGAGACAGAGGCAGTGTCTCCCTCTGGGGCTAACGGGAACAGATTTGTTTGTAGTCGCCTACTAAAAGTTGGGGTTCACTCAGCTGTGACATTAACTGGCCACATGCCCACCCCTACCCAGACCAACCTTGGTCTTGGCAAGATGTGGAATGAATATGAACAGAAAGCTCACTCTACATATAGTGCAGGGTGTAGCATTCCTTGCAGCTAGAAGTTGTATGTTTTCTACAAACATCCATGAAAACTGAACAGGCTAAATGGTCAGTTTTCAAATAGCATACGACCTCAGGCCTTTCACTTATTGACATCTACTTTGAAATGTTTGAGCCAAGTAGAAATGTGCATGGGGGTGTATTTTGAATTTACAAAAGTCAAGGGGTTCATTACCCAGTTTAAGAACTTAGGTATATTAACCTCAACTACAAGTCACTAAACTGTGTCCTGAGAACACAGTCCCAAGGGAAGATTAAAGGAGCCTGGCTTTCCCTGAAGCTGGCTGGGCCTGCAGGCTCTAGGTAGCTCTTTCTTGGATCTCCTGCTGTCATATCAAATAGAAAATGAAAAGAGAATCCGTTCAAAAGGGCCTCCTGGGACCTGAAGAACATGGAGTCTGGCTCAATACCTGAAAACCACTCAGATAACATTTAGATGGAGAAACATCCACATACACTTTGCTCTTGTTGTCGATTTCACAGTGTTCCTTAGACATTTAATAAGGTTCGACTTTGTGTCACGCAGCAGAACACAGCATCCAAATCCCTGGGAATTCTTATTAAATCCGCAACACACAAGAGGAAAGCAAAGCCCCACAAGATGAAAGGATGATCCTGACACTCAGAATGATGGGGCTGGAACGTGGAATTATAATCAACCTTGAAATCTTCTGGCAGTCTGTGAATTTCATATCTGAGTGCATAGTTCAGCAAGATTACTAAGGCCAACTTTACACTCTCTTAAGTTAGAAATTTTAAGCCTGCAAAAGATCTTACTTTTCTAATCTTTCATGAAAATTTTACTCATGGGCCATTGATGTTTGCACTATTCTGCGAGACATGTTCATTTAATTTATTTCAGTGAATATTAGTCACCTCACTGAGATTTAGGAGTAGAACACTAGATTGTATTCTTTGGAAACACACTGGACTGTAGAGGTCATTTGTGGGAAGGAAGCAGAGAGCAGGAGGAACTCAGGGGAGACATGTCCTTATAGATGATGTCACCTGCACCCCCACCTCCCTTTAAGTAAGTAAGCCATAGTGCTCCCAGAATCCACTCACTTTGGGTTGTGGGAGGAATCTTAGCATTCCTTTTGTTCAGTGAACTCAAGTTATAGTGAGCCAGGCTCAGGGGAGTTCACTAAACATTTCATTCTGGTCTATACAACTGCATTCCTCTTTTAACAAGAAATAATGTTCAAAATGTGGAAAAAACTGCTTACTATAAATGAACATAATTGTTAGAGTCTTGTTTTTTATTCATGTCTGAGTTACTTTCTCTGTTGAGATCAAATGCCCAACACTCACAAGATAAGGGAATTCATTCTTTCTATCATTGTATCTTATTCAGACAATTTAAGGCACATGGGTATCATTCCCTTAATCCTAGCACTGCACCACGAATCAGTTCCAGCACCACATACTCTAGATCTCCGAGAAACCCCACCTATGACATCAGGAGGTTGTGGTGGGACATCTAGACACAAGCCATGACAAATGTGCTATAGTCTGTGTTTAGACATCCTCCCAAAAGCCTCATACAGATGAGGTAAACTTTCTTTTTCAGAAGTGGTGGAATCTGGAATGTATGATGCATGGGGTTAAGTGTGTGCAATCACTAAATCACCACACAAATGATTAGGTTGGCACCACCCCAATCCTAGTAGTCTGAATAAGATAAAAGGGGCAGAAAATATGCTGTGAAACTCTCTTGTTACCGTTGCTGCTTTGTGCCCGACTGTTTGCCCTCCCCTCCTCGGACCTGGTTGATCATGGACTGAAACTTGAACAGTATGTGAGCCTTCCCTTTTAACTTTGAGTGTGAGACACTTTTTTTTTCCTCAGCAATAAAAACAAAGTAACTAGCACATTAAAGTATCATTGATAAAAATATTTACCTTAAAGTATAAAAAGTGATAATTTATGTGTATACTGTGAAATGATTACTATAATCAAGCTTACTAACATATCTGCTACTTCACGTATTTATTTATTTGTGTGTGTAATGAGGATGTTTAAAGTTTTCTTGGGAAACTTCAACTGTACAATACAGTTTTATTAGCTGTGCTCACCACACTCTTCATACTTTGATGAGATTCAAGTTTTCTTTTAAATGTGAAAAAGTTTTAGAGGTGAAATGACTGCTTAGAATTAAGATTTTTCCAGTCTGTTGATTTTGACAAATTGAGAATTCAAAGAAATCATTATGCTAACCACCTGCCATCTTACCAGGATTTATTCATAAACTCATGGTCAATATGATCTTTCGAATATCTTATGTATAATGCTCTCCTAGCCACTTTCTCACCGTTGGAGCAGTGTACCTGCCACCTGCAAATTAAGGGGAGAAGGGTTTATTCTGGCTCAGTTTTAGATATTACAGTCTGAGTTCAGTGGCTCTGAACACAAAACTGTCAGGACAGAAGTGTCTAGGGGAAGGCAAATTCCTCACATGATGGTGGGTAGGAAGCAGGGGCCAGGGAGACATGTCCTTTTGGTTAATGCCACCATTGACCCGCTTCTGCAGTAAATTATCTATGGTGCTTGTAATCCAGTTACCTTGCACAATCTCAGTCTGTGAGCAGATGAGATCTGGAGGACATTCTCCAACTAAACCATAGTAAATATTATCCTGGAATACACTGAGAACATATAAAGGCATGATTTTCATTTGTATACAAAATATACTATTGACCTATGAAGCAAATTCAAGCCAATCCAAATCTAGATTTAGTCATAGATTGTTTGAGATTTTGAAAGTTTTGACTTATTGCTAAGCCACTTGAATCCCTTGGCTCTATCACAAAAGGCAATTTGTCTTAAAAAGCTAGTATTATGCATAATTTCTGATTATGTTTCATTAAAAATTGATAAACAATATCAAGTTTTGTGATATTTCATTATTTCTAGAGCAGCATGTATAAAATTTCCAAAAGGAATATGAGCTAAGGACGTCAAACATGAGGCTTTAAATACACATATAAAACACTATCTATTTAGAGATAGAGAGAATGAGAGTCTTTTAGATTAACTCTCTGAATAACCTGAGAAGAATGAAGAGCAGAATATAAACTGTTGGGTGTTTGTCCCACGCTTGTAAAATTCTGTATTAAAGATTTGGTCACTTTGAATCTCAGTGTTCTTTTTTCCTGTAGTAGTAACTGAGAGACAGGTTTGACTATTTCTTAACCCATAATTTCTTCAAAACGGCATAAAGATTTTATACACTTGGGGATTCAGGTCCACATCTTAAGGGAGTGGGCTCACATCCTCAGCTGAAAATCAATCTTTCCTGTGAATTCCCATCAAGTCAAGAAGGTCTTTTTTTTCAACTGTACTGTGTGTAATTTAGCTTATGAAACAATAAATATGCATTTTTATTCAAAATAAACATGATGTAATGTTAATTATGCTTTTTAAAATTTCATCTTCACCTGATCCTCACAGATAGTCAATTAGCTCTAATTTAATGGTGTGTGTGGAATAGCATTTACTACTTAACAACTGTCTAACACATAGAGGTGGCATTTCTGGAAATTATTACCTTTCAAAATATCTTTTTAAGTAATTTCATATTTGTATGATTGGTCCAGTGTACATTGCATTACAATAGCTGTCATTTTGGGGAGAAATAAACTTTTAAATAGCTTTCTAAAGGTTAATAACATCATTTTTCAAGCATCCCTTGAATATCTTGAGTGTGACAGTAACTGCAGCAAGAATAAGACATGGAAGATTTAACTACTAATAGGAGGTATCCAATGTTTAATTGATAATGTCACATGGCCTGTGGCAGTGTTGGTGAACTGAGGCAATGCACTACAGAAGGCTAGATGTTAGCACTGAAAGCTCTATAAGTTTTGCCATCATTGGTCTGTTGTATGTCATAGAAATACACATGTCATGTTCTAGAAATGCACTTATAGATAAAAGTACACAAGAGAACATGATTGAGTGTTTAGAATCATTAAAACTTGAAGAAATCATATCATCCCATTGGAAAAAGTCATTTAAAAATTCTTTGAATTTTGGCAATAAAATGGATAACTCATAAATATAGGAAGAAACACAGATCACTTAATCATGAGCATTCATTCTGAATTAGTGCACATATTTATTATGTGAGCACAAGAGAATATACTTATGCAAGCCTGGATGGTAGAGGTCAGGCTCACTATGACTTTCCCGTGCAATCAAGAGATACTGAAAACACAAGATGTATTTGACTGCTTCGGTCACAACATGGCTTTCTGTTTTACAGCAAGTTTGTTTTTTAGAAGCATGTACTCAAAAATAACAATAATTTGGATTTATTGTAATATTAGCACATATTATCCATACATAATTCTAGGAAGCAATCCTATTTGGGAAAACTAATTGGATAGTTGAGACTATGACTGGGCAGAGATTTTCTGCCTAAGACCATCTATGGCATATGCAGACCTGAGGATTGACTCTTTATCTTCACCTCTGGGAACAACAAAGACCCCAGTGGTCCCAGATGCTGTGATGCTCCAGGGCAGAGCTACACTGGGACCTTCACCTATTTAATTCACCTTATTGTTGTGATGTATGAAATATACTGCCCTCTGAATGACCTGCAACACTGCTGGCTCTGGAGGTACTGAATAAAATGTGTGGCAAGTGTGGGTCTGCTATCTTTGCTGCACAGAGTAGCATGGATCAGGCCCAAGCTCAGTTTCGTCTGTAAGTCTCATTTCTGCCTTATTATTATTATTATTATTATTATTATTATTATTATTATTTCACCATGTGACACTGGACACACAGGAGACTAGAACTTAACTGAAAAAATTCTAGTTATGTTCCTTTCCCCTGTCCCCTACACATAATTACATGTGCTACATTTATATGACATTATATGACATTTATACATTTATATGACTCCCAGGAATCAATTTCAAAGGCTCTTGAACCATATTGTTTGGCAGAGTTGTAAAAACTACCCCACTTCTCTGTACCAATTTTCTGCATTAATCACCTTCCAGTTGCTGGGATCCAAAGCCCAAAATCCACAAGTTAGAGGAGAAAGAGTTTATCTTGGTTCATGGCTTCCAGGGGCTCAGTCCATTGTTAGTTTGCTCCACTGCCAGCAAGCCCTATGAGAAGGCTGAAACATGAGGTCAGAGGACTGACGGGAGAAAGCTGCTTAGCTTGTGGAGGCCAAGAAAAAGAGAAATGGAGAAAATAAGCTGGGAACAGGGTATAGCCTTCAAAGGCACACCCCCAGTGTGCTACTTCCTCCAGCTGGCCACTCTCTGCTTACAGCCCATCCAGCCGGGAACTCAATGCAATCATCCATTGATTAGCACCCCCAGACCTGAGTCTGGGGGATGTTTAATATTTAAGCTAGAATTCAAACCGAGCAAAGAAAACAAAACCAAAATATTTATCAGTAAGAAATAATATAATTTTTAAGAAAGAGTTTCTGCCTTGGATTTATTTGTACAAATAACACACAAGGACACTAGCCGTGTGGCAAATGGACTAGGAGGTCATACAATCTCCTCTCCTCACACTGGCAGACAGAGGCCTTTATTATGGAGTCTTCAGGGGAACTGACATTCTGGGGAGCCTGAGATACAACTGTGGCCTTTAGCAGCAGAATCTGTAATCCTTGGCAATGTGAGCATGAGGACGCTTTCTAGGCCTACAGTGGGCCATCAGGCAACTCAATCCAGCTTTCATTGGACACCCTTTGGGACCTTTAGCTTAATGTTGGACACTTTGAATGTCTTAATAGCCTCAACAGATACACACCGCTTGGGCATTGTTTACTTGCATCTTCTCCAAGTCCTTCTCCTTATAATCCTTAGGATAACACACATTTTCCAGGACCCTGAAGTCTACTTCCTTAAGAGACATATATCACAGTGACTGGAATTTCTTTACACTCTTTATGTGCAATCTTCAGGTGCGACAGTATGTTTCTTTGACCTGACCTTCTCTCCACTACAACCTATAACTTCCTAGAAATGAAATGTTTTCTATAGTTAAATAATAAAATCATTAAAGAAGGCATAAAAAGCACTGATGTATACTCTGACATTTAGATATATAAAATTAACTTAATTTAGAAAATCTATCATTATGGAATGTAGAAAGCAGGAACTATAATATACTGAATATTTAATTTAATTTTTCATTAGTTTATGTTGATATGAGGGATATTGTGCCTTGCTCCAAAATTTAGCAGTTCACTTAAAGTTTTTAATGGAATCTTCTTCTAAGGAATGATGATTCTCTCACATCTTAACAGCTGAAATAGATTTAGTTCAATGGCTATTCACATACAAATATTTCAATGAAAAGCTTATAACATCAGTCATCTTTTATAATCTTTAAGCTGGGTTTTATAATGACATTTTAGGATGTCTTCCCTATTCTCAAACAGTGAACACTGTAAGTATAAGCATTTAAATGAGCATTAGCAGAACAATTGTGTTGGGTGAAGAGTTTTTTTTCATTGTCACCTATAGCGAATCAATCAATGTCACTTAAATTGCTGCACTTGGACTCCCCAAAGCATATGATTTTCACTGAGTGCTACTGAGAAAAAATACAGCTCAACTACTATGATCAATCCTGGGAGAGAACAAAAATGAGACTTCTTTTGCAAAGATGAGATGTGATCATAGGATTACTTCATGCTTCCTGCATAGAAATAATGAAATCCGTATAAATAGTAAAGATGTTCATTTTTTCCCATGAGTTGAAACATTTCTGTTTTGAATACCTGGGGACATATTGAGGTTATATTCCCAATATAAACAGCCTAAGAAAAAAGGAGAACATTTTAATTATCTAAGAGAACAAGGAAGACATTTAATTTTTAAAAATCTTTTAAAATTTTTATCCTTCAGAATAAAAATTATAATCCTTCCAATATTCCTAAATTCCTTTTTAAAGTGAGACTGTAAGATGTGGAAAGCTGCTTTACTTTTATTGGTCACAGATTCTATCACTCACAGCCTGAAGTTCTTAGGACTGTCACCTCAAACTACTGGCCTGACTCGAGCTTTTCTCCTCACTTGCTATACAGATGTCATGTTGATTCCTCCCAAGACTATTATGAAAATTTCACCTGTCTTTTGGTGGTGTCAGGAGGTGGGAACTATGCGAATTCATAAACTGAGGGGGATAAACACAGTTTCCAAAGGGTGAATGTAGCCCCCTTGTACTTCTTATATTTCTGTTTTGATGCCAGGATCTTCAGCATGGATTTCCAGACACAGTACTAGGACAAAACGAATTCCATTTGGTATAAATGGCCAGGCTCAGGTATTTTCTTCACAGTGTATCTTGTATGAAGCACCCGCCTAGCCTTTCCCTCCATACTCCACAGTGCTCTGAGATTCTAGTTAATCACCCAATAGCATGACTTTTCTCAGGCCACTCCTGGGGTTGGATGTGGCTCACACATTACCACTGCACGGAAGTCATACCCCCTCCAACTCCTGTGATGTCAGACCTCAGCCGCTTTCTCTAGTTTTATTTTCTCTGCACCCAAACCCTGTACCTCAGAGAAGGAGAATTTCATCTGCCCTCCAGAGATGGTGGAAGCTTTTCAACATCTGCCTCTGGTCAGGTGATTCTACAGCACATACTTCTCTGCCTGCCTTATGTCTAGGGTTTCTTTTTTTCTAGAAGATTCTGTTGAAATCTTAAAATTAAAAAAAATAAAATTGAAATTTAAAAATGTTTAAATGTATTTGATTGCTGTGCTATTTTCATGGGTGAAAAAGCAGGATGGAAAAGAAATTACACACTTAAATACCATTTCTAATGTGATGTAAAAGAAAGAAGAGTAAACAATCTTTTCCCCTATTACTTATTTGCAAGGCAGAGAAAAAAATTGAAGCCACATTTGCTGAAAAAGAATCCTCAATTTACTGTAATTTTTCTTAAGGGTTGCAATGTCTGACCTCAGTTCCTATAAAACAGAAGTTGCATATCTTTTTACCTGGCCTTCTATCAAACACTTCTAATTTTGCTGAGCTCTCTTTACAGCCGAGCCACTCGATTATAGAAAACACAGCTCCGTGTTGTGCCATGGGGACTATTTGGTTCCATCCCTGAGAGATTCACTTTGAGTATGCATTGTTCAGCACGTCATTTTGTATCAAGATAAAGTTTTTATGTCATGACTTCTATGTCATTCTCCCTTAGCAAAGCCAGGTAGAGTAAGTCAGCTCTTTTGATCCATATGTAATAGTTATAGCAGTAATGAACAAAAAGATATTAATGAAATCTTTCTTGCCATTAAAATGGAGGTGAAGAGTGATATATGACTACTCCACAGGAGGTATAACCCATTCTAAAGGAGTGGTGAGCTGTTGGCAGATAGTAGGCTCTGGAGAATAATTCAACTCCTATAAACTTTCTTGGACAAAAAAAAACCCCTCATCATTTAATAGAAAAGGTAGGATAAAAATTCATTCTTAGATTTAAACTAGTTAGATTAGATCTTCATGTTTGGCTTTGTAACTCATAAAAATTTATCATTAATAACTATCTGCTCTCCTACACTGCATCTTATATACTACTCATTTGTTGAGAATTTTTTTTAAAAAAGTGTTTTATTATATTTTTGTTGTTTAGGTACATTGAGTTCCTGCACTGCATATTGATATTTATCTATTATGGGCTTACTCCTACTACACAGGACGGGCAGTGAAATATTTCCACTTACCTAGACTTCTCATCCAGGGTCAAAATGTGAAAATACTTTTATGCTCTGTATTCATTAACACTTATATACATACATTCTGGGGATCTGATGAACTTTATGTACAGATGTTCTTTGGTTTATTCCAACCAGATTATCAGAGGTTGAATTTTTTTATTCAAATATTTCTTGGTACATTATGAATACACATCATCATTGCATTCAACATGGAGAGTTTGTACCAGAATATGACACGACTTCTCATTTTTTCCCCTTCACCCACCTACCCTGCAATCTTCAACCCCTATAGACATAAACTTTGTTTCCTTTTTTCTTTACTATCATCACATTCTTTTTTCCCTCATTATTTGCTCCTACACCCTCTTTCCTTTTAAATATTTTCTATTTCACAGTATCAACTATACTAGAACTCATTTATATCTTCATTTTCTCATACCAGAAAAAAGATACAATATTTACACATCTGTGACCTATTTATTTCACTTATGAGGATGTCTTGAAGGTACATTCATTTGAGTATAGATGACTCAATCTTATCATTTTTAATGGCAGAATAATACTCCATTCTATAAAAGAACCACATCTTCTTTATCCAGTCTCCAAATGATGGACATTTTCATTATTTCCAAGATTTAGCAATCACAAACTGAGCTGCTATAAACATGGGTGCACCTATGTAGCTGTGATATGAATCTTTTAATTCTTTTGTGTATATATCTAGCAGAGCGATGGCCAGGTCAAATGGGACTCCAATCCTAGCTTTTTGAGGAATCTCCACACTGATTTCCACACAGGTTGTACAAGTCTATAGTCCCACCAACAGTGGAGAAGGGTTCCTTCTTCTCTGTAGCCTCACCAACATTTGTTGCTGGCTGATTCTGAGATAGCCGCCATTCTTTGTGGAGTGAGAAGAAATCTCAGGGTTGTTTTCATCTGCATCTCTTGAATGACCAATGATGTTGAGCATTTCTTCATATACTTCTTAGCTGCTCTTACTTCTTCCTCTGAAAAGTATCTGTTCATTTCAGATGCCCATGTTTTTTTTTAAAAATTGAAATCTTTATTGGTACATTACATATACGCATCATGATTGCACTCCATAATGGAGATTTGTACCAGTATAAGACACAACTTCTCATTTTTTCCCATCACCCTACCCACTCTATCACCCCCCTATATACATAAAATTTGTTTCCTTTCTTTTTTGTTATAATCTCATTATTTTTCCCACTTCACCCTATTTTACTTTGAGTATTTTCTATTTCAGATGCCCATTTTGAATCGGCTCTTGAATTTTTATCTTGAGACAAAAATTCATAGATTACACCTAGCTAGTGACCCTGAGCTGTGAGCCAAAATATATCACTCCTCCTCTAATTTGTGAATTCAGAGTATTTTGCCCCAGCAACGAAGAGTGTGACTAAGACGGGGATCACTCATTTATTGAAGCTAAGAGGTAGTGATTCATCGGAGTAGGAGATAAAGTAATTAGGATGAAAGTCTTTCACTTAAGTCTTTAAACAACTGGGCATCAGGAGATATGTATTTGAAATGACTTTTTGAATAAAATCTGCCTCAGTTATTTTACGCCCTTTAATAGAGAAGGAAACAGCTGCCCCCTGGAAGGAGCAATTTCTCTTAAGTAATTGATTACTAGTGGCTGCCAGGTGTCCATGCAAGCTGTCTTGCCTCAGTTTAGTGGGTTGGGTCAGTACGATCCATGAGTATTAATTAGGCCCTTTTAATTGACACTGAGCTCAAAAATTGGAAAGAATTACCAAAAACAGTGTTCTTTTAAGTGACACTAACCAGACTAATGTCCAACACGGAAGAGAACCCTGTCCCTTCGATCTGATCGTTGGTGCTCTGCGCTGCGCTTCCTTTTCCTAGCCTTTCACTCCTGCTCCTTGTGCTCACTGCTCATACTAAAAATCACCTCGTTCCTTGCTGGAAGTTTTCTTTCAGGGAGATCCAGGCTAGAACAAAGTGAACCTGCTTTGTGGGCATATAGTGTGACAGCTTTCATTGTTCATTTTCCAGTAAAATTATTTTTTAAAAGAATATTTCTTAGCTCAGGTGTTCTGAAGAAAACACTAAGGTAAACAAGGAACTAAAAGAATTTTTTTCCTAACATAGAACAAAATCCAATTTCTCTGTTTTTAGTTCCTACAAAAATATGATGGGACAGAGATGGGACCTGTGCCAGCTGGCCGCTAGCTCTCCTGTCATCTTCACTCTTACCCCGCTTTTCACTCTTCACTGAGTTCTACTTGTTAAGCCAGAAAATCAGAGACCGAGAGATCTCTGATGTGGAAGCTAGCCAGGAAGAGGAAGGACGAAGCCCAGAAACAAGTTCCTACAGCTCATGGCAGCAAAGTCGGGAGTAGTTAGACCCAGGTTTACTGGGCCAGACTTAAGACCATGTTTTAGGAACTTTGAAGACAGAAAGAACTATAACTTGAGTCAGGTATCTACAGAAGGCCTGCATAATGAAGAGGGGGGTATTGCTTTAGGATGGAATCAGCTGTAAGAAGTAATTGTTGCTCCTGGCACGGGTAGGATGTGAGTCAAACTTTCAATACACACTTAAAACAAACAAATAAACAACCACAGCTGTTAGCCAATTCACTTCCCTTATCTCTCCATTCTCCTTAGCTCTGACCTTTAAATTGAGTTTAGGACATCTCAAAAGTTTTATCTTGTGTGTTCCTTCCTCTGTGCTTTATGATTTCTGTTTATAAAAACAGTATTTGCCCAGATAGATAGTTGACTGGCACTTCATAAAAATGCCTACCAGGGTAAGTAAAATACCAGTCACTTTCTTCTACAACCTTTTCTTTTTCCTCAAGGCATTTACTATCATTGAGAAGCATTTTCCATTATTTATTTGTCTTTCTGCATCAGAATACAAACTTCCATAGGGCAGGGACCTTTCTGTGCTCTCAACACAAGGGAACATGTACATGTCTTAAGAAATGCACCAAGTCTCCATCATCCTTTCTGTTTTCATTTGTTATGGGCCAGGTAAAACATGACCATAAATGAGCTCCTGCAAGACACTTCTGTGTAGCCCTAGGCATTGTCCATTATACACCATACTGTCCTCACTTGGTCTCCTCCTTTTGATCTTCACTTTTCTTTTCTACAGTTACCTGGAGAATTCTGGATACCTTTCCACACTCAGAGCTGGCCCCCTATCCACCATACGGCTTTGCCAAGGTCCCATCTGGCTAAGTGCTCTGTCTGCCCTCTGCTCTATGAGATCACTTTTTAAAAAAACCATAGTGAACTGTACAACAGGAGATTTTATTACCAGTCTACACACCATGTCCAACTCTGAGTTCTTCGAGGGCAAGACACTGCCCCTTGTCATTCACTGAATCTCTAGTACCTAGAGCAATAACTTCCTCAAATCTTTTCCACCATTACAATCCTCTTTTAATAATTTTTGTTAAACTGAGAATTTTTTAACCTTCCAGGCTTTGACTTTCCTTACCACAATTTTTACTTTATGTCTCTATCAAATGTACTTTGTCACTTAAGGTTGTTGTCACATTTTTTTTTCAGATCATTTTCTTTACTGGTGTATACATAATATTTACATTCCTTGTGGTGAGCCTCTATGTGTCCATAAAACATCTTAGTTCCTTTTCTCCATTTCTTTTCCTCCCCTCCCACCCTTAACTCCATCTTTGGATCCTGTTCCCATTCAGAAAGATCTGTCATCTTCATGGTTTGAGTAACATGTATTATAAATAATGCTCAGCTTTAGCTTCAAATTACGTACTACAATGAAATGAAATACTTGTAGTAATTAACTTTGTCAAGAGGAAAGTTTTATTTGGCTCACAGATTAGGAGTTTCAAAGAGCAAAATGCATGCATAGTCCTGCCCCATAAATAGTTCACCTATTAGTGGAAATGGCAATGGCAAAGAGATCTGGTAGAGAAAAACACATATCTTCAACTACAATATGGACAGATAGAGTACTGAAGTATCTTAATTCCTTTTGCGGAACCCTGTCTTACCTGCTTCCTCATTATAGCAATACAGTACCATTCTCAAGGCAAATACTTCATTTTCATTTTGTTTGTGGCCCTATAAAGACTGGGGACTGACTGGTTCCTGTGATAACTATAGCTCATCTTTTCTATTGTGAGGTTCAAAATACCTCACTTCTTTCTACGTTAATATTTTTAGCAATCAAATTTCCCCCTATTCCATCTTTGTAGGGCCCCAACTTTACTAGAGTTTCCTCTCTAGCTAAACTCAAAACTTTTCAAATCATTCTGCTGGGCTCTTGGTGCTTGATTCTCAAAGTAGACCTGGCTAAAAGCCAACTGTAGCCATGCCACTACCTCAATATTATACTTATTTGAAATTTCTTCTATCAGATTAATTAGTCCACAGCCCTTCATCTCAGTTCTTGTAACATCTCAACACACAAGCAAAATACAGACTGGCAAAGGATCCATAGCACCTCCCAAAACACCATGCTGGGTCTTAATATATGGACCTCTGGGGGATGCTATTCATAGACAAACCGTACAATGCAGTGTGTTATTGGACAGGTGTACTAACATTTTTATATCATTATTTTGTGTTGCCTTTGGGGCTTCTTTATGGCATGGATGTCATTGCCTTCACAGAGGATTCACAGATTTGGTTCCTAGAAGCCTGTCTCTTACTCATGGAAGTTATTATGGTCCCTTGTACAGCTGGAGGTGTGTGGGATCCATATTCTTATACAACATTCTCTTATTCCTTTCACCTAGAGTGATGCAGTTCCTTTTTTGGAAATGCCCTTTCCTGTCTTGCCCCTGCTGTTGGGACACTTCTACCCATCCTGCCCTCAGTCTGGAACTGTTATCTCTCTCTGACAGGCATTCAACTGCCCCCATTTGCAGCATGTGACACACTTGTAATTTCTCTTTTATCACATGATCATTGTCTTCCTTTCCTATGAGACTGTGTTGCAAGAGGAAAGAGATTATTGTTTTTATTTTCCCAACACAATGCCAGGCACACAGTAGGTCACCAGTAAATGCTCTGAGTGAAGGAATGCACATGTAGAATTATTTATAATCTAACCAAGTTTCTGAAATACAATGAAAGGGTTGCTAGGGACAAAAAATTCTTTTAGTCACCCTGAGAGGACTTTGGTTTCCAAAGGAGGCTTAAATTCTTACAGAGTTAAAAAAGGAGTAGCTTTTTGAAACTGATCATTTTTAGAATGCTAGCCTAGGCTGAAGTCAAAGGGAGAAAGCTCTATGTTCACAAACCCCAAGGGGCAAAGGGCACAATCCAGGGAACCTGGAAAAAAAGTGCCACTGAACCATGAAAAACTAGGAGTAAAAAGACTTTCAATTCAGGTCCACTTGTTAGGAATTCTAAGTTTTATAGTCTTTGATCCTCTCTTCATCAGATTACTTTGTAACTTGATTGTTTCCTCAACTCAAAAGAACTTGATCTTACTTTTTTTTGGTTCAGTTGTTGAGTGAACTGAAAGAGAATAAAGTGATTAATTAAAGTAGGATAACAGTGGTCAAGTTTGCTCTCCACTGAGTATATCACCCTCAACTTAAATCTCCTTAAACCACACGCAATTAATTTGAAAGCCTGAGGGCACTTGCATAGAAACGATAATGGGCTGAAACTTTAAATGGTATGAAGTTCCTAATCGGAAGTCTCTCTGCCTTATTGGTTTATGTTAACACCTTACTGATTAATCTTGTGATGGCTGAAGCTGCTTCTATTCAAGGATATCAAATTGACTAGTTGAATCAATTCTATTTTTGCACATTTTAAATTCCCAGTCATCATACAATTGACTGAATTGACTGGACCATAACCTAAATCATAAAACTACAAAAAATGGCACAATGGTCATTGCTTCATTCAATGTATATCACTGATATAATTATCTTTTAAATACTTTTAACACTTAGATGTAGACAATGAATATACTCAGCTACGGAGGACTACTTTTTAAATTAGTTTTATATATAACCACAAGACATAAATTACAGAACATCTGTTCAAGTATGTGCTATTCTGATGCAACTTTTAAAATACTTTTAGGAAATGCTCATATGAAGTAAAAGAAAAAAGCAAGTGACAAAACTATATAAAGAATATAAATACTCTGAAGGAGAAATACATGTGCATGAAATACATTTTATAAAGGAAAATGTACACCTACATAGAGGATATAGGAAAATGTATGCTTATATGGAGAATATATGTAGAAAAAGACATATATAGTAAAGAAAGTATATTTGTGTAAACATATATAATGTCTTAATATATAAATAGATGTACAAGTGAATATATATGTGTATAAATTATAAGCAAACACATTATATATGCTATAAATAAGAGGAGGGAGGAGAGAGTAAGAGGTAAGAGAGACAGAGGTGGGAAGGAGGAAGAATGAATGAAATACAATTAAAGATATTTAAATGTTAATATTAGGTAATTAAACTATGAAATTAATATGATTTTTCTTTGATCTTTGTGTTTTTCCCTGTACTTCCCAAATAGCTTATATTTAGTCACCAAAAGGAAGGTTTTTTTGACTCTCATATCGAGACAGTCATCTCTGCAGGTTTCCCAAAGTGGAGATAGGTAGATGTAGAGAAGGGGAAGAAAGAAAAAGTTATTATCAACCACAATATTCTATTATTTCATTACTACAATATATACTTATTCATCACTTCTCCTCCTCCTTCTCTCCTACTCCATGCCTCTCCTCTCACTTGTGCGTGTGCCCTTTTTCTGTCTCTCTCACACACATACACAGTAGTGAGCACACACACATGTGCACATACACACACAGTGAAGCCATTGTAGGCTCGGGGCTCAGCACCTGCGAGTCATGACTTTTAGCAATACTAATAAAACTCTTTGTTATTTGCATAAACTTGACACTGGCCTGTATGTCTATCTCTAGTTTAAATGCAAATCCAAGAGGCACCAAAGTTGCAGGTTCCTGTTCTGCAGCTTGAACATGCATCTGTGTGTTGTTGTTCTTTGTAGAAGAATAGAACTGGCACAGAAGGTAGTTCAGTCACTCCATTCACTTCTCTGAATGCTTACATTCTACCAACACTACACTCCCAGCTTACTGAGAAGTAAAGACTGAAAAGGCAGGGAACGATGGGTGGCTCCATTTCCCTTCTATGTCATCACTTTCAACATGTTTGGTTGGTTAATATGGAGAAGCAACAGGAACCAGAAGGTTATGGTTCCTTGGTGATTCATGTTTCTTCTAGTATTTCTTTTCTTTGTACATATTTGAAGCAAATTTTTATATGGATAGTCCTAGGCACATCTACCTGGTTCTCACTGACAGACTGACAATCTATGTGTCATCGGCCCACCAGAGTTTTGTGTTCATAGGGAATTGCAAATTAAATAAAAATGAAGTAGTCAGAAAGGTGGGCGTACATTTTGTGTTTGTCTGCTCTGTGTGCATGCATGTGTCACAGTCTCAACAAACATCTTTTACCAAGTACAGAATTAACAATAAAGCTGTGAATCATATCAAAACTACCATAACAGATGAGTAAATCGAAGGACTCTTCAGACAATAGGTCCTCCATGACTGCATGTTACACATTCGTGGTCCAGGCCTGGCATGCCACTTTGACTTTTAGCCAAAGTACTTTCCAGCCTCTGCAGCAAGCTGATATGTCTACTTAACTTATGCATGAAATTAAAGTTTACAGAATCCAGGGACAAAGTGCAGGACATATGCACATTAAATGCTACACAAAAAGAGATTAAAACAAACTTATTAAATAAGAGAGCTAGACACAATCTACATGATAGCGACATGATATTATATAACTATTTTACCAAACTCCTGTTGTATGATTTGTGGATGATGCTGGTAGTAGAAGACAGATTAAGGAGCAGAAAAGAAGGGAAACTCGCTCACTGGTTATCTCAGATGTAGTTGCTGAGATTGACTGGGACACTAATTGGAGAATCATTAAATGAGAAGGTACAATCTTACATACATCAATGGTCTGTTTTCTCTCTAGCTGACAAAAACGAACGATTCCAGGAATCATGCTGAACACTGTAATCTGATAATTAAGGAAGGGCTCAGTGGAGCAAAGTAAAAAAACAACAAGAAAATTAAATTTACAAAGAAGCTGATGAAGAGCCAGGCACCAACTGACACAAAATCGTCCATTTAAGATGGTCTTAAAGAGGAACTGAAAATACTCTTCATAAACAAGGTTTAGTAGTCACAAAAAAAGAGATGCTTTTCTGCAAAATAACAGTATGGCTGTCAAGGCAATGCCTTTCTTAACCAAGCAAGTAATGCTGTTTTTGCTTACTGTTTTACTTCAAAACAAGGAAGGCCAGCCTTATAATATGATCAAGTCAAACACAGTTTAAGAGAATTGTTTAGGTACATTCTGTAGCCATCCACATATAGGAGTGACTTTCAAATCAACATGTTCAGGAAGCAACAATAGCCAGATTCTTTCCCTTGACATCAATTTTTCATGATTTCGACCTCATTTTGACCCTTCAAATGTCCCTGGCCTCCTCCAGACCCAAAGTCCTGCCAAGAAGCTTAATAGCCATCCTCCCTCCCAGTGAGCCACCCTCACCTGAGCTGGACCCTGTCCCCAGCCTTCCATGTGGCTCGGTCTCCAGTGTTCCCATGTGGCTAGTGCCACTGGTACTGGACACTGGCACATATCTCACCCTCACCAGGGCAGAGCTCTGGATGCAGAGGACCAACTCTCACATCACTGCTGATGTTATGCCTTGGTCCTCCTCACTTGCATCTCTCAGATCTTCGCTTAGCAGCTCAGATGTTTTCCTTGGGCTTTCAGTCCACTAACGAGGGAGACAAACTCCCTGCATTACTGATGCACACTGTGCCTGCTGGCACCATGCTTTTGAAGCCCAACATGTCTCAAGACTGGGTGCATCTGAGATGCTGTATTTGTCTTGAAGTCACTCAACTGTGACATCCCAGTATCTGTCATATGACCTGTTGATAACCCAAATCCTAACCCTCACACTGGGAAGTGGCCTTCTCTCCTACAGACAGTGTTCACATTGTCAGTGCCTGTCCTTTTTTACCACACTGTAAGTAGTAGGGTGGAAGAAGCATATAAATGTAAAGACTGAGAAGTACTAAGATGGCGCTGCACCTGAAAAACTGTCCCAATCTATGTGTCAAATATTATTATTGTAATTCATCTCAATTTAACATAAATTCCTTGACCACTCACTAAACGCGATACAATGTAAAACTTTAAATATAAAAGTTAAACAAGGCACAGTCTCTCCCCAGGAGGTGGTCTGAGTTCAGTTTTGTAAACAATATTAGATATCATACTGTTCTTGTTACTTGTACAGGAATGCATAATGGAAACATTCAGGAAGTGCTTTGGAGATATAGGCTGACGTTGTTTTCTTTTGATGAATCATTGCTCTTCCAGACATGATGTTATTCTTCCATCAGCCAGTAAGTATTTCCGTTAGAGCTATCAGGACTATGCCTCTCCTGCAGTCTGTGTGGTAGAAGGTGATAAGTGAGTTTGGAAAAATTAGCACAAAATATGAAGAATCAGGGAGTCTTCATTAATGCCTTTCATTCATGCACTGAACTTTTATAAATCATGAATTATATGGCAAGAGCTGTGCAAAATGCCGTGCAGGATAAAAAGTTCAATATGGAATAGCTGATGTCTTCAGTGGAATCCATTAACGCCTCTTCGTTGATTCTGAGAAATAAATTTGAGACTTCTGTAGTTACAGCTTAATAGTTAAACCTTTAATCCTCCAGACGTTCTTCCATATTCCATGGTACAACAAATTCAATTTTTTAGGTACATATATGGTTTACACCACTGAGCTGTCTATATTTCTGTTTGTCCCTCCTGTAGTTGCTCAGATTTATTCCTCCTGTAACATTTTAAAACATGACAGGGAAATTGACTGCTGAGACTTCTATTTCGCAGAGTAGGGTAGCAGCTATTTACATCGGAGAAAACAACTTGATACTTAGAAAACACCACAAAACTGACTTGGATTATTTGAAGCTGTCAGCAAAAATTCTGCATTTTTAATGAGCACACAGATGATTCTGAGACACAGAGAAGAAAGTTTGAGAACCACGACTCTACTAATTCTTTACTTTTGCTTCACATTCTTGGGGCTGTGGGTTGGTCACTTTTTAAGCAGTGTTCTGCCTCCTGGACTTAGTTTCATTCAAAATCTAATGACTGAACAACTTCTACAGACATGAGACTGCAATTAACTCTGAAATGTGGCTATAAAGTCCTGCAGATGCGACCTCTGCTTCATCTCCAAAGCCAGCCTTCCTAGAGGCAGCTGTCCTCCTGGCTCCAGCCATACCGTGGCTTGTTTCCAGTTCCTGGACTGAATCAAGATCTTTCCCAACTGATGGATTTATGCTGTGCCACTTCTGTTTCCTAGAATGTTCTTCCTTATAGCTGCCTGGCCAGGTGCTTTTCTCCCCTCCTATTTTATTCCATTCCTAAAGAGAATTTCCTTCCTCACCGAAAAGTAACTGGGTTCCACCTAATATTTCTCTTTTACAGAGAGTATTTCTTTTCTCAAAGAATTTATCACAATACTATACAATTTGTGCCAGTTTTGCTTTTTGTTTATTGCCCTATGTGATTGTATAGATTTGAATTGTCCCTCAAAACTTGTATGTTAAAGTTTTGTTGCTGGCCAATGGATTTTGGGGGAAGTGAGTGAATAATGAAGGTTTGAATTTCTTCAAATGGATCAATGCTTTCAAGAGATCATACCTTGATAGCTTTACTAGCAGGTGATAAAAACAGCAAGAGAGGTTTAGTGAAAGGGTCTGGATCACGAGACATGTGCTCAAGCCTGCATCTCGCCCTTGGCCACTCCTCTCTGGCTTTTCTCTTCTGTTTCCTGGGTATCATGAACATAGGAACAAGGAACATATGTTTACTACAGCAATGTATATCATCTCCTAACCCAATGTCTGGCACAGAATACATGTCTAGTGGCTAATAAATAGTAGGATGCAAGAAAAGTGAATAGTAATTTCACACTCAAAAGAGAGAACAAAAATGTTGCACAAATTAAACAATATGTAGAGTGTAAAACAGAGAATCTACTATCAGTTAGAAGCAAGGCATAAAATGATGTGAGAATTCAGAGGTCAAAGGATCATTGTGGACCAAAATAGTCAGGAAAGACTTGGTAGATAAAACAGAACTGTAACTAGCCCCTGGGTGGTAATTAAAATTGGCAAAAAGGAGGAGAAAGATAGTCTAAAGTTCAGATGCCAGAATCACAGAATGTCTAAGTTAACTTATCCCAAGATTATTCCAATTCAGCACATTCTACTTATAGACAAGTAAGAGAATGAAGTTTTGATTTTGGTTAACTTGTCCCTGGAAGAATGGTCCACAGAAAAGTAAGATTCTAAAATTCTGCATGGTTTTATTGATCCCAATACCAGTCGCTGGAGTAACAGCAACTCTATTCAAAGCATAGAGGTTTAAAAAGCACTGAACTATGATCAGTTACAGACATTGGAAAACTTGGCAGTTATGCAACTATTGACAGACTTCACCCAACATATTAAAGGAAGAAAAAAAAAAGCAACATGAACAAATTGATTTTTCTAAATAAACCAATAATCTGAGTACTAATCCTCAAATTTTAGAAATATCAATGTACCCACCTTAATTTAATTATGTACAAATTATTTTCTCTCAAAAATATAAAGAAAAACTAATCTATACGAAACACTGTTGTTTAAATTCTCAGTAGATTAAACAATCTTAATTTGAAAACATGCAAATATGACTTTTGTTCTCTCCTGTTTACTGTCAAACATATTGTGTAAGCTCCTCCTTTATGTAGCATTCATAACATGTTCAGATATTAAAAGAAGTCTCTTGATTTATCCCTGTATATTTTTATACATATATATATATATATATATATATATATATATATATATATGCTTATGTGCATAAATATATTTTAAACTATAAAATTACTGAAAATTATTTGCAGGGCTTCTGTTATACTGAAGTAAATATGATCCTACCTTATTCCTATAACAACCAGAAATCCAGGGGAAAATATGGAAATACAAATAAATAACTGATATTAGGTATTGAACACGGTGATTTTTGACAACAGAAAAGCAACTTGGGCCAGTCTTTCAATATTGTTGGCTTTTGGGCCTGGAGGAACATTGTGGACTGCAGCACACAGAGGGGAAGCCCAGGCGCTGCGTGGGATTTTCCTGAGTCAATAAAGTAATGTTGAAATGCCAGGCAAAACACTGGAGTGAGACGCAGGGAGGAGGAGCTCTGTGAACTTCCTGGGAGATCGTTTGAGGCCTCTTTTTAAATACTTTCAAGCACGGGCTGAAATTCTGACGGGCATGCAGTAAGTCAAATCGGAAGCAGTAAGACACACAATTCCTAGGCCTCTAACTGGACTGGAGGCGGTTCAAGGGGCTAGGCCTGCTTGAACAGTCAGAGCAGCCAGGAGAGACTTCAGAAGGCCAGCATTGCAGAATTAAGGCTAAATTAGCTGCAAAGAATGCCCTTGATACACTTGGAAACTTTCATGGCACAGGTTTAATAGATTAAAACCAAGAAATCAGTACACATAGCAGTATAAAACATGAAATCTGAGGCAGTGAGAAACTCGCTAGGCAAATGCTGACCAAAGCCTGCAGGCCAGTTCGAAGCGGTTTAACATATGTGTAATTGTAATGACAAGTGGCATCTGCAGAAAAATGTATGTGAATCATTCTGCCAGTCTGTGTCTCTTAATTGGTGCACTGAGACCATTGACATTAATGGTTATGACTGATCTGGATAGACTTAGGGCCATCATGTTTTCGCATTCTAGGCTCTTTTATTCTTTTTGTTCTTTTCCCATCAGTTTCTTGTTTGGTTCAATGGAATGACTCTGTTGGGTCTCATGGGTTTATTATTTTCCTTTTATTTTCTCCAAGATATCCTTTAGGATATTTTGTAATGCTGGTTTTGTATGCATGAAGTTTTTAAGATGTTCTTTGTCATGAAAGTATTTTATTTCCCCCTCAATTTTCAGAGATAACTTGGAGGGGTAAATCAGTCTGGGTTGGAAGTTGTTGTCTTTTAAGGTTTGAAACACTTCACTCCAGGCTCTTCTTGCATTGAATGTTTGGGATGAAAAGTCTGCTGTGATCTTGATGGGCTTCCCTTTGCAGGTGATTTTTTTTCTTTTCTCTAGCTGCTTTCAATATTTCATTCTTCAACCAAAATATACATCAACTGGAGACTGGATAAAAAAGCTGTAGTTCTTCTATAGAAGGGAGTATTACTCTGTCATAAAAAATGGTAAGTTTGAATCATTTCTACTTAAATGGACATACCTTGAGGATATCCTCATACGTGAAATAAATAGGTCACAGATGTGTAAATATCACATCTTTTCTCTGGTATGAGAAAATAAAGATGTAAATGAGTTCTAGAATGTATGTTATATATTGTAAAACAGAAAACACTCAAAGCGTAATGGAGTGAAGGGGAAAATAATGAGATTATAACAAAAAAGAAAGGAGACAAAGTTTATGTATATAGGGGGTAGGGGTGGTAGGGTGGGTAGGGCTATGGGAAAAAAATGAGAATTAAGTTGTGTCTTATACTGGTACAAATCCCAATTATGGAGTGCAATCATGATGCATATATGTAATGTACCAATAAAGATTTCAATTAAAAAATGTATGTGAAGAAATAAAAAAACAACAAGTTCCACATTTGATTAAAACTATACATTTATATAACCAAGAAATTCAATTTAAAAGGCAAGGGAAAATTAATTATGAATTAGATCACACCAACACATGCCATAATCAGAAAAAGAAAATGTTAAAAGGAAGAGAAGAATATGACCATATGTGAACAAACAAAAGAACGAGTGGAGATGTTAAAAAAAAAAAGTTACCTAGTAGAAAACAGAACTTCTTTCAAGTGTTAAAACAGGACGATTACCAGCCTGAAATTTTTGGTTTGGGTTTTCTCTCTGTTCAGTACCAGCGAGCTGAACTCAGAGCTTCACACCCGCTAAGCCACCAGCACCCAAGAGCTGTGTCACCAGCCACAGCCTCTGACTCCCTCTTTTTTTCGTAGTCTCTCTAAATTCCCTAGGCTAGCCTGAGACGTGTCACCCCGCCTCCTCCTCCCCTAGGACGATGGGCATGCACCACCACACCTGCTCATCCTGGAATTTTGAACTCAACAAAATGAACATTAAAAGAAAAGGCACTTTCAGAAAAAATAAAAGCTGACAAATGCTGAAAAGACAAGGTGACGCCAGCAGGTCTGTACTACGGACAGTGCTAAAGAAGGTTGTTCAAAAGAAAACGGAACCTAGTAGAAACTGTGCTCACAGTTCTGAGGCATGAACAGCTTCATAAATCTCAGCCGTGTATGTGAACATGCATGACATCTTGTACTTTTAAAATACAGGATAAAAACACATTATAGAACTATATAAAATGAGATGTACGCTATTAAAACCATATACAGTTAAAGGTAGAATTAAACTCCATTAAGGTATTTATAATACATATCAAGTAACATTGGACTAGTTTGATACAAAAAGCTAGTAGTAAATCTTATTGTGATCAACTAAAAATAAATCATGCTTTATTTTTATAAATACAAAAATATAAAATACAATTTAAACACATCCAGAAAAGGTGGGAAAAGAAATAATGAAGCACTCATACAATAGAAAAGAAGTACTGGGGCTGGGGATTTAGCTCAGTGGTTCTGGCGCCTGTCTTGCAAGCGCAAGGACCTGGGTTAACCACATTACAATACTGGGCATGGAGACTCACGCCTAGAAGCAATCAGTACACATACCACAGTGCTCGGCGTGGTAGCTCATGCCTATAATCCCAGCACTCAGGAGGCAGAGGCAGGAGGATTGCTCTGATGTGAGTTGGAGGCTGAGCTCAGGGCCAGGCTGAACTAGAAAGTGAGACTCTGTCTAAAAAAAAAAAAAAAGAAAAAGAAAATAAGTATTATTGTCAGTTAAACTCTGGACTATGTTAATTTCATAGTGTGTGTAAGTGTGTGTAAGTAGACACACTAATTAAACGTAGAAATGACCACACTTGACCAAAAGCTAGATCAAAAGATATGCATGTGTTATGCAACAAATTCTCTTAAAATATAAAGCTTTACCTGAAAAGTAAAGGAATGCTAGGTGTAGTGGCTCATACCTATCATTCCAGCTACCTGATGGCTGAGACAGGATGGTCACAAGGGAAGCTGGGAGAGTTTAAGGAGATACAGCTCACATATCCATCAACAGGAGACTGGATAAAGATGATGTGGTTTTTTAATAAAACAGAGTATTACTCTGTCATAATGATAAATTTAAGTCATTTATACTCAAATGGACATATATTGAAGGCATATTCATAAATGAAATAAATAGGACACAGACGTATAAATACATCTTTTCTCTGGTTTGAGGAACTGAAGGTGTAAATGAGTTCTAAAATGCGTGGTAGGCATTGTGAAATAATAAGAAAGTTTTCAAAGGGAAAAAGGGGAGTAGGGGTAAGTAGAGAAGGGAAAAAAAATGTTATGGTTAAAAAAAGGAAAGAAAGCTTATGCATACAGTAGTGGAGGTTGTGGGGGGGAAGAGTATTGGAAAAAAATGAGAAGTGGTGTCATGCAATGGTACAAACTCTCAATGTTCATTGTGATCATAATGTGTATATAAAATGTACCAATAAAATCAATTAAATAAATAAGGAGATAATCATATGAAAACTGAGAATGGTATATTAACATGAACAAAGAAGCTTTCAAGACAAGAATATATATATATATATATATATATATATATATATATATAAAAAATCTCTCTCTATATATCTATATATCTATATCTATCTATAAATATATATATATATATATATATATAGAGAGAGAGAGAGAGAGAGAGAAAATTTTAATGATAAAAGGAATAATTCATCAAGAAAATTTACTATACCATAAGCATATTTGTACTGGTTTCCAATGAAAAGGTCAACATTTTTCTCCCAGCAGTTATGAGAAATAGTAATTCTTAAAAATCATTCAATAAAAAGAATCACTCTGCCAATTAATTTGACCTAAATAACATTCATAGAACTATCTTTCAGCAATATTCATAATATAAATATAGTATTCACTAAGATAAAGCATCTGCTTAGCTCTAGAGCAGTCTCAATAAATACAAAAAAAGACTGAAATTACACAGTGTAGATTCTCTTACTAGGACATAATTAAGTTATAATTTTTTACAATTTCATGGAATACTGTGAAGAATTTTATTAAACTTAGTGCGCTCCTAAATGACAAGGTATATTATTAAAAAATTATGAAAAAATAATAATGAATAAAATGTTTTACAATGTGGGATTTAAATCAAGTAGTACTTAGAGGAAAACCTTTAAAACTTTAAATGAATAAAAGTAAGAAGTAAGAAAATGTAAAATCAATTTGCTTTAATCTTAAAATGGTTGCAAAAATGTAAAGTGTAACATGTACATGTACTATCTCTCTGTGATAAATGCATTTTATATCACAAATGTATTAATAAAAATTTTAGAAGGAAAGACAAATACATCTTAAAATCAAAGAAAATTAATTAAATCAAAGTTAAGTTTGGGAAAAATTAAAATTGATAAATTAAGTTAATTAGTAAAAAATAGCAAAAGTAGAAATGAGAAATAGGCAAAAAAGTCACATTATGGGTAGGGCTATGGGAAAAAATGAGAATTAAGTTGTGTCTTATACTGGTAGAAATCCCCATTATGGAGTGCAATCATGATGTGTATATGTAATGTACCAATAAAGATAAAAAAAAAAGTCACATTAGTACAGATTCTACAGTCATGCGTAGGATTTTAGAGAAACATTTTAAACATTTTTATGCCAATTTGGCATAATGCTATTGTACCTTGAAAAAAAGAGGATTATCAAAATTGAAACAAGAACCTATAATGTAAAAAAGTTATATATTTATTAAAAATTGAAAGTACAATTAAAACCTTTTCTATAAGGAAACTTCAGACACATATAGTTTCATATGTAATCAAAAGAAAATTGAAGAAAAGTGAAAACAATCCTAAACAAATTTATTTCAGAAAATAGCAAAGATGAAACACTTCCCAAGTCATTTTATACAATCAAAACTATCCTCATACTAATACCAAACAAAGATATTGCAAGGAAGAAGCCCAGAACCCAAGATCCTTCATAAAGATGCAAATATATATTAAAATAGATCAAACTGAAAGAATAAAAATTATATATCATGACCAATTGAGGTTTGATTCAGAAATTCAAGGACATATTTAAAATTTTAAGTGAAAATTATTCTCCATCTTAACATAAGGGAAATATTATTATCTAGATAAATATATCTGCCCTTAACAAATACCTATTTATATAAATTTTTTATCAAATTAAGAATAAAATTCTTCAAATTGACAATGGATAACTACTGAAAGTCTGAAGCTAATACCAAATTGAATAGTAAGATGGTAAGTGTTTTCTTTTAAATTTGGAGAATGATAAGAAAAATAAAAATGCTTTCACCACTTCTTAGTAATATTCTACTGGAAGTTCTAGTAAACGTAGTTATCAAGAAGAGAAAAAAATAGCTTGAAATACAAAAGGAAAATTATAAATTGTCACTAGCCTTGAAAACAGACTTACATATGAATATAAAAACTACAAGACAGACACCAGCAAAATGTAAATATACTAAGGTTTCAGTACACAAGGGTAAAATACAAAAAGCAATAAGAATAATAATCCTACATAGTAATAAAATTTTAATGATACTATTTCAAAAACATGTAATATTTACAGATTTTAAACATTTATATATATTATGTACACTATACGCTGAAAACTATAAGAAAATGCTGAGAGATTTTAAGAGATATCAATAAATGAACACATACCCATTTATAGAATCAGCATTGACTTAATATTGTCAAAATGTCAATGGTCCCAGATCAAAACAAAGTAACAGCTTTAAAGGAATTGACAAACTAACTATAAAATTTATACAAAAAATTAGATAATTTAATCTCGTCAAAATAGTTCTTAAAATAAGCCAATTTGAAGAGTTAGACCACTTGTTTTCAAAACTAAAGAGGACTTGTAAGACTTTATTTTAAGACTTATTTTTAAAAATGCAGCAATGACAAAGATTTTCACAATGATTATCAGAACAAAATATAATTTGAAAATACCCTACAACATTTTCCTGAACAAAAGCCCAGAGGAAATTCCATGGGAAAATTTAGTCTTGTCAACAAATGATTCTAGAACAGGCCATCCCCCAAATTACTCACAGTCCTAAAACTGCAAGCTGAGGAGACAAGATTTCCAGAAGAATGTACCTAGGTGACCTGGCAAACAAGTTACAGGACTCAGCAAGCACCATGTAAGAAAAGGCAAAACGATCAAACTGAAACTCATCAAAATTAAAAGCCTCTCAAGAGATAACCGAAAAAAGTAAGAAAAGATTAACAAAAAATTTATACCTCAAAAGTAAGGCAACAATCTAGTTTTAGACAAAAGTTTGGACAGATGAACTGAAGAAAATATTTGAATGGGCAATAAGAAGATGGAAAGTTACCCATATCATCCACCATAAAGGAAATTCAGATTAAAACCACATGGAGACAACATTAACATAGCTAAAGTGATGAAATCTAAGAATTTGTTGATAAAAATTGTTGCCAAAATTATGAAACAACCTGAACTTTCATATGCCACTAATAATGCAAAATGACACATAATTTTGGGATGTATTTTGATAGTTTTTTAATAAAATGAACTTTAAACATAACATATAATGCTAACATTATAATTCACTTATATTGGCAAATACAGGATCACAAAAAAAAACGTTCCATGTAACCTCAAAGGAAAAACAACACAAATATCCTTCACTAAATAAATAATTAAACAACTGCTTTATATAATTATACCAATGAAAACCACAGAGCAATGGAAAGGAATGACTATTACTACAGACAACAGCCTAGATGAGGTTCAAAAGCTTATACTGAGTAAAAGCAGATACAGAAAAGCACATACTGCATTATTCCATCTATATGAAGTCTTTGAACATAGAAAATGAATCTACACTGACTAACACAACAGCTCTTACTCAGACCTTCAGTGCAGTAAGATTTACTTCACGGGTAAATGAGATTTTTGAAGTGACCAGTGTGTTCAACATCTTGATTGTGGTTGGCATTTCAAGGGTATATATCTTTATCAAATCTCAGCATATATTTTAAACCATGTACTTGCAGCATGCAAGATTTGCCTCCACAGAGGTGAATTTTTAAACCTCTTAACCACCATGGACTCTTCCCCACAGTTAAGATTTTGTAACTTTAATGTATCCCTTTTAAACTGGTATTTTCCAAGTTTTCTCTCTGTTATGGGCTGGACGACATGGCAAGTGAATTTCCTTAAAAAAACAGTTTATTTGCCTTTAATCACTTCTGGAAGGAATATCATGAAGAAAGTTTATTTTTTTTTTTCAAAGAATGTGATTATACTTTTTCTTTGTTATAGGCTTGGGACTTTACCTCACTTCCTCTTTGAGATATAGTATATTTAAATTCTTTTAAAAAGAGAATAACTTGTTAGATTTTGTTTAGCAGTTCATTTTAATTACAATCCAGAGGAAGAACTATAATAACTAGGAGGCCTGATCTGGCATCTCTATAATGTCAGTTGCCAGCTCAATATCTTTCTCAAGATGGAAAGGTGATGCTGCTCTGAGAAAGCTACTGTAGCACTCAGCTTTCCCAGTGCTGCAGCAAATACCTGATATCACCAGTGGAAAGGAAGAAAGGTTTATCCACTCACATTTCCAGAGGGCTTAGTTCATAGTCAACTGGCCCAAGGTAGAGAGAACATAGCAGAATGGGCCTGGCTGTAGAAAGCCACGAAAGCCTTGGAAACCCGGGAACAGAAAGCAAAGAGCCAGGGAAAGGGAAGAGGCTGGAAATGAGAATAGAATCTTCCAGGTTATGTCTGCCATGACACCCCTCCACTCAGGGTGCATCTTTGGAGAACTGTGATGATTGGCACCCCTATGATCAGTTGCTTTGCTAAGCTCCACCTCTGAACACAGGAGACTTCCAGGACATCTTACATCTCAACCTTAGCAGTTAAATCAGTCTCCCTGGCCAGAATGGAGTATTTATCTGTGGTTTTCTTCTCCAGCATTTTTACAGAAATAATAATGAAAGAGAGCCCAACGTCCCTAGACAAACACAAAAGCTTCTGATTCATTTTTTAAAAGTGAATGTAGATAAATAGAAAGCCTCCATATCATCCATCTCTTATAATAAGAGATGAAGTCAAAAGGGCTTAATGTGCAGGTAAGAGAAAGCATTCAGAATTAGAAGAAAGTTAAGGTTTTAAAAGTTTCATAAAGATTTATCTACAGAAAGATGGATTAGAGGAGGATAAAAGTAGGATCAAGCAGATCAGTGGGGCAGTGACTTGCATTACATTACACAGAAAGATAGAGCTGCTCAACTTCTATGGCTCCTTGGAAATTTTAAGATGGCGCCCACAGAGCTCTGTCTCTCGAGCCATGGTTCACTTTTCATCATTGGCTCTAGGCAAAGGATTCACCAAAGAGGCTGCTAAATGCTTGTTTTTCCTCCCATCTTGAAGGGGAACACAAGCTTGCACAAGGACAAATGAAAATGTAGATAACTCTGGAAGTTAAAAATTGACTACCCTCTCACTGGTGTTTGAAAATATATATTTAAATTTATTTAGACGTGGCAGCGAGAAACAAGTTTTCTATTAATGACAGTTGTTTGCCTGTATTTAAATTTGAATTGTGGGATTTATTATATGCATTGAATACAACATCTCATTTTAAATATTTGAATTGTCATCAAATTGCAATTTTCCAAACCAGAGAACTTCTTAAGGAACAGAATGAATGTATTTGAATAGGTTAATAAAATAAAGAACTCATTTCCAATAAATACCACCAGGCCATACATTATTCAGTATCAAATTTGTAGTTACTACAACCATGAAGTGGCTGGTCTCAGGGTTTAGTACATATGCTGTGCAGCCTGTGTGGAGAGTCACAAAAGTGACTGAAAAACAAACTGTCACCCGAGAGGAGGGTCATTTCCTTCTTTGCTTGTTCACTCAAAGCTGACAATTTTGTCAGGAGTGAAACCAGCTATCTGTGGAAACCTGAATTGATTGTCAGTGTTTTCCAACATCTTTCTCTAATGTCTATAGCACACCCATTGGGCCCAGGTTTGAGGACCTTTTTGGCCAATTATGATGAAGAATAAGTTCTCAGTATGAAAAGAAATAAAAGAGATTCTGCTTAAAATTGTCTAATTAGTTTCTTAAATTCTTTGCTTCTTTGAGGCTGTTTTTCTGTCTTGCAGGCAAGCCTACCAGTCTCTGAAGGACAATGGGAAGTACAGTTACAGTTCAGGGTCAGTCCACAGGAAAGGAAGCACTACAGAAATTTTATAAACTAGACCCTAGTCCTTACCAAAGGACTCCACGGGCTCTCTCATGAGGAACCCCCTGGTTCTCCAGCTTTGGTGTGCACCGTTCATCTGCTGGGTTGTTTGGTAGGAGGCACTTTGCTGGGCCTCCTCCCCAGAGCTCCAGGCCCAAAAAGTCTGAGGGGCAGCTGGAGCTCTGTACATCATTAGCAGTGTCGAGAGGGTGGTGACACTGCTCGTGTGGGAGCATGCTGGGAAGACTACCAATTAGATAACTGACAGGAGCCTGAGGTTCCATGGAGAAATGCCAAGTCAATACCCTAGACATCTGTATGCTTGTGCTGTTTCATCTCGCTTTCTATTTGGTAATTATTTTATAAACCCACAGCAATGGTAGGATGCAGATTGAGACATCATGCTAAAATTTTTAATATCTCTTTGTGGTTTTTATCCTTCAATACATGACCAGCAGTAGAAAGTGTAAGTCTGTGGTTCCCCCATATTAATAGTAATAATAATAATTAAGACAACATAGTATATAATGATTTATTATATAGAATAATTATAGTGTATATATCATATAGTAGATATATGCTATATATAGTATACAGTATGTAGTATATGGTGTATATATAATATATAGTATAGTAGAGTATAACTGTATATTATATACTATATAATTGTTAACATTTTATATATTCTGAGATTATTGTTTAGTTTTCTGTCTCTTTCAATGAGTTTTAGCAAGTTGGAGTAAACAACCTCCTTAAAATCAGAGGTGTAAAATTTATTTAAGAAGTAAAATCTTCAAACCGTGCTTTGTAGCTAGGTACAGAGGTGCACACTGAGGAAGGCTGAGACAGGAGTATCTCAGGTACAATCCCAGCCTGATCCAGCATCAATTTAGGAAAACCCATCTGAAAATTTTAAAAAACGATAGGTCTGCAAATGTAACCCAGTGTAAAAGCACTGAGTTCAGTCCCGGGCACCAAAACAAAACCTGCCCTGTGCAACAAGAAGCAATCATCAAAATGCACTCAAAATACCCCATGTGCAATTTGTACAGCACAGCTGTCACCATCAGATATTATCTAAATGAAAAACAAGAACTGAACTAGATTAGCACATTAAAAAGTGTAGGGAAAATGAGAAATGTACCCACAAAAAATAAGTTCAAATCACAGATGTACAAAATATAAACCAAAGGGAAATATGTTCTATTTAGGAAAAGCATCTAGACCTGATTAGTCAGATTCAGAAGACAAATGACAAACACTGGAAGGATTAAAAATGTAGATTGTAAGATAGATACAGAGAACATTAAGTAAAAGAAAAATCCTGGGAAAATTCATTAGGAACACTGACTTCCTAAGTACTGCAAAAGCAATGTCTTTATTATTCTTAGATAAATAAATTATATTACATGGTATATCCCTTATAGTGATAAGGCATTAAAAGGAGAAAGAGAGTAATTCTTTGTCTTAATAAAATAAGATCAGCCTCATGTAGCTGATGAAAATCTAAATAATATGAAACTTGAATAACACATTTTATTTCATCCACCAGAGACAATGTGTGAATTTCTCTGGTGCAGTGTGAGGCTCAACTATGTCCTAAAGTCAACCCAGTTCTATACTTAACCTCCTACATATTAACCAATTACCATCCTCAAGTACTATAAGGTGCTTACCTATACAACGATTAAATTATTTTATCATATCTGACTAAACTTCAATAGATATTAACTGCATCAGAAAGGAACCACAAGAAAAATCGCTCATACCCATATTCACCAGCAAGGAAAGATATGGAAAGTGATCAAGGGAAGTCACTGACATTGGATTCCAGGGGAGTTAATACACTACCTGCTTACTCGGAACCGAACCTAAGCCTTAATTCCCAAATCTCCAAAATGGAGCAAATAACAGTACCAACCCAACACATGTATGGTAAGATTCAAATTAGATAACTGAAAAATCATACCGGAGTCATGCAATAAGTGGTATTTAAATATCAGCTGTTTTATTATCACTAGAAGTAATCGTCATAGGATAGGAAGTGTGTTTCCTAAGTGTTTTGGTTTCCTATTCCAGTTGTAACATATTGCCACAGTCGTGGAGGCTTAAAATGATTCATTTATTACTTGTTATTTGCCTACATCTTCTACTTACAAAGACCTTTGAGATTTTGTCAGGTGGTTTTATCTTATCAAGGAGAAAAAATATGCAAGTTAAAAGTCTGGCAGAAAAAACCCCAAACAAACAAGAACTCGAGCATGGATCTCATTAGGCCTAAACTAAGTTCCGGTAACATTAGGGTGAGTCTCTCTGATTGTATTTCCAATATGTATAGACCACTGACACTCTGTTTCCCACCAGTTGTTAAGGCTGTTGACTTTCTCTTTCTCACAGTTCTTTTTTAAAAAATATTTATTGGTACATTACATATACACATTATTGCATTCAACAATGAGAATTTGTACCAGTATACGACATAACTTATTTCTCATTTTTTCCCATAGCCCTACCCACCCTACCACCCCCACTCCCTATATACATAAACTTTGTTTCCTTTCTTTTTTGTTATAATCTCCTTATTTTTCTTCCTTCACCCCATTTCCCTTTGAGTATTTTCTATTTCACAATATATAACATACAATTCTAGAACTCGTTTACATCTTTATTTTCTCATACCAGAGAAAAGATTCCATATTTACACATCTGTGATCTACTTATTTCACATATGAGGATGTCCTCAAGGTATTCCATTTAAGTATAAATAATTCAAACTTATCATTTTTATGGCAGAGTAGTACTCCATTGTGTAGAAGAACCACAGCTTTTTCATCCAGTCTCCAGTTGATGGGCATTTGGGTTGTTTCCAAGATATAGCAATCACAAATTGAGCTGCTATAAACATAGGTGCACATATGTCATTGTGATATGAATCTTTTAATTCTTTTGTGTATATACCTAGTAGTGAGATGGCCAGGTCAAATGGGACCTCCAGTCCTAGCTTTTTGAGGAATTTCCAAACTGATCTCCACAGGGGTTGTATGAGTCGACATTCCAACCAGCAGTGAAGAAGGGTTCATTTTTCTCTGCAGCCTTGCCAACTTTTGTTGCTGGTTAATTTTGAAATAGCAGGCATTCTTTGTGGAGTGAGATGAAACCTTAATGTTGTTTTCATTTGCATCTCTCGAATGACTAGTGATGTTGAACATTTCTTCATGTGTTTCTTAGCTGTTTTTATTTCTTCCTCTGAAAAGTGTCTGTTCATTTAAGATGCCCATTTTTGAATTCGCTCTTTAAATTTGGGTGGATTGATTTTTTAAGCTCTATATATTCTAGATAGTAGCCCTTTGTCTGAGAAACTACTGGTCAAGATTCTTTCCCATATTGTTGGTTGTCTTTTCACTTTCTTGGTGGGTTTTTTTTGTTTTGTTTTGTTTTGTTTTGTTTTGCTTTGTTTTGCTGTGCAGAAACCTCTCAATAGGATGAGATTCCATTTATTGATTTCTTCTACCAGTTCTTGTGCTATGGAGGATTTGTTCATGAAACCTTTCCCTAAATCAATGTCTTGAAGAGTTTTACCTATCTGTTCTGTAGCAGGTTTAGTGTATCTGTTTTAATATTTAGGTCCCTAATCCACTTTGATTTTATTTTGGTACACGGTGAAAGAGCTAGGTCTAGCGTTAGACTTTGGCAGGTTAAAGTCCAGTTTTTCCAGCACCGTTTGTTAAATAGGCTGTCCTCCCTCCTGCGAGGGTATTTGGCTCCTTTGTTAAAAATGAGATAGCTTAGTGTGTCTGGAGTTGTTTCTGGAACTTCTAATCTAGTCCACTGGTCCTCAGATCTGTTGCTTTGCCAGTACCATGTGGTTTCTATCACAGTGGCTTTGTAGTATAGTTTCAAGTTGGGGATCTTAATACCCCCCTATCATGTCTTATTGCTTAGAATTGCTTTTGCTATTCTAGGTCCTCTGTGATTCCAGATGAATTTCTGAATTATTTTCTCTAGATCTATGAAATATGCCTTTGGGAGTTCAATTGGGATTGCATTGAATCTGTATAATAGTTGTGGGAGTATAGCATTTTGACAATATTGATTCTTCCAACCCAGGAACAAAGGATATCTTTCTATTTTCTGGTATCTTCTTCTATCTCCTTTTTCACAGTTCTTCTATATGGATGACCTCTCTTTTTTCTTCCTGACTCTTGCACTGAGACCAACCTTCATAATCCATGGATAACGGACATTGTCATTATCCTGAGACTTTTAGTCATATCTGCAAAGTCTCTATAAACTTCTTAGTATAGTTGTCTCAATATACTCGTCCCTCCACATCTGCAACAAATGGCTACTGGCCTCTCTTCATGGATGTGAAAATTTAAAACTGTACAAGTCCCTTATACATAATCACCAAGCACTTGCATACTATCTCTGCATATCCACCTGTATACTTTAAATAAAATCTATGATATTTACAATACCTAGCTTACTTTTAAGTGCTAGGTAGATATTAAACTGTGTGGTTTAAGTAATAATGACAAGAAAATGTTCTGTGCACATTCAATACAGATGAGTTTTAAAAAATATTTTCAATTCATTGGTGGTTGAATCTATACATACAGAACTTGTGGATATGGAAGGATTTAAGGACTCTTATTCTGGGGCTACAGTAAATTATTCAAAACCAGGGACAACCCACTCACTCAACATCAAAGTTTAGGTTTTATCAAAACACATAGCTAAGCAATACAGTTACATTCTGTGAAGCTCCTTATGATTTCAAATATAGTCAAAAGATGGGCCGGGGATATAGCTCAGTGGTTCCAGTGCCTGTCTTGCAAGCACAAGGGCCCAGGTTCGATCCCCAGTAACCACATACAATACTGGGTGTGGAGACTCACCCCAGCAGCAACCAGTACCACATACCACAGTGCCGGGCATGGTGGCTCACGCCTGTAATCCCAGCACTCAGGAGGCAGAGGCAGGAGGATTTCTGTGATGTGAGTTTGAGGCTGAGCTCAGGGCCAGCCTGAACTACAAAGCGAGACCCTGTCTCAAAAAAAAAAAAAAAAAAAGTCAAAAGAGATCATTATAGCCCATGTTCTTCCACCTGTACTCCTGGGGATTGAACCCAGGGACTTCACACTGAAGTGCATCCCTAACCTTATTTTTTATTTTTAGGTAGGGTCTCATTAAGTCACCCTGACTGAATTGCAACTGGCAACTGTCTAAGAGTGTTGAGATATCTCCACCATGTGCACTATCTGTCCAGCTGCTTTCCTTTTAAGTTTGCTGTAGGTTATTTGTTACTTTCAAAAAGCATCTATGTAGCTCAGAGTGAATGAGTATCTCTACTTATATCGGATAAGGTGGATTTGTTTTCTTTAAAAAGCAATGAATCCTGTAAAAATCCAAAGTGAACTGTAAACATCATGATACATGCTACAAGAATTACTCAGTGTCTTTTCCTTGCTTACAAACCTCACACACTATGTTGTTCTTTCAGAGATGTTATTTCATTAATCTCATTCATTGTTATTGAAAGAATAAAAATGAAGACCATTTTAAAGGACTAGCGATTGTGGTGGCTGCTCCATTTGGTGTCTACAGGAAAGGATGAATCTACATGCTTTATGTATTTTCAATCTATAGAAATTTTCTCTAAACACAGAATATGTCTAAGAGATACACAGAAAAGCCAGCAAGTAGAAATTCTGTGAGCTCATCAAACATCATGTGAAAACAAAGCTATTAAGGATGATCATGTAGCATTACACTGCAAAGTAAAATCGACCTGTGACTTGATTATGCAGATATATTCTTCTAATTGGATAGATTCATGAAATTCAAGTATTTAAAATGACTACTCAGGAAAAAAATGCTACTCAATTAATGCAGTTCACAACAGCTTCTATAGTTCTCTATACTATTGATTCTTTTTATGTGAAAAATTACCTATGAATAACTCCTGTAAAAGAACAGTAGCATTCATAACCATGCTAGCAAGATATATATGGTAAAAATATTCAGCAATTTCCTCAAAGGACAGCTACTTTATTACTACTTATTTCACAATAATGTTCTGCTACTGGTCACAAATAAAACAAAAGCACATTTTTCTTGCTCTTGATGCATGTTTAATTTTATCCCTAAGATTAAAAAAAGAAAAATGAGTATATGAAATTATTCATAATTAAATGATAATCCATAATCACTCACCATTAAGTGAAACATATGTTAATTAGAATGACTAAACTAATTGCAGGCTGTCAAATACATATGTGTAATAAAAATTTCTTATTTTCATAATTGTCTATAATTATATATTTCACAATAGACTAATGGAGCTTCAGGAATCATCACATTGTATGGGGCTCATTCTTGTTAAACAACACGATGAGTAATTTAGAAAGAGCTGTTGTCTTCCTTTGTGCTATCAAAAGTTAAATTCAGGTTCAAGAAACTATAATCAACTTACATTAATAATCTAAAGAGAATCAGAGTATCTTTTGCAGGATGTTTTCTTTAGTAAGTGTGTAGCATCAAAGTACTGAATTTTAGAATGCGACCTGTCTTTATTGGACCCTATCTAGCGAGGCCTATTGGAGTATCAAACTTACCTTCCAAACAACAAACTAATCAACTTATGTTGTGATTGCCCAAAAGATACTAAAATTTAATTTTTAGTTTTCTTCTTCTTATGGTTTGCCCTTGAACTGAGTTAATGCAAGTGAAAATGGGAAAATGTACAGAATAATAATAATCATTAAAAAAACAGAACAAAACAAAATAAAATGTCAGCATGCTGCAGCAGCTACCTTTGGCATGGCTTTCTTCCACCTTCCATCAGATTTCAAAACATTACTATTCGTTCCCTATATACCAACTCCTCCCAGTGGGCCTCAGGATGAAAAAGAGCATGATATCATCTCAGTCTACAGTGTCAGTGTTCACAACTGGCATGGACATCATACTGCAATTGATGACCTAGGGATCTATGTTAATTTTCTAATGCAAAGTGACCTTTTCTCCAAACCATCTTGGAGCTAGTGAATTGTCCTTGATGCTCCTACCCTCCAGATGTTTGTCATTCCACAACACAAGAGCCTGAAAACATGTATATGCAAGTAGCTCCCAGTACTTCAGAGGACTAAGAAATTGTGTGTAATTCTTGCTCACAGGACTGAAAATTAGGTCATTAACAAGGACTTTATACTGAAGGAGACAGATCAGCTGTCATCTCATCTCCCCCTTCAGGGCGGTGGTGTTCATTAGAAAGGTGACTGTTTTCTATGGGGCCTTGACAGGCCATCCTCAGACACCAAGCCCAGACTCCCATTGTTGTTCATCATAATCAGTCGAAGTACCTCTAAGTCTCCTTTCCTTGAGCAGATGTGTGAGCTAACAGGAGAGGATGGCCTGTCACAGTGACAGTGTACACTGATTCCCCTTATCCTGATGTCTTTGGGAGGACAGCTTATCTTTAGTTTACAAAATAAGGAACTCCTATCAGTATCTCTTCATCAATAGATTACAATGGGAGTTCTAGTTTATAACTACTTGCCTGCTTCCAGAGAAGCATTTATATTCTAATTAAAAAGTTAAACCACCTTTGTTTTGGAATAAAGACATTACATAGAGGGATAAAGAAACAAACAAAAATGGCTCTATTACATAAATATATGAGCTTCAGTAAATTTATACGAATGTAAAAATGAATTTAAACTGCCAACACATAAGTTTATCAAATGTATATTTACACCAGCAAATGCATAATATATGGGTTAAAATAATATAAAGACACATTACATATAAGGGGATTTTGTTTTTTCGTAGAATGCTATGATGATTAACTTATTGTATCAACTGGAGTAAGAAACTATTAGAGTAGTTCTGAGTGGGGATGAATGGAGTTACTGAACACAGAAAACTCACTCTGGGTGTGAACTGTCCCAACCAAAAGATGTGTGGCCTGAATGGATAAAAAGGGGAGCAAAGAAGGACAGCTCATTTCTGTTTCTCCTGAGAAGCTCTGTCTTGACCTTCAACCTGGGAAGCTGTCTCTTGCCTTCCAGCACAGACTCCTCAGTCTCCCGATAGAGTCAGGCAAGACAGTAGAGTCAGCTCAAGCCTTTGACCTTAGACTGAATCCTTCTGTGCTCCAGCACAGACAGCCCTTTGCACATTCTCTGTGGGACCATTGTGAATCTACCTTGTATATCGTTATGTATTTGTTTCCTTGCAGTAATTCTGCTTCTGTGGGGATTGCTGACTGACGCAGATGCATAGTAGGTTTGCTGTGGGATAAGTTTCTTGGTAATCCCTAACTTCTCACTCCTATGCTCTTAACTTTTTCTTGTGAGTTTTATTTTTTAATAAATAAACTTTGGATGAGTATCCTCTTTTATAAATAGTTTCATAGCCTCTAAATGAGCAATTAAGTGGCCTGAGTTCCTGTTTTCAGCCTTTCTGGATTTTTGGATCTAATCTTGAAGCATAAGGACTAGCAACAAATGCCCAAAGAAGAATCTCTTTAATTATCTAGCTATTTTATTAAGGGTATCACATCTATTCTGATCTTGGTTTTGTTTTAGGTTGGAATCAATATAAGTTGTTATACTTACACCAGTCACTAATATTCAATTGTATTTCAGTTTCCTCAACTAAAAAGTAGGAATAACGATTATCTAGCTCATGTCTTACTTGAAGAAAAAAATGAAATATTTTACATAAAGCTCTTGGAATATTACCTGTCACATGATAAATTTTCAATAAATGATGCATACCTTTACAGTTAACATAACTGAATTATAACACTTATACCTATGATTCCAGCTAGTTTTCTGAAATAGGCAATACATATCAGTTAAGCCCATTTAGTAAGTTTTACTAGCATCAAAAAATACACTTGCTCTGGTTTTTTAATCTAGATATTCCTCAAGATCCTCATGCCTTCAGGTAGGGCTTTGGGAAGGTTATTTCATTATGATGACTATAGTTCATTTGCTGCCTTATGACCTAGGTCTGGATGTCCCCCCAAACTTCATATGGCCATAGGTGAGGCTTTTCAGAGGTGGCCAGATCTAGGATGTGTGGTGTTAGGATTAAGAATGTATGATTATTAAATCAGCCCAGTGATGGATTTGACATAGTTCTAGATGTGAAAAATCCGAGAGCCCACCCTGGATGGAGTACAAGGGACCGAAGCGGACTGCTGCCTTGGCTTGTTGTTTGCTGCTTTTGCTGCCTTCTGCCTGCCATGGTCTGGGTCTCCTCCATGACTCCCTTCTGCCATGCCACCTTGCATTGCCACTAGCCAGTGATGAACCAAACTCTCTACAAATTGTGAGGTGAAATTAGCCTCTCCTTTTAAAACTATGGGTGTTGTGTACTTTGTCTTAGAAATGATAAAATAACTAAGACCTGCCCTTAGGAGATGGGGTCTGGTCAGAAGAGCTGGTACAATGGGTACTTGTTCTGAAAGGTTTATCTCTTCCCAGGATCCTACCTGCCCTCTCTGTTTTTCTCCAAACACCATCTCCTTTGCCATTCTCCACTGCAACTTATTCCTTCTTTGGAGCCTGCTGACCATACAAGAACTGAAATTTCTATGAGTTGTAAGACAACATAAACCTCTGCTCCTTTAAGTTTCAGGTGTCAGGAGACTGGAGATTTAGCTCAAGATAGGTGGTACTGCACCTACCTTAAAAGCACAAGGGCCTGACTTTGATCCCTAGTACTACAAAAAAGAATTTCAGGTGTTAGGTATTTTGTTCCAGCAATGAGAAAGTGGCTAAGAGAGTGGTGTCCTAAGATTTTTAACCCATGTCCAAAGCTGATCACTTTGACTGCTATAAAGTCAGATAATACTCTGTGAAATTCTGACTAAATTTTACAGAAATCAATACCTCTGCCTGGACTACATGTTCTTGAAATATGTAGAGTCACAAACAAAAATATTGGGTTTTTTTGTGATAATTCTCCTTTATAGAAGAGAGGCTGGAGTAGAAGAAACACATAACTTACTTAGATATAGTAACCCATGCTTTGAATTTTGATTGCTTTTTCTCTATATTTAACATAGATAGATAGTTCTGAATTTATTTGGCAGCTATACACGTAAATAGGAAATAGTGTATTCCTTTGAGGATACTAAAATTTAAAATTAGGCAGCTTATCTTCACTTTCCTCCCAACCTTCCCATCCTCCCTTCACTGAAAAACAGATCCACATTATTGCTCTAGTATCCATCATCTTCAAATTTAGGCAAAAGGGAAGATATCAACATGCCACCATAAGCTGTTCATACTCCCAAATACTAGCGTTATTTATCAAAAAACATATAAATTACATGACCATATCAGACTAAGCAAATTAAAGGTCATATTAGGTATTCAGTTCTAACAATTTCAAGAATATGAAAAGACTCAGTTAACACAAAGATCAAGGACATGAAGGGAACTTCCTCAAGTTTTATCTTTACCCAGAAAGTAAATGAAATCTCTAAAAGTAAAGTCCACAGGGTTTCCTCATATGACAAAATGAGCCTTTAATTATGAAATATCCCCATTTAATTTCCCAGGGAGTTATTGAGCTTATATGGCATTCTCCATCAAGCCATGACTCATAGATTCTAATTTCATTCAGTAATCCACCCTCACACTCAGCTGATCAGAACCTCTAACTCAGAACTCCTTAGTCCTCCTTTAGTACCTGGGACTCAGTGCACTCATCTCTTAGACAGGGCACCATGCTCAACCTGCCCCTGTGTGGATCATACTTATGAGAAGCATCTACATCAGAGTATTTTATGTCTCTTCAGTGACTGGGACATCCTAAGACTAGCAGTATTATCATGTGAAGCAGTTTATCTCCACCTTCCCTCAAACTCCCCATTTGCCACCAGAATCTGCCAGCAGAAATCCCTCAAAATCTTCTATGTCTTCCTCTAGTGGTTGAAACGGATTGAATCAGCAATGCTCTACAGTTAGGATGTTGTATGTGTCATAATTCCCGTATCTCCTCTTTGGCATTCTCTGGTTCTGTGTGTTATATATAGGGTTGATCAGGGGACCGCAGGTACCCTGGGATGGTATTTGAATCTTTGATGTTGTTCTGTGCTTTGAGGACTCGGCTCTAGCTCAAGGAAGGAAACTTTATTTGCAGCTCTCTGTTAAGCAATGGCTGTCATGATAGTTTTGTCATAAAATCTCATGAGATGGTGTGCACACAAAATTAATGTTATTTTATCCATGACACACACTGGGAAAAGTGGGGGTTCTGGGTTTCTGTAAATATATCACTAATATAAATATTAACAGTGTCACTACCTTTTCCTTGTGAGAATAATACTATGTGTGATGGGCCTGAGAGATAGAATCCAGATCCTCGTATGGTGGGTAAAGAATTGCAGGTGTACAACCAATTGTAAAAGAAAAATCAGCTACTTTTATGAAAGATAAAAGGAAAGTATGCTAAGAAACATGCAGCAGAATATAATAGTTGGAACAAATGGGAAAAGTGGTGCTGGGATGATAGAAGAACAAAAAGAATGAAGATAGATCACATGCGTGATAGGTGGTCCCCGTGTACAAACCAATAATGAAGTTCCAGGAGGGAAGAGGTAATTGAATACAAAGCCACAGGGTTTAACATGCATATTCTCTGACTTGGAGCTTTAGAGATTTCCTCTGTATGTCTGCTCATTCTAAGACAATGGAAGCAAGAGTGGCCCTGGGATGTTGCCTTAATTCAGGGGGAAGGAGTAGAAGTGGTCCTCCAGCCCTTGTGCTAAGTGCACTAAGATGAAACAAGAAAGTAACCAAGAAGGATGTATTTGACAAAGCAAAACAAAGGACTTGGTGCCCTATGCAGAAACTGAAAAAATGAAATGATGAGTGTATATTACAAAGAATGATCATGTTCTCTGATCAAAAAATAAACTCTACACTTAAGTAGCTTTTCCCTGCCCTTATTTTAAATTTTCATCAGTATCTCTCTAAGCGGCACTGTCATTTAATGAAATTGCTTATATGAAGTACTCATTCCCAGAAAATATTTGTAAAGGACTCCATATGACTTCTGGGCAATCCTTGCAGGTTGAACCTTTGTAGGACACTGAAATAGATCAGCTGTCTTCTTCTTGAGTAATGTTACTACCCTGGATACCTTAAATTCCAGTTACCAAGGACAATTAGGCATTGTGGGACATGCCTGTAATCCCAGCACTCTAAAGATGGATGCAGGAAGATGATGAGTTCAAGGCTAGACTAGATTACATGATGAATTTGAGGTCTGGCTGGACTATGGAGGAAGATCCTATCACACATACACACAAAAAGTTCCAGTTGACAAAGAGATTTGATAGGATTACTTGTCTTCTTGTCTTTCCCTTTTTCTCTTCGTTCCTGGATAAACTGCTGATTTAAGTATTTTAATTTTGAAAAGAAACTGTTAAAAGACTATTTTTTAATCTTACCTCCATCCCTTACTGAGCTACTTAGCCATGAATGTTTTAAACTCATTTTCTTGGGTTTTGTTACAACATGTCAGCATTTATGATTTGTTTCACAAACATTTATTGAGCTCCTATCAGGAACTCAGTCTTCTAGGTGGATGAGAAATGCCCATGACCAAAACAATGTTCGTTGTCCTCATGGACATTATATCCATTGTTATGATGGTTCCCAGAATACAGTGCTTAAAGATGTTAGTTATGTGTGTACAGGCTTGTGTGTACCTGTGTGTGAACATGATGTCAAAAATAATTAAATTATATCAGAAGTGTTTTTTCTAGTATTGAATAGACGAGCTATACCTATTTTAAACTAAGGAGATATTACTTTCCATGAAAGAAACATAAAATTATTTTACTAGCTGGGTTAATCATTGCTTCTGTTAAACCCACTTAGCAGATATTTCCAGTTATTATTTTTTAAAAATATGTGCAGTGTTGTTCCTAGGAAATACAGAAAGCTGCCTGTGTATGGAGTCCAGAAACTAGGCTGTATAGAATTTTATGAAGGCCAAAATTTCCATGGCATCGTCTGCCTTCATACTGGCTCTTCTGTGTGCTTGTGTTCGATTTTTATTTACTACCTTCCTCAAACCAGTGATATGTTGGTATAACCTTGCTCCACTGAATTGACTGTTTAAAGCTCAAGAAATTTCACCAGCTGATTATAACTACTGTTGGTCTCTTGAAAATAGCCATCATGGGAATATTTGTACCACAAAACCAGCAAAATATATACACATATAGTCAGTGTATCAATACACTATATTGTCAACCTGACAGTACCTGATCAATTCACTAGTTAGCTTTGCATCACTATAATAAAATGCCCAATGAAGATACTTATGAAATAATTAGAGATTTTTGTCTTTTAAGGGGTCCCCAAAACTAAAGGCCAGCAGAAGAATGAGTGGCAACAGTGTAAGTCACAAAGAAATTAGATGATATGCAGAATTACCTACTAAATATTAGTTGTTTTGCTTATATTGCCTAGGATTTCAGTTTAGACTAAGAGGAGAGGTGAAGAGGATCTAAACTGATACTCAACTGAGACAGAATCTCAATTGGAAATATAGAGCAGCTGAGTATGATGGAATATACCTATAATCCTAGAACTCTGGGAGGCTGAGGTAGGAGGATTGCAGATTTGAGCTCATCCTGAGTGACTTATTGAGACTGTACTTAGGAGATGAAGGTCAACCTGAAGGGCATGGGTTCAATTCTCAGGATCACGATCAGTCGATTAATCAATCAATGGAAGAATCTGGGAATTCCTGCTCTCCAGTGATGTAGTGGAATGGAGAGCAAACAAGAGAGGAAAAACACAAAACATTGCAGAAAGTAGGAACGAGATGGCCACTAGGATTCACTTAGTGCTAAGATTCCCGGCTGTAAGTAGATCAGGACGTGACTATAGAAGCTCTGAACATCTTTTTCATCTCATTCAATGCTAAGTCAGAAACTGTCTTAAATATCTGAGTACATCTGAATATATTTGTCTGGTTTTAAATTGTCCTTTTTAAAAATCAAAATTAAAGATTAACAACAACAACAACAACAACAACAACAACAACAAAACCCTGGAAACAGACAAGAAACCTGAGAAAAAAACACCTGCACAGCAGCTGTAGCTTTAAGGTCTCCAAAATGTCACAAATTCAATAGCATCTAAAATTTTAACCTAGCTAATTTTTCAGGAAGTGCATAAATTCAATAAGAAATGTTTTTCATCAGTCATTTATTCATTAATATGTCCCTGAGGTATGGAAATGAGAAAATGTTCCCTTAAAAAGATCACAGGGTAAGATCCCATGGTAGTGGGTCAAGGCATGCATATGAATTCTTAGTTCTCAGTGGATCTCTCAGAAGAATGCATTCAGTACTGAGCATAAAACAGGTTTTACATAAAGTTGCTGGGAATGATTCATTATACTCTCCAGTATTAGCCTTGTGGAGTTTGCCAGATGATAAATAGTAAGACTGTTATACAGGAAAGCTTGAAATACTTTATGTAGGCAAAATCCACACTAGTGATTTATCTTTTATTTATTTATTTGGTTCTATTGGGCCAGGATATATGCTCCTTTATGCAAATCGGAAGGTCCCTGTTGGGAACTGTGGAACACAACTCTCCCTCTGACGGCTTCCCCTTCTCCTCCTCCTGTGGGCCTAGTTTGGTAAACAGAGCCCAAGGCAAGTTGTTATGCTTCGCCCAGGCCCCTTGTGAGGGCATAAAGTGAAGTCTAGTGTTGCACTCTAACTATGCTGCCATAATTACAACAGTGCAGACTGCAAAATTTATAAACAATAGAAATGTACTCATCACAGGCCCTGAGGCCGGAAAGTCCCACATCAAGGTCAGGGCCCAGGTTCTCCTCCCAACATGGTGCCCACAGCTGCAGCCCCTGGTGGGGACAAGGTTATGCCATACAAGGAAGAAGATGGAAGAACAAACCGTGATGAATTTCTTTTATCAAGATCTTTTATAAAAAGGATTTCATTTCATTTCTGATGGTTCTGCCCCCAGGACTCAATTTACTCCTGAACTTCCTGCCAAAAATAATACTGCTGCAGGAAGGATTACGTTTCAACATGAATTATGGAAGATACAGAAACATTCAAAGCATAGCACCTAGACAGGAGTTTAGCCATAGCATCATCCTGATTCTGAAGACTGTACTTGAAAGAAAACCTAAAGAAAAATAACCTAATCCAAATCATTAACTAGTCTAGACTTACCACCACCAACAGCCACTAAACAAATGGAAGCCTTCTAGAAGGAGTGTATCTCCAAATAGGTATTCTTCACATTCCATTATCATGCCTATCATTTCTAATAGTTGGTTAAAAACCTAAAACAAGCTAGATGCTAACTGCTCTTGTTCAGCATTAAGCTTACATGCTCTTTTTGAAACAAAGCTGATTTTCTCTGCAAAGTTGAAATTTCAAACTTATCTTTGAATTTATCATTGATTCATATGCTCACTTGTTTGTTTTTACAGTACTGGAAATTGAACCCAGAGCCTTATTACACACTAAGCAAGGGCTTTGCCAGTGAACTACAACCTCACCCCATTTTTTTGAGTCAAGGTCTTGCTTAGTTGCCCAGGCTGAGCTCTAATATGCCATCTCTGTATCCTACATAGCTGTGATAACCTGCGTGCCATCTTGCCTGGTATCTTTTTACTTTCAAGGTATGAATAGGTCTATATATAAAGAACATCTATTACAGATAAACACATATTTTGGTCTTACTTTTTATCCAGTCTGGTCATCTCTACCTTTAATTGGTATGACAGATGTACTTAATATGTATTTTTATCTAGTTGAATTTAAGTGCACAATAATGCTTGTTTTCTATTTGTACTATTGCTTTGCTCTTGTCATAATTGTTTCTTTGTCCATCTTTCTGCTCTTCATTTGGATTGTTTTCTATATTTCATTATTTATCCATTATTAATGTATGTTATTGTTCTTTGTTTTATTTTTAACTGATTGCTGTAGGATTTATAATCATTTTATATTAAAATAGTTGAATACTACTGGGATGTAGGTGTGTAGAACCCATTCAACTGATTTTTTGTCTTTTTGTCTTTCAAATCTCACTTTTATTGTTTTCTTGCCCTTGAGTAATGTTAGTTCTCTAGATATTGTTTAGTCTCATTTTCCAGATTTAAGACTTTCTTCATAGTCTCAATAATTAATCCATCTTTCAACTACTAATCTACCATATGATGGGCACTAAACTAATAGCTGATAATATAATTAGGATAGACTGTTTGCCCTCAAAAAATTGAATGACCATTATAACATTCATAAAATAAAATTGGGGTTTTGCTTTGTTTTTGAGACACATTCCTGTTACCTTGCTCAAGTTCGACTTGAACTACTGTGTTCAAGAGATCCTCCTGCTCCAGCCTCCCTAACACTTGAGACTGTGGGTATCCCTAACAAAAAAACACTGCCAGGGCCAGGGATTTAGCTCAGCGGTTCCAGCTTTTGCCTTGCATATGCAGGGTCTAGAGTTCAGTCCTCAGTTCATTCCCCCATACCACAATGCCAGGCATGGTGACTCACGCCCGTCAACAATGAGTACCACACACCACAGTGCTAGGCATGGTGGCTCACACCTGTAAGCCATCCCAGTTTAAGTATTCAAATATAGGAAAATTATAAAAATAGTGATCATCAATCATTTGGATGGTGAAACTGAAGCCGAAACATAATTATTTCATGTGTCACAGTGACAGAACTGAGACAAGAGTCCAGGTCTACTGAACTTAATCTAGTGTTGCTCCCCTATTATGAAAATGCAGTTGTTTTGCTTGGACTAACTTATTGTATAATGATCCCTTCATTTGTTTGGGAAGTTTACTTATGAACAGAACTACACAGGTCACTGCAGTGAGAATGTATGAAATCAACATACAGATTGAACCCACAAGTAGCAATTTAAATGAAGCAGAGAGAGGCGGGGTGGGAGGGAGGCAAAGAAGCTGAGAGGGGAAAAAAGGGAGGAGACAGAGAAATGACCCGAATGGCCTGACTTGTGAACAGCTCAGATCAAATTCTATAAATTTCCTCTACCTCTGCCTGCACCTTCTGACATTCATGACATATTATTTACAAGGCTTTTCTAACTGACAGATATGAGAGGTCATGTGGAACAGCTAAATTTGCACATATATTTCTTATTTTGACACTGCTAAGTAGGTTCTTATTATGTGCCAAGGAGACAGAGAAACACTCTGTACACTTCATAAATGTAAAAATAGCTCTACTTCAAAGTAACGAAAAGAATTCTGTTATTTTTCTGTAGTTCAGATTTTGCAAGGTATACATTAGCTTGAATTCCGTTCATCTGGACAGTCAAACCAGAACTAGAAAAGTTACTCCTGATCAATTTGTCCTCAACGTTTCTAGATGCCACCAGTCAATTACAGATTATGTGGGTCTCCACTTGAAACCTCTCCCTCCTCTTCTACTACCACACATTTATACAGCTTTCACCTAGAGAGCAGCAGTTGGCTTCCATTGGGCCTTTCTACCTCCGGCCTTGGCCCACTTGAATTATCTCCAAAATATTGCTATCACAGATGATTTTATACAAAACAAGTCTCTATTGGCTTCCATTTCCTAAGGCGGCAGTGAAATTTCCTGTATGTGTTCTTTGTGATTTTATCTTTCTCTTCTTTTCCATCTGAATGTTTTAACCAGCTCCTTGGGTTCCTAATTTCCACCTACAAAAATTGACTTGAATTTCTTCTCCATCTTTCATCATTTGGAACTGACGGCATTTTCACATCCGGATTCTTTTCCTGAGTATGAACACCCTTGTTGTGCGTCAGTTTATACCATTAGTGTAGCACCTTCTAACAGTATTGTCTATCTGCCACTAGAGTCTGAGTATGGAATGTGTCCCTGAGTCGGTCCACACAATTAAAGTGCAGTCTCTGGGGTGGGTTCCTCAAGGAGACAATGGGATGTCATCTCTTCCTCTCTTTCCATGCTGCCTGACTGTCATGAGGCAAATGTGTCTCCTCCATTCATAGTCTGGCACGTACTCTGCTGCAATAGGCCCTGAGCAACGGGACCAGGTTCAACTGTTCACCGAATGCAATCTCTGAAATCATGACCCCAGTTAAACCTCTTCTCTCTGAAAGTTGATTTTCTCTGGCATTGTGCCACCATGACAGAAAACTCATATCTTGCTTTATAGCCTATGAGATCATGAAGCAAGAAATGTAGCTTATTCACCTTTGTATTCTCATATTTGGGAACAAGTTCTGCTGCAGAATACTCAGAAACTAATGGCTGACTCCAACATGGTAATATTAAAGTGCTTCCGGGAATACAGAACTTTTTAGAATTTAGCATTGTCAGTTGACCACCCAGTGCAGCCACAGTTACAGGTTAAGTATTTCTGACCCAAGTAGTTTGCAAGCGGAATTGTCTCAGATTTTGAGAGTTTCTGGATTTGGAAATATTTGAATATGTATCCTAAATATCTTGGTATGGAACCCAAGTCCAAATACAAAATTCGTTTTTCTATGTACACCTTATACACATAGCCCAAAGGGAATTTTATACAATATTTTACTACACCTTTGTTTTGATGGCAACACCTTATCTGAGGTCAGGGGTGGAACTCTACACTCATTCTATCATGTTGGCCCTCAAACATGGCAGGATTTGGGAGTATTTTGGACTTTAGAATTTGCATTTTGAATGGGGAACCTGTCCTCTGATTTAAGGCTACAGATTATTTCCCAGAAGGGTTTCAGATTGGAACATGCTAGTGAGAGGGCCTAATCCTATTCTGGAAGGCTGAGTGAAGCAGAAGCCATTCTCACAGGGTCTGCGACAGTGAATGATGACTGTGCTTGCTGCGGTGCCTCCCAGCCTCCTCACCTGCTTCCTGCCTGCGTCCCCACAGACACGACTTCACACACACCTGTCCTGCAAGGTCTTTCACTCACACCGCGGCCAGGTCTTCAGAATCCAGTGCCACTTCTCCAACCCTCCAGCAATAGCCTTTCTAAAAAGTCCCATTAACTACATAGAAATTTAAATAAACCTTAATAGTATAGTAAACACGTTATTCCTGGAATCCTGTAGTAACTCACTTATCCTAACCAAACACAAGTTTCAGTACTAAAACAGATTCATGGGAACAGAATCTTAAAGATGAGAAGCTTTGGTTCTATCATGTGACTAGATTTAATAGCATTAATAAATTGCTGGGTATGATGGCACAAACCAGTAACTCCAGAATTCTGATAGGCTGAGGCAGGCCTTAGAAACTAGGCAACATTCCAAGAACTTGTCTCAAAACAAAAAAAGTTAAAAACAAAAAACCGAGACTATAACTAGAGAGTAACTCAGTATAAAAGCCTCAGTACAACACACATAACACAAAAATAGTATTAATAAGTTTAGTGCCAGGGGTAGAGTGAATATGTTTACACCACGACCCATAGTTTTAAAGTAGTTTCTTAGGTTATTACCTGGAGTTTGATACTTATAGCTTTGGCTCTCATCTTAGTCAGTTGAGGCTACAACAATAAAATAGCACAACAATACAAAGAACCAGCATCCTCTTCTCTTACTTACGCGAGGTGGTAGCTGCAAGTCAAGAGACTTGGAAAACTGAGGTTCAGCGAGGTTCCTTTCACTATAGATGGCATCTTCCTGCCCTGTCCTCACAGAGCACAAGGAGATTTCCCAGGCTGTGTTTCCTTTCAGGTCATTTTTATAAAGCTATTAATATCAGCCATAAAGTCCCCACCCTCATGCTCTAGTTATTTCCCCAAAGGTCTCGAATACCTTGAGATTAAGATTTCATATATGAATTCTGAGTGAACTTGAACATTTGTACGATAGCAGTGACTTGATACCTACTAATATTTTAAATGTGAAAACTATACTGAAAATATACAGAATATAACGGGAAGGTGATCAGCTATTTTAATTATAGAGAAAAGTGAAACAAGTAAATAATGAAATCAGGGCTTTATAGTCCCATTTTAAAGTTTGAGGAATGAAAGAGAATAACCACCCTGAACGAATACTTTATCACTTCCAGAGGCAGGTGTAAAATTTTGAACATCAAATTTGATACTAAGAGGGATTAAATTAAAAACTAAATCACATTTGTAGCTTCTCAGGATTCCTCATAGTATGTCTCTGACATTTTATAGAGAAATAATAAAAACTTAAAAATTGAGATAGACATGTAGATTATAAAGAACATGTAACATCCACTTAGTAGGAATCTCTCCTGTCTGACTAGAGTCACTTCCCGTACAAAACAATGTGACACTTTGTGTGACTTTCCCCAAACTTCCTCTTGCTTCTAGACCTTTAACTGGACTCAAACTTTGAAATGCAAATAAAGTACATGGTTGGCCCTGGAAGGCACCAGAGAACACACTGTACAGACCAAAAAGCTGCAATATTTTGACAATTTCCCAGAGTAGAAAGTGGAGTATATCTCTGGGGAATGGATTATAAGGGTATTAAGCCAGGTTGGATTCAGCTGAGTGTATTTATAGGAGAGTACTCATCCAAGATGTGGGATGGAGTGTGTGACTGTTGGAATAACCCGCCTAGCTTGGAGTTATTCAGGATTCTCCAGAGAGATGACTAATCGAAGATAAGTTGGTAGGTACCCAGGCAGATAGGCAGTTAGCTTGATGGGTGGATGGATGGATGGATGGCTGGATGGGTGGGTGGATGGGTGGATGGATGGATGGACAGATGGATGGACGGACAGACAGACAGCTGAACAGAAGGAAGAAAGGATGGATGGAAAGAAGGAAGGATGGTACTCATTAGGGTGATGGGTTCATATAATTACAGAGGCTCAGAAGTTCCAAGATAGGCCATTTGAAAGATGCAGGTAGGGATCCCAGTCTCATGGCTGACTCTAAGACTGCAGGCCTCTGAACCAAGGAAGCCACGTAACTCAGTGTTACTTAGTTGGATAACAAGGCCTGAGAACTGGAGGGCACAATGGGGACAGGCCAGTGTACAAGTTCTGGAGTTCAAAGGCCACAGAATATGCAGTACTAATATTGAAGGACAGGAGAAGAAAGCACCAGCTCTGAGAGTGGGAGACAGAGAGAGAGACAGAGGGAGGGAAAGGCAAAGGAGGAGAGGAGAGGAAGGGGAAAAGGGAGGGAGAGGGAGAAACACAGATAGAAAACATAAATCAATGCATATCGTCTGCCTGTCTGCCCTCTCTGGGCCCAGCTGACTTGGCAGTGCCTGCCCACGCTGAAAGTGGATCTCTTGTCTGTCCACTGTCCCACATGCCAGTCTGCTCTGCAGAAGAAAACAAAGCTTTACCAGATCTCTAGAGATCTCTTCGTCCAGCCAAGTGGACACCGATGATTCCCCAACATGAGTTTGTTTGGCTGGTTGACTATGAACTGAGTATCCAAAGACAGAGGGAGCTGGCAAAGGTGGAGCGGACTCAGGTTACTCACTGTTCATCCACCACTTCCTCCTCAGGTCTTTCAGAAATACACTGAAGGGGGTGAAATCACCAAACTTGAAAGATGCTAAGGACAATGGGAGAGGTGCTGGGGAGAACACTCCCCAGGGCTGATGGGAAGTGGGATTGTGAAGGACCAGAAACCAAGGCAGGTAGTTCCTTGTTTCTGCCACTGAACTGCCAAAGCTTGAGTGGGCAAAGTCACCCTTCTGGGCATTAAGGATTGATGGTGTGACAGTCCCCCTGCAGAGATCTTTGTGCCTAGATACTTATATCCTTAGGACACATACAGATGAACTAGCTACTCAGTCAAGTCTGCTTGATCTGTGTAACCAAAGCTAGTTAGTCCTGAGACTAGAGACCTGAACTGAATCACCTTGACCCAGCCAAGGCTCTTACTCAGCTTTTAGACCTGAGTAATTTTCAGACACAAAGTACCATAAGTGAAGAAGAAAGATACTGCCACACTGACAAAAGATGTACTGTCACAAATCTATTTAGCTTAAAAAACAAAAAACAAAAAACCTGGAATCATTTAGCAGCATGTTTGTGCCTTAAGGAAGAAAATAAACATTTTAAGAATGACTAGACATGAAAACTTAGTTAATTCAAATTCCTGAGGACACAAAATGGTATGGCTATCTACCATTTTGAAATGGGGCTTAAGAAATATTATCACTGCTTTGTTTCATCCTATCTATAGTGTATCTGTCATGAGTACCTTTTAGTCCTAAAATGAGTACTTGGAAGAGAAATATTCAAAAATATGTCTCACCAATTACAAGGCTGACCTGGCTGCATCAAAGCTAAGTTCCCAGCCCCCAACAGTGAGAACAGATCATAAGTTCTTTCTGGGTATATCAGCACCCACAGCGGCCCCATAGTTATCTGAAGGAGGCTGACTGCATCAGAAGACTCCTAAGGGAGGAATGTTATTTGGCTCTGACTAGACCAGACACAGTGGATCTGAATTTGGCTTGCCTACCCATAAGATATTTTCCAGCCTGAAGAATATAGTTTCCAATGGAGTAATGCTTCCATTAGGAGGGGAAACCACAATCATATTAAACTAGAAGTAAAGAATGTCACCTGCCCACTTTGATTTATTAATTTTATGCAATTAACAGACAAGAAGTGGAGAGACTCTGGTGACCAGTACAATTTGGTGGCTGACACACTATGGTGGGGAAAAGGAGTATGCTCAGTGTGGCAGGTAGACTTCTAAATGGCCCGTGTTGTTCCTCAAATCTGACACTGATGCCTTTGTTGTAATCTGCTAACTCTGAATGCTAGCTGAATTTAGCGACTTGATTCCAGTGAAGAAAATACAGCAAGTGTTTCAGTTCCTCACAAGGTGGGAGATTATTTCATGATTTTGTTACAAAATAGTGCCCTCCATCATATTAGGGAGACCCATGTGATAAGGAACTGAAGAAAGTCTCTGTCTTTCAGCTCATGAGGAACTAAATCTCTGTAAGAACCCCATTAATTTGGAGGTGTGCCTTTGTTAAGTGAAGCCTTACAATAACTACACTCCAGCCAACTATGCTGGTACACAGGGGCTCTGAACCCCAGCACTCTGAGGAGCTGAGGCAGGAGGACGGAAGCTTCAAGCCCAGCTTGGGCATCTCAGTGACTTAAAAGGACTGTTTCAACATAAAAATTAAGAAAAGACTGAATATATATGTCAGAGCAAAGGCCCAGTACAGAGAAAGGTGGAGGGGAGAAAATAAATATATGCTAGTCAACACTTCTCTTATAGCCTATGAGAGACCCTGGTACAAAATGTTCACTTAAACCACTTCCTGGTTCTTAACCTATGAAAAGTAAGAGGGAAGAAACACATGGTATTTTAATCTGTTTAATCTTGTGGCCACTTGCTTAGATTCATTCAGAATTCAGGTGACTTCCGACGGATCCTTTCAATGAGCATGTGATATAATGAAATAGAATAAGCAGGGCTGCTAATGGCTCAGGTACCGTTTGGAATCAATGTCTGTGTCATGCACCAGGCAAAAGCCATAAATGATTAAGGTGGTTCCTGAGGACAAAAGTCTTGAGGAACAGGGAAAGGAAGATATAAAACCAGGTCATGCTCATATGGCCATTGACAGAAATAAGGAAGCTGATAGGTGTTTTTTAAATGTGTGTGTATAGTGACAGGTACAAATAAAAAATTTATATATAATTATATATCACATAGATAATATGTATATACATATATACACATTATCTCTATTGTACATAATACATTATATATAATATATACATATTATATATATTTTTATATATGTATGTATTATATGTGAATAGAGTTAGAATTGTATTATATTATTCACTTGATGATATAAGAGTGGACTAAGACTGAGCCGCCAATCTAGTTAAGCATCATATGATGTTTTCTAGAAACATATAGACCTGTGACTATCCCAGCTTCTGGCTGAAAGGTATGTAGTGTTCTGATGAAGCAGAAGTGAAATAGAAGACATTTTTCTCAGACAGGATGGGGTATCTGACTTCAAAGCATTGCTAAAGTAGCAGGTGACTGCTCCTCAGGTCACAGTTGTACCTATGCACCTCTAATTTCTGCATTAGATCCTTTACTCCCATAATGCTTTGCTACTGTTTTCCTCACCAAACCCAGATGTATATACTCAACACACTCTAGTTATATTACTGTGCTTTCTTTAAATATTGTACACTTGATATTTTCATATTATGACTGTAATATAAGTTTGAAAAAGTGAATAACTACAAAAATATATAAAGTAAATGTTCATCATTAGCCTCAGGCCCCTACCACCATTCCATGTTTTTGAAATGTCAAAGTATGATGAGGCTTTCTTATATTTCTGTTCTGTATTAAAATTTATACAATCATTTCCATTGGCCCAATAAAAATACTATAAAAATGTTTACAGTTTTGATGAAATCTTTGTGTATTATGAGTACATATGATCTTTCATGATTTTCCAAAATTAGGATCTCATTAAAGAAGTCTTTTTGCATTCTGCTTTTCTCATTCATAAACAATCTGTGGCAATCCATCAACTGGCAAGTGAACAATTTTAATTCATTTATTCTTTTAAACAAACATACACTGTCCCACAGTTTGGATATTTTGTACTTTATCTAGGGCTTTCCCCTGCTGAGCAGTTGCTATAACAGTGAAATGTTTAGGTCTCAGGATTTGTTGGCTTCTTGATTTAATAATGACCACCAGGTTGTTTTGCAGAACTGTTATAACAATATATATTTCTTTCAATATATATATGAGAATACAGCCATGCTAATATTAATCTTAAAACTCTGGGCTTTTGTTTGCATTTCATTAACAATGAATTTAATAAGGTTTCATGTATTCATTGGCCACTTGATTCGCTTTTATAAAACTTTACACATTCATATTAGTTTGCTTATCTTATCTGTCTTACCTCAATGCTATCTATAAAGCTTACTCATATCATGTAGAACATTTATGTCATTTATAGTTAAAATTTATTTCTATTGTAAAGAAATATAGCCTTCATTGTGTAGGTCAAATAGATCAAATATATATTATGATCTATTTTTAATTGATTTTCTTTTATGGTATTGTTTCGCCGTATAAATGTGCATATGTCCAGATTTTTCTCTTTTGATCCAATTTAAACTTCAATAGGCAAAGAGCTTAGGAGCTACCATTCCTATTCTAACGAGAAAAAGAAATACTAACAACAATTTTGGGAAACCCATTAGGCAACAGAAGCTGAAAAATAAATGCCACCTCCAAATCTGAGGAGACAGGGGCCTCAAGGAAGAAACAGCAACCGAAATCTACTTACCTGGAGCAGCGTGTACACACAGAGGAATCAGCTGGGAGAAATACTTGAATATAATCATGATGAGGTGCTGGAGGCTGAGTAGGAGCAAGGCTGGAGTGAGCAACCGCAGAGGCAGCCACGTGGGGGAGGGGAGTCGTGTAGAATCCCACCAGCTTCTCCTGGCGAGAATTTCAAGAATATCTTCAAAGGGCTCTGGCAGGGAAGAAACAAAGACCAAAAAATAAAATAAGCTCAGAGCTTTCTCCATAACAGATGCCTTTCTTTTTTCCTAGAGGAAAGGACTTTGAAATAGACTCCTCTAGCCTTTCTTTTTCACATAACTGGGGAGGGGAAGTGTTATCAGTAACACAGAGGGGTTACAAAAGTGAGAAATACTAGGAGTGGGTTACAGAAAATGAAGTGCAGAGACATCCTACTGTGACCCACTATGACATCCTGTGAATACCACAGTCTTGAGACACAGGTCTCAAGAACCAACATTTATTCAGAAGAATAAGCATCACTTCCCTTCTGCTCTCCCATCCCATGACACCCACAGGATCCCAGAAGATGAGGGGATCGCCGTGAAGAGAACTGCAGTTCATGAGCTCTCTGAAAGGACTTTGAGAAGTCTGAGGTCAGACAAGAGTCAAAAGTAAGGGCAGCAGAGGAATGTAAATCCTCTAGAACCTACTGTTACAATAAATACTAAACACAGCCTAATTCTGAGCTATATTAACAGAGATCTTTCCACCAAGGCTTTCTTACTTCACTTTTTCTTACCTTGTGGTATATGTCTTTCATTTTCTTTTAAGAAAATAAGTTGTGCAAAAAGGCAAAAGCAAAGAAACTCTGAAGAAAAAGAAAGTGAGCATCAAACCTACACTCACATATAATAACAGTGATTCAATGATTAGAGAGAGAGTTAAAAAGAATTATGATCTCTATTTTGAGGATTTTAATGGGTTGGTGAAAAATGTAAGATCAGCTGAGGAATACAGGCAAAGAGGTAGAAACCCAAAGAAAGAAGATGCCAGAAATCAAAATCAGTGTAATACACATGAGAAATTCCTCTCTGGACTCATCAGTGTACTAGCTAATCACTGATCTTGAAAAGAATTTAAAGCTTGAAGACAGATCAATAGAAATTTCCCAAACTAAAATTCAAAACAAGTGGAAAAAAAAAAAAAAAAAGAACATGCCCAAACCATGAGACAATAGCAAAAGATGGAACATACACATAATTGGGATCCAGAAAGTAGACCAAGAACAAGAACAAGAAGAAATAGCTGAGGAGAAATAATGGCGGAGAATCTTCCAAACATCAAAATACAGAACAAAACTTCAGAGACCACAAGGCAAGCAAATTTCAAAACAACATCACACTCACAAAACAAAAACACCTCAGCCTTATCCTCTTTAAACTTCGGGAAGCTAGAGGAAAGATCAAGAAGTACAGGGTTCAAGAGGGACACTGTTGAGGAAGACAGGTGACAGTTACTGTGAACGTCCTACGGGGAACAGGAAAATAAGAAGAGAATAGAGTGAAATATTTGAAATGTTGTAAGAATAAAACCTACTTGCCCAGAATTCTGCACCTAGAGAAATTATCTTTCAAATGTAAATATTTTCACGGAAAGAAAAGCTGAGAGAACGCTCACCAACTGCACTGCAAGAAATAGAAAATAATTCTCTTTTTTTAGTTGACATCTTTATTGATACATTATATATACACATCATGATTGCACTCAACAATAGAATTTGTACCAGTATATGACACAACTTAATTATCATTTTTCCCACACCCCTACCCACCCTACCACCCCCACTCTCTATATACGTAAACTTTGATATCTTTCTTTTTTGTTAGAATCTCATTATTTCCCCCCTTCACCCTATTTCGCTTTGAGTATTTTTTATTTCACAATATATAACATACATTATAGAACTCATTTACATCTTTATTTTCTCATACCAGAGAAAAGATGCAATATTTACATATCTGTGACCTATTTATTTCACTTATGAGGATATCCTCAAGGTATTCCATTTAAGTATAAATGATTCAAGCTTATCATTGTGTATGGCAGAGTAATACTCCATTGTGTAGAAGAGCCACAGCTTTTTCATCCAGTCTCCAGTTGATGGACATTTGGGTTGTTTCCAAGATTTAGCAACCACAATCTGAGCTGCTATAAACATAGGTGCACATATGTCACTATGATATGAATCTTTTAATTCTTTTAAGTATATACCTAGCAGAGAGATGGCTGGGTCAAATGGGACCTCCAGTCCTAGCTTTTTGAGGAATCTCCAAACTGATTTCCACAGGGGTTGTATAAATCGACATTCCTACCAACAGTGAAGAAGGGTTCCTTCTTCTCTGCAGCCTCACCAGCATATGTTGCTGGCTAATTCTGAGATAGCAGCCATTCTTTGTGGAATGAGATGAAATCTTAATGTTTTTATTTGCATCTCTCAAATGACTAGTGATGTTGAACATTACTTCATATGTTTCTTAGTGCTTTTATTTCTTCCTCTGAAAAGTGTCTGTTCATTTCAGATGCCCATTTTTGAACTGAGCCTTTAAATTTGGGTGAATTAATTTTTTAAGCTCTTTATATATTCTAGATAGTAGCCCAAATGATATATCTAGAAATCAATCTAACAAAAGAGATGAAAGATCTCTACTCTGAAAATTACAGCACTCTGAAAAAGAAGATAGAAGATACCAGAAAATGGGAAGACATCCCTTGTTTGTGGGTTGAAAGAATCAATATCATCAAAATGGCTATTCTCTCACCACTATTATACAAATTCAGTGCAATCCCAATTGAACTCCCAATGGTATATTTCATAGATCTAGAGAAAATAATTCAGAAATTCATCTGGAATCACAAAAGACCTAGAATAGCAAAAGCAATTCTAAGCAATAAGACATGATGGGGAGTATTAAGATCCCCAACTTGAAACTATACTACAAAGTCACTGTGATAGAAACCACATGGTACTGGCAAAGCAACAGACCCAAGGACCAGTGGACTAAATTAGAAGTTCCAGAAACAACTCCAGACACACTAAGGTATTTCATTTTTGACAAAGGAGCCAAATACCCTCATAGGAGGGAGGATACCCTATTTAACAAACGGTGCTGGAAAAACTGGACTTTAACCTGCCAAAGTCTAAAGCTAGACCTAGTTCTTTCACCATGTACCAAAATAAAATCAAAGTGGATTAGGGACATAAATATTAAAACAGATACACTAAACCTGCTACAGAACAGTTAGGTAAAACTCTTCAAGACATTGACTTAGGGAAAGATTTCATGAACAAATCCTCCATAGCATAAGAACTGGTAGAAGAAATCAATAAATGGGATCTCATCATATTGAGAGGTTTCTGCACAGCAAAAGAAACCACCAGCAAAGCAAAAAGGCAACCAACAATATAGGAAAGAATCTTTACCAGCCGTTTTTTAGAAAAGAATTCTTCAAGCAGGCAGGACTGTGTTGTGGATAAGAAACATGTGTCTCAAGTTATAAATAAGGAGGGAGAAGAAGGGCTTCAGAGGGGAATAAATGAATGTAAATATGTTGCTATGCCTTTCTGGTGGGTCTAAGAGATACCTGCTCATTGTTCAAAGAAATATTAGTCAAAAAGAGTGAGGTAATTGATAGGGCATGAGTTAATCATTCCCACACCAGAAGCAGGAAGGTGCTATTTGAAGTAGGTCTGAGATAAGTTTAACATGTATGTTGGAAACAGTAAAGCAACCACTCAATTTTTAAAGTACAATTAACAGGCTAATGAGAAATTGAAATGGAACCACATAAAATGCTCCGCTAAAGTGAAAGAAGGCAGGAATAAGTAGAAAAACCTGCAGACATTATCAATCATCCCTCATCGGTAATAACTTCAAATAAACAAGTAAGGCAGAATTTCACAGTGGATTGAAAAAACAACAAAGAAAATAAATAAATAGAAACAAGATCTAACTATATCTTTCTACAAAACTTTTGCAAATATACAAGGTGGGACAGGTGAAAAAGAAAGCAATGTTTAAAATATGCTAACAATAATAAATTATGATAGCTAACACTAATTAAACCTAAATTATTACATTAACATTAATGTCAAGTATATATTATTATTAAATTTAACTTCAGACAAAGCAGACTGCAGAAAAAAAGCAATTTCTATAAGCAGAGGCATTAGGTAATTAAAAATAAGGCTATCATTTCTCCAAAGGCACATGAGAGTCCCCCACCTAGGTGAGGAGATAACAAAATAGGAAGCATGAGCTGATGGAAATGAAAACACACACACACACACACACACACACACACACACACACACACACACATATGTATATGTTGTATGCTGCATTTTTCCTGTTGATGTTTTCCTGTTTCAGTTAAGACTGTCTTCCAAAGTTAACTGAGAGGATTATGCATGGGCACAGGCTGCAACCCTTGATTAGGAGAGCTGCTGTGCTCAGCAGTGATCTGACAAATGCTGAACAAGTGGCTTCAGGTACGAAGGAGGAGAGGCCTTGATGCACAGAATGTGATGGTTTCTGTTGTGCACATTCTCTCCACGTGGCCAATTTTGCAATATCAACATGATGTCCCTGAATGTAGAGTTGGAAAGGAATCCACCCAATCATCTCATCATGGATTTTAGAAGCCCATTTTATTGTGCAACCAAGTTTTTTTTTAAAGATACTTTCCCTTCTTAAAACTTAAAATTGTCATGTAAATTTTCTTGAAGTTACTTTTTTAATATGGTGTGAGACAGGATTTCAATTTTAAACCAAGACCCATTCACTTGTGCCAGTATCACTTTCAAAAAAAAAAAAAAAAAGATATTTTTTCACATTAAATTGAATAGCAGATTTGTTGTGATAAAATTTATATAGTGAACTATTTTTGGATCCATTATGCTGTTACACTTTTTACTTTGTTCGTTTTCATCCCCAGCATCATGTGAGTTTGATTATGAGGCATTAACACTTCGCTCTTTGAAACAAGTGTTCCATTATTAGTGATAGTTTTCAATTCTATTTAAAAATGTAAATAGATATGAATTTCTAAATTATATCATCCAGTTATTTAAAAATGAACACTTACTGAGAATATCATTAAATTAGCACATTAACTTGATAAGAATGATGGAGTATAAATTTTTGGTTGCTATTTTAAATCTGATAGCTCATTTTTAATTTTTATCTTATTAGGAGTTAGTACTGGTTTGGTACCAAAGGACTTTTAAAAATCTATTATATGATACTACTTTTTTCTAATAATGGGTGATAGTTCATATTGACAAAGGTCCTGTTATTGAACTACTCTTTCGTTGCTTGATTTTATTTAATATATTTTATAACTATATTTTATAACTATATTGGTCTATATTTTTTCACTTTATTATAGATTATTTTTGTACTAAGTCTACCCAACCTTCATAAAATAATACAGAGTTATGTATGACTTTCAATAGCCTGATAGTGTTTAAAAGACATACAAGTTATTTTTAAGTTTAGACTCCTAATTAAGCCTTATCTATACATTTCATAGTGTTTCACTTTTTATATTCATTTACATAGTCAGATTTCTCTTTCTCTTAGGGTTATATCTGATTACTTCTTTTAATCTGCAAAATTTCCAGAAGTAAAATTACATACTTTATTAAAGTCGACTAGTCAATGATATTTGTATTCTCTTGTCTTATTGTTATTCTTCATTATTCATCAGTATTTACCACTTATATTTTTGTTTACAAAAAACCAGTTTCTGCATTATACTATAATTTTCTGATTTTTTAAATTTAAATATTCATACTTATTAATTTCTTCTTGGTTTCCTTACATATATCCTCTTATGTATTTTCCAATTATGTGAAATAGCATAATTCTTATTTTTAGTCAAATGAAAGCATTCACAATTCATTTGATTAGAGTTTTTCTTAATCTTCTAACTTGTGATAAAAACATTTTTGTACAGTTTTCTGGCTTGTCAGTAATTTCAGTTTTATATTCTCTGATCTAAACTTTCTTAATTTGAAAGAAATTTTATCATCATTTATTTAAATTCATCTTTAAACTTTTTAATTCTACTAGGTATTTTTTAAAATGTGGCTTTAACTTTCTAAGTACAGAATCTAGCTCTATAAAGCTTCCTGGATATATAAGAATGCATACTAACATATCTGTGGAATACAATGGAAACAGTTCTGAGAAGTTTATAGCTATATGAACCTACATTAGAGAAGCAGAATAATCCCAAATGGATAAGCTAACGATATATCTCAACATCTTAGGAAAACAAGAACAATCCAAACCCAACAGTAGTGGCAGGAAAGAAATTATAACAGAGCAGAAATCAATGAAATTAAAATTATCATTAAAATGATCCACGAATCAAAGAGCTGGTTTTATGAAACCAAAATTCTTTTAAAAAAAAAAAAAAAAAACAGGGTCTCGCTTTGTGGTTCGCCCTGAGCTCAGCCTCCAACTCACACCACAGCAATCCTCCTGCCTCTGCCTCCCGAGTGCTGGGATTACAGGCGTGAGCCACCACGCCCGGCACTGTGGTATGTGGCCACGCCCAGTATTGTTATGTAGTTACCAGGGATCCAACCCGGGTCCTTATGCTTGCAAGACAGGCGCCAGAACCACTGAGCTATATCCCCAGCCCGAAACCAAAATTCTTAAACCCTTAGCTAAATTTCCCAAAAGAAAAGATCAACATCAATAAAATTAGAAATGAAAAAGGAGTAATTACAAGCCATAATGAAATCCAGTGGATTATAAAACTATTTTAAAAACTTTTATTCTAATAAATTTTAAAATCTTGGAAAAATTAATTTCTAGGCACTTTTGATTTATCAAAATTGAACCAAGAAGAAATAAATGAACAAAGCAGTAACAGGCAGTGAAGTGGATATTGTAACAAAAGTCCTACAGACTCAAAACTCCTACTGACTCAGAAACGCCCAGGACCTGGTAGCCTGAGTGTTACCAGAACTTCTGAGAAGAGCCGATGCCAATACTTCAATTTTTCTATAAGTAAAAGGGAAAAAGCACTTCCAATAAATATGCAAAAACTAGACAAAGACCCCCCTCAAAAAAGTCTAAAAAACCAAAATTACAGGCCTTTATCTTCGTTGAATATAGCATTTAAACAATCTTAAATAAATACATGGAAATAGAATTCAATAAATAATTTTAAAAAGTCATGTGATATGCCAAAGTCATCTTCACACTAGGGGTTTAAAGATGGTACAGTAAGCTTTAATCAAATGTCAAACCCCACAAAACTATGTTCTAGGTTAAAAGTCACATAATATTTCAATAGATGTAGAAAAACCCTTTGACTACCCAGCAACCCTCATGATTTTAAAAAAATGTATATAGAGAGAAGGTTCATATATCAAAATAATAGAATCCATTTATGACAAACCTACAGCCAACCTCATATTGAGGGGTAAAACTTGGAAATATTTCCTCTACAATAAAAAACAAAACAAAACAAAAAACCAACACAATGGTGTCTAGTCCTATACTTCTCTTCAATATAGTTCTTCATTATAGGACTGTAATATAGTATAGTATTTTACCCATAGCAGTCAAACAAGAAAAATAAATTGATGAGATATAAATGGAAAGGAAATAAGTCAAATTATCTCTATTTCTAGATGAACTGAACTCGCATATATGAGACCCAAAAAAACTCCATCAGCAGAGTCTCAGAGCTGATAAATAAAGTCAGCAAAGGCACAGAATACAAAATCAGCACGAAAACCCCACAGCATTCCTGTACAATAATAATGAACACACCAATAAAGAAGTCAGGAAAAAAATTCCATTTAACTTCAGAAAAAAACAAATACATAGGAATCAACCTGACCAAAGAGGTGAATAATTTGTACCTGAAAAACTATAGAACTCTGAAGAGACTAAACAGGACAATAGAAAGTAGAATGACATCTCCAGTTTCTCCATAGGCAGGATGTACGTTGTGAAAATGGCCAAAAGCAGAATATACTGAAATTCTTTTTGAAATAATACCACATTTTCCATGAAATGTATGCATGCCTTCAAGCTATCTATATCTAAAGATCTGCTGCAACATTTGTAATACTACTTCCTTCTTTTCTTTTGCAGGAGGAATACATTTAGATGTTAATAAACTTAAACAAATTGTAGTGCAATGCATAAATACCTAGTAGAAACATTTTCCCAACTGAAATTGTATTACGGACTCACAGAATATTAGTCCAGGTAAAAATGGTGACACATTTCTCATGTAACTCCATCCTGGGTGCTACCCAAAACAGAAATTGTTACTTATGAAGACCCATTTATTACCACCATAAAATAATTTTGGAGATCAGCTTTTGTCATAATCATAATGTTGGGGAACTCACTGAATTCTTTTGTAATATCTTGCCCAGTAGTGTCGTGGTGAAATGTCATTTCTGACATGCAGAACTGTCATGTGAACTACTTTTTATAAGACTGTCCCCAACAGGTTTTCTTTTTTTTAAATTGATTTTACTGGGACATCTCATTACAATTATGTAAATAATGTGTGGCACTACAACACTATGATGGCCATGATGTCACTCACTGGTAGGAACTTCTTAGTCCCATTACAGTCTTGAGGCCACTGTGGTATGGGCAGTCCATTATTGAATGAAACACTGTGCACCATGACTTCACTTATTTGTCATTTAAGATATAAAACACTAAAAAAATAGCAGATGATCCCTCTGGGCTCTCACTGTAAGATTTTTCCTCTATATCCTCACTATAGGATTTCTGCTTTATATTTTATTATATTTATCACTATCCTTGAGAGATGTATGGCATGAGGTAGCATGCTTTTAAACTTGATTTCAGTTTTGTGGTGTCAAGTATGGAACTCAGAGCTTGTACCCATGAGGTGAAGGAAGTACTATTTCTAGGCAGTGAAACAACCCACTTAAGAAATTTTATTTTTTTTACACTTCCTGCATTGTTGGCTGTATAATACCACCTAACTCTTCTAGTCAAGTCTTCTAGATTTCCACTGCTCAAGGAATCTTCTCAGCCAAAGGACTCTTCATAGAAACACTGTTACTGTCTTTATGGGATTTAAATTACAGCACTGTTAATTTGAATAGGAAGTCACTGGGAAGGAAGGATAGGAATTAATCTTTTCAAATTTTATTTTTAATTTTGATGACATAATAATGGCATGTCTTTATAAGGTACACCATGTTTTGATTCGTGTACACACTGGACAATGATCAACTCAAGAGTAATTAGTGTATGTATCACATTAAAGCTGCATCGCTGCCTCTCCTCCAGGTTGTCTGTGTGATGCATTGCTGTTAATGATATGGCATGGCACAGCACCGTGCAGTCTTCCATTCTAATTGCAATACTGCATCCATTGACAGCCTCTGCCTGTACCCTTCTCCCACCAGTCTCATAACCATGATTCTGATCTCAATTTATGCAAGATCACCTTTTGTAAAGTCCCTGTACAAATGAGGTCATGTGGTGGTTTGGGTTTCTGTGCTCAGTTTATTCCACTTGAAATAATTGATCTAAGTCCATCCATGTTGTCAGAAATGATAGTATTTCATATGTTTTAAATAGCTGGATAGCATATATTTGTATACACATATGTATTTTTTGTGTCCAATCATCCAGGTACAGACATTTAGGTTGGCCCTATATCCTGGCTGTTGAGAACAGTACTGCAGTAAACACAGACCTACAGGAGTCTCCTTGACAGCTGGCTCCATTTCCTTTGGGTACATACTCAGCCATGAGAGTTGGGAAACGTACACTCATTCTATTTTTATTATTTGGAACCCTCTATGCTGCTCTGCATAATGGCTGCACTAATTTACATTCTGATCAGCAGTGCAGCTATGGATATGAGTTCTATTTTCTCCATAATTACTTGTTTGTTTGACGATAGTTGTTCTAACAGATGAGAGGTGATATGTCAATGTAATTTTGATTTCAATGTCCCTAGTGAGTGATGGTGTTGAGTACCACTTCAAGTACCTTTTTGTTCCTTATAGATCTTCCTTTTAAAAATATCTCCCTAGTTCTTTTGTCTGTTTTTCACTGGAAGGTCTTCGCTTTGCTCTATTTCCCATTGAGTTTATTTCTTATGAATTCTGGATATTAAATCCTTGTCAAATGTATAGTTCATAAATAATTTCTCCTGTTCTGTAGGTTGTGTTTTAGCTGCTGTGATGTTTTGTATTCAAATGACCCCAAAAGCCTCATGTGGATGATAAGGGACTCTCTTCCTCAAGGTAGTTGAATCTGGAATGTGTGGTGCTGGGTTTAAGGGCATATGATTACTAAACCTCTACCAAAGTGATTAGATGAGATTGATACCACCTTAATCCCTGTTGCCTGAATAAAATAAAAAGGGCAGAAAAATGCTAAATGTTATCTTGTTATCTTTGCTCCTTTGTCTGCAGCATGTTATTTCTGCTCTGCCATGCCTGTTTGTCAGCCCTGCCTAGGAGTCAGCTGATGAGGAAATGAAACATCCACGAACTGTAAGCCAAATAAATCTCCTCCCCTCTGAGTTTGGGTGTCACATATTTTGTCTCAGCAACAAGTGAAAAGTAACTAACACAGAAATTTGGCATCAGGAGTGGGGCTGTTGCTTTGACATTATTGGACGATATGGCTTAAAAGCATTTGGAACTGTCTTGTGGGAAGCGAAGAGTTAGGAAAGATTCAAAGATGTTAACTACACCAGAAATTGGGAGGGAGAAAAAGATCAAAGCTAGAAGTATCAAATTACTTGTCTTTATATGTATGTGTGACTGTATGTGGGGTAATAGTACTCTTTATTATACTGTATAGATATAGATCAGAAAAAAAGCACAAATATGGGAAATTTTCTCTTTCTTTTAGACTGGTTTGTGGAATTAAGCTAAAAATATTAATTCAGTCAGTATCTGTTTTTGTCTGAGGAAAACCTAAGTAACTCACGAACCAACTATTCATTTTGTGTGTGTGTGTGTGTGTGTGTGTGTGTGTGTGTGTGTGTGAGAGAGAGAGAGAGAGAGAGAGAGAGAGAGAGAGAAGCATTGGTTGGCAATTCTTAAATCCAAACTGGTGAACTATTTTCAACATGGAGCATTTATTTCCCTCTCTGTTTATTAGATACTTCTCAAGACACTTCTCACTGAAGTATGTGACAACTTTTCAGTATAACCAGTATGAAGTGAACAACTGGGTAATGGAATAAGAGCAAATAAATTCACATTGTATTTAGATGTTCTTAATTAAAGAAGGTTTTTCTCTTAATAGATTTATAGAATATTATCCAATATTTTTTATTTTACTAAAAATTAAACTGTCATTTTATGAAAAGAAAATAAACACAATGTAGTAAAGTGGGCATAAGTTACTTTGTTTCAGCAATATATTCTTTCAGAAGGTGGGGAATCCAGCTCAGTGGAGCAGCCACTTGCTTTGCAAATGCAAGGTTGTGAGTTTGATTCCCATACCAGAAGAAAACACAAAAACGTGTTATATATTGTGAAATAGAAAATACACAAAGTGAAATAGGGTGAAGGGAGAAAAATAATGAGATTATAACAAAAAAGAAAGGAAACAAAGTTGATTATATAGGCGGGTGGTAGGGTGGGTAGGGCTATGGGAAAAAATGAGAATTAAGTTGTGTCTTATATTGGTACAAATCCCCATTATGGAATGCAATCATGATGCGTATATGTAATGTACCAATAAAGATTTTAAAAAGAAAACACAAAACCCAAAAGGCCTCATTTAGTTTCTCCTCATTCATGACATTAGCTCTGTGAAATTTCCTAGTAAAATTTCTAATAGGTGGGGACTCTGTGTTTCAGTTATGTTTTTGCATGAGGCTACATCCTGGGATCCTGAGCAGCTGGTTATCCAGCTTCGGTCTAAGCCACTGGGTAGGAAACAGGGAAAGTCACATTGCAAGGAACATAGTCACAATGGTGAGGCTCATTCTCAATGTTTAACTGACCTTGAGAAAGGACAGTGCATTTTTTACAGTTTGTGAAATAACTAGCCCATGGGAGAAGCAATTTCAGGTTTTCCCAGGTTCCAGATCAGTCTTCTCCAACTCTGCTCTATGATAGGAGTTGACAAGAGAAGCACTCTCTGGATCTCGGGCATCGAGAGCAACAAGGTGCTGAGTTATTTGCCTCTCAGTTGAGCTCACAGAGGACTCCGCGGACTGTTCCTACCAATGAGCACACTTTGTATAATTCCTTTACAAGTAACAATTCAGTTGACTCATATTTTCCCAAAACTGCTTTCCTGGTTATCTCTGCTAAATTCTACATTTCTAGTAAAAGAATTTAAGATTTATAATCACTTGAAACATTTCTAGAAAGTAGGCAAAATCAATCTAAAGACAGCATTATTCATAACAGATCAAAAGTGGAAAGCACTCAAATGTCTGTCAACTGATGACTTTAAACTGATGAATGGATAAACAAAAGGTGATGTATACATGTAATTGAGCATTATTTAGCCACAAAAAGAAATGAAATATGATTGAATTTGGAACACTGATAAAGTTTACAAAATTATGCTAAGTTAGAGGAGATATAAGAGGCCACATACTTTAAGATTACATCTAAGTGAAATGTATAGAATAGGCAAATTCTCAGAGCCAGCAAGTAGTTTTGTGGTTTACAAAAGCAATGGTGAGCAGAATAGAAGGACAGCAGACTGGTGCTGACTGATAATAGGGATCAAACTGCAGTATTTTCTTAAAGATCATGAAAGTATGCTGAAATTAAGTGGTAGTGAAATTGTACAACTTACTGCACTTACTAAAAAGTTATACACTTAAAATGATAATTGTGTTATAGAAATTATACACTGAGTAAAATATATCTATTACTATAATGTCTTATTATCTCTATGTTTTAAAGTTGTGATCTTTGGTTACATTAAGGGACAGTCTTTCTAAGTAAGTAATTTTTAAATGAATTTTTTTACTTGTGACCTCATTAGAAATGGAATGAAAGAGGTGTTAATTTATGTATGAAATTTTCTTGTAACAATCATTACTTTCTTCTCCTCATGGGAAAAAACAATACATATGACCAAGTGATTGACTATTTAACTAGTACAGAGTGATATACATTAATTCTTCATTGGACTCTTATATAATAGCATAATTAAGAACATTTTGTAAATGAGGAAATAAAGGATTAAGATACATCATCTGTATTCATTTATTCCTGGGAATTTGACTACAGACTGCATATTTTTCAACACTATGTTCATGTACCTTACTTAAAAAATACCTGTAACACAGTCACACCCTCCCATGACAGCAGCGATGTAGATGCAGGAATTTGTCCTTGGACATTGAACATGGATGCTTCAGGAGGCTGCTGGACAAAGTCTTTCTACCTGGCTCCACTCCTCCAACTCATTTCAGCAACAATTTAGGATTCTGAAAAATCCAGTGTGATATCTACATGCTGAAACACATCAGCATGGACAGGAAATGAGTGGATGTGTAGTAACGTCCTAATGGGTATGAACGAGAGTGAGGATTGTTTCTTTCTTGTTACAATCTCTTCACTTTGGCATGTCGAATTGGTATGGGTTGTGACAGTCAAATAAACTGACAAGAACTTTTCAACTCTGCAATATTTGAATCATCAGTTTCTCTATGTTTCTCATTCTTTCACAGCAATAACAAAAACTTTCAATGTCTCATTACCTGGTTATTCTACCTGTCAACCAAACCCATTTTGATCCCATTTTACATTCTTCTGAAATATTATAGGGAAACAGGCATAATGTCTTTGGGGAAATGAGATTTTCCATAAAACTACACGGCAGGCATTCTAGAATTACTAGCTAAGAAGAAAATAATTTTCTACTCATATCATCAGGTATTTCTATTTCAAAGATCCTCACTCTAGTTCCCTGCTCCGTCAGATCACCTTAGTGATTTAAAAATCTGTAGTAATTATAATAAAATAATAATAAATAATAGTAAAATACAGAAACCACTATTTCTGCATCAAATTCATACATGTCACATAACATTAAAATATTCAGAAAAACTAATAGATATCACTCCTGCCCTTACTTTATTATTATTAGATTTGCTGAGAAAATAAACTATTTTTTACATTCATTCAATTCAGATATTTACAGTGCATATTTGTGTTTGTATATGTGTATATAAGACAGTACTATATATATTTTATCAATCCTTAACAAGTTACATTTCCTGATAGTGAAGATAAGCATAGTATTTAATTATTTCACATCTTGAGAACTGAGCATGAGCAGCCCAAATGTTAGTGGGAGATTAAATCCTGCAGGAGACAGAACTGTTTTACATGAAATAAACCATGATAAATTTACACCCTGGGCTGCAGCCTCTAGTGATGGCTCAGCCATCGCTCACTTGGGATGCAATTAAGCAAATGCAAACTATCTCCATTTTGAGAAAAAAATCAGGTCGAATACAATAACAAACAATAGAAATGAGTACCACTCCATCGCTGAGCATGTATGGACCACAACTTGGGTCGGGTAGCACGTAGGCAATTCCACCTACAGTTCTGACACCTAATCTGCACTTCCAGGAATGTGTTAGGAGGAGGGGTCAGTGTTCTCACAGTACAGGAAAAAATGCTGCCTCCTGTGTTATGTGTCCTCCCTTCCTTTTTGTCATATTCACCTCCAATCTCCTGCCTCTGCCCTTCCTTACTGGCTCTGTCTGAGGACATGCAACTCCAGCTGAAACCCTCTCTGTGGGGTGGGAACTGGCCCAGTTCTTGTTTATCTGTGACATAAGAAGGGCAGGAGTCTTGTAGCTTTTGCTTTGACACCCTGGAAGTCACAACCAACCACCCCACACTCCTCATCTTTGCAAAGGGCTCCTTATGCAGACATACAAATAGAACTGCAGAAAGGAAACCCTTGAGATGTGTTGGCAAGCAGCACGGAAGTCAGCTGCACTGTGTGATTGATTATCAAGGTTATACCCTAGCCATGGAGAATGAGTAAGGGCCAGATCATTGGATTTCCAAAGTCTCTTGTGGATGAGAATTGTAATTAATAATATCAGTTCCTTCTGGGAATTAGGAAACACTTTGCTATCATTAAAACCAGGAAGAGCTCAGATTGGAAGGATTCCCACATCCACTCACTAGAGACACAGGGAACTAGAAAGATAGAGCAAAGGATTGTGTCAAATACAGAAAAAAAAAGGCTTCTGAAGAGTCTACATAGCTATATACTACAGGAATCTGAGAGTAACTGATCTAGTTTGAATATTCAAAAACTTCAGGTTGATAATAATCACAGGTACCTTTGTTATAGGCCTCCTCTCGACGATAATAATGTAATTGTGCTATTCAGTATATCCTGCCTGATGGAAGTACAAATGAATGGGCTTGTGACACACTGTGATTTTTACAGTCAGCTCTATATCTGATGAATTTTTGTGACCAGCTGTTTATCTTCTCCTACCTCACAACATATATATATATATATATATATATATATATATATATATATATATATGGTACAATATGCATATAAATAGTCACTTAAGGCATAAAATCTAAACATTTTTTCCAAATGTAAATTGCATATTAAAATTGTTGTTTAAAAAAATAAATTAATTGCCAGAGAAGTGAACCTTGAAATGATTACATAAAGAAAAGGAAGGCTGGGTTTCAATTAGTTAGATGTGTAAACACTTCTGAACCATATGAATGATGAGAGAGGTAAAAGGAAATCTTGTGGGAGGTAAAAGGGTTACAGAAAATTTTGAACAGAAAACTATTTGAAGGGAAAATAGTTATACAAAAATTAAGTAAAAATAAAATGTGACAAAACAAAATAAAGGAGTCATGATCAATCATAAACATTCAAAACAACAATAAACATCAAAATCTCACAAAACGCTGCATCATTCTAGAAAGCACTGTCTCAAATCATCAAGAAGTATATAAAACACATACATTTGAACTTTATGGATGGTTTATTTCCTTCATCAACAATGTTAAGAACATTCTTCGAGTTTACTTGAATATACACATCCTATTTCAGAGAAACTATAAAATAGTTTGGAAAAACAAAGATGTGTCTATTTTGTTTTCTCTTCCAAATAAAATATTACACCATTAGAACAAACTAAAATAATGAAGTCAGTTCTTTGCACATTCGGACGTGGGCCACACACATGTGTGCACACCTGACTTTCTTCTCTTTCCCTCACATTAAACATTCAGCTCTAGGCCTCCGTTCTGACTTCACAGCTTCCCTCCTGGGTCTACTCACAACCTCTCCTCAACCGGATGCGCTCCGGGCTTCCTAAGCTTCCACCTCAGATGGGCAGTGGAGAGATTTTTATAAAGCGACCTTTGGATCACACTAGTCATCTGGCTAGAGCCATCCAATGATCCTGCAAGACATTCATAGTAAAATCTCAGCTTTTCTTAGGGAACAGAACTACTTACTGTGGTTCCTTCCTCCTTCTCCAGCCTCATCCGCAGATTGTCTTTACTGCACTCACTCCACCCCAGAGGTCACACAAAGCTTTTTCTTGTACCTCAGTCTCACAAATCACGTTCCTGTCTTAGAGACTTTACATGTGTTACTCCCTCTGCTCTTACAGATACACAGCTCTTATACCATACGCTCGCCAACGTAAAGTGTGCAATTTCATGCTTTTTACTACATTCACAGAACTGTGTAACCATCTCTACTATCAACTTGAAAAAATTTTGCATCTAAAAAGAATTTTCATATCTATTCACAGTCTTTCTTTCCTCTTAACACCTCTCAACCTGGACAACCATCTTCTCTGTCTTTATAAATTTTCCTGTTTTAGACATTTTATAAAATTGAAAACACACATCATCTTACTTATTGGCCACTCCTGGTATAATTTTGTCTATCCATATTGTAAAATTGATAATCCTTGAGTTATTTATTGATTAATATTCCATCACGTGAATATGTCACATTTTTAAAAATCTTTATTGGTACATTAAATATACACATCATGATTGCACTCCATAATGGGGATTTATACCAGTATAAGACACAACTTAATTCTCATTTTTTCCCATAGCCCTACT